>JARYZH020000070.1:1233940-1833940 GCA_030021035.2 Notholithocarpus densiflorus | reverse complement strand
ACAAATCAATCTTGAGAGTTAAAAAAAAAATCAAATTTGTATTTAATGAAAATACAAATTTGTTTTGAGAGTTAAAAAAACCAGATATTTATTTAATGAAAATACATATCAGTTTTGTGTTAAAAAATCAGATCTGTATTTAATGAAAATACAGATCAGTTTTGAGAGTTAAAAAAATCAGATCTGTATTTAATAAAAATACAGATAATTTTTGTGTTAAAAAAATAAAATCTAAAAAATTCAGATCAGTTTTGAGAGTTAAAAAAAAAAAAATCAGATTTGAAAATTCAGATCAGTTTTTGAGTTTAAAGAAAATCAAATCTAAAAAATTCAAATTAGTTTTTAAGTTTAAAGAAATCAGGTTTGAAAAATTCAGATCAATCTTTGAGTTTAAAGAAATCAGATCTTTGATAGTCGTTAGCAGATTTTGAAACTTAAGAAAAAAATCACAATAAACAATCATCTAAGAACGTGTTAAAGAAAATTCAAGTAGAGCATGACAATTATATATCAAGAACCAAAAATTAATAATAAAACATGCTAAACATATTCATGCATCAAACAATAACAAAAAACAATGAAAGAAGAAAAGAAAGAAGAAATAGAATACCTCTTGCATGAGCGTACTCTTCTAATGAAAGGATATTTTAGAATTCAAAGAAGTTTATTCACCTCTTTGAAGCCTAAAATACTTTACTTACAAAAAAGAAATTCCTAAGGCAAAAGCATCCAGAACGTATTTAACGTAAGGGAAATTGAAAAGAAGAGAAGAGCCAACAAGGAGGGGGGGGAGGGTCAGAAAGTGTAAAAAGTGTGCTGAATTTTGAGAGGCATTCTCTATTTATAGAGGTTGGAATGCTTAAAAAAATAAGCAGAAAACGTATGGGGAAAAATATTTAGTATTCTCAACAAAAAAAAAAAAAACTAAAAAATGGAGATTCGGATAAGAGTAAGCTAATTTTTCAGATCAGAACTAGTTTCAGTATTTTGATCATATCTTTTTACTCAAATTCAAATTAAGCTAAAATTTTGATAGCTGAAGGGAAATTTGATCCTCTATAACTTTGCCAGAAATACCCTAGTCCAAATTTTGAGTTCTACTATGCCAAAAGTGCCTTGGAATGTGAATCTGAAAATCTGCTACTTGATTGGCACGTTTTTGAAGTGTTTTCCAACTCTAAAACTATATTTGGATGAATTTTAGAGTTATTTTCATGATAAACCTCATTCCAAAGTGATAATTAGAACTTTTAAAATAATTATTTTTAATATAATTATCCCAAAAGCCTAATTAGTCTTTAAATATTATCAGCTTATTTGTTTTAATCCCATGCAACAAATCTCACTTTAAGAAAAATACTCAACCAATCACAAAAATTCATTTAATTAATTTTAATCATTAACCAATCAAAATTAATTTCAATTAATCACAAGTGATCGGCTTCATTCCATACAATGCATGCAGATCCTGAAAACTTGATCTCGTGATATCTTTTAATCCGAAGGTCCAATTTGGGAATCAGACATACCATCGCGACCGTTAGAATCTTAAGATCATTTTATGATATGTAATGAATGAATTAATGGATGTAATACAACTCTAAATATTTGGGTATATGAATGGTCACTCTAGTCATCTTCCAAGATTAAATTATGGGCGTAAAATCGAGTGTCTACAAATAACAATATAGACAATTCAAAACATAGAACAATATCAAAATTATAATACCTAATTCCACTATCTTTTATGTTGAATCCAAACAAATAATTAATTGAAATTAATCCAAACAAATAATTAATCAACAAAAAATCATAGCTTTTAATAAGAAAACAAAAAATCACATGAACCTAAATAAAAAGCATTTAAGGTGAAGAATTAAGATCAACCTACTGAAATGCAAATATCAAAATCCCCATAAAATTCATTAATAACAATATAAACAAATATCCACATATGTTGAATTGAAATTTTATTAATAATAACAATATAAACAAATTCGACATAAAATTCATTAATCAAAGAAGAAAGTTGAAATCAAATTGCTTGCTTTTTTTTTTTTTTTTTTCAAAAAATCCTAAAGTGAAGTTAAGTTTAGGATTTTAAGGTGGTAATTTCTACGGCTTTGAGGAGGGAAAAGAGACTCCTAATAGGAGTCCTTCTCTTTTTTTTTTTCTTAAACCTAACTTTTTTTTTTTTTGGTTACGTGAGTCTTTTTTTTTTTTTTTTGGAAGCTTAAAGTGAAGTTAAGTTTAGGGTTTTGAGGTGATAACTATTACGACTTTGAGGAGGGGAGAGAGAGTCCTAACAGGAGTCTCTCTCTCTTTCTCTCTTTTTATTAATCTAACGTGAGTCTTTTTTTTTTTTTTTTTTTTTTGAGTCTATTTTCAACCTGAGTCTTTTTTTTTTTCTTTTTTTTTAGTCCTATCATAATTTTTGTTTTTATATAGATTATCAACATTTGAATTTGAGTTTAAGTTGGACTTATTAGAGAGATAGAGTTTCACTCTTTATTAAAATTTGATCAAACAAAAATAATTTTGTTTAAAAAAAATGATAATGATTAGTTTGAGTTTAAGTTGGACTTGTTAGAAAAATAGAGTTTCACTCTTTGTTAAGTTTGGACTAAACAAAAATAATTTTATTTAAATAAAATGATAATTTTATTTAAATATTGTGTTGACGTGGAAAATTGTGAGAGCTTCAGAGGTTTTGGTTATATATATATATATAGAGAGAGAGAGAGAGAGAGAGAGAGAGAGAGAGAGATGATATGACATATTTTAAGAAAACTCCTTACTTTTTAATAATTAATATGCATGTGTTTCCATTATTATTTTTAAATCAATATAATTTATATTTGTTTCAATTTTCCTCAAAATTTTGATGGGGAATGGTAGTAGATCCAAAGCACATGTACATTTTTATTAAATTTTTTTTTTTCAATTGTGCCAAATAACTCATAATGATTTGAAGATGGGGGTGGCAATTTGTGTTAACAAGTCATTCTAGTGTCGTGAAGATACAACCTACCATTTTCCACTTCCTAGAGCTTTGGTTTGGATCCATCTCTAGAGCTTTGGTTGGGAGAGATGACTAATTGATGACATGTACTTGTAGTAAAGGGTTTTTGTGTGTGTGTGGATAATTTGATAGTTATAATAAGGGAAGAGGGATTTGAACTTTGAAGGTTTTGAATAACTAATGGTACCTCCCACTAGAACAAAATGTCATAGATCCCAAAATAGAATATAACAATTATATTCATAACCAGTTCAACGTGGCTATTGGGAACCCTTACTTGCATGCTCCAACAATTTCTTTTGAAATTTATCTTGCACAGCTTGTAAAGGCGAATAGATGCTATTCATCACGATTTCATCTCATGTTTCTAATTATATATTTAGCTTGATTTTAAAGTTTAAAGAGGAATTGTAAATTACCCCAAACATAAAGGATGAAAAATGTTTTTTTCCTAAGTTTTTGTGTTTCAAACTATATGTTTTTACTTAAAATGATGTGCAAAGAAAAAAACAAAAGTCAACCCAAGAAAATTGTGCATGAAACAATGAATTTTGGCTAAAAAAAGCTGACTAAACCAACAAAAAATTTATAAAAACACAATAGAATGACACAACATTTTCATAATATCTTTATAATTTTGTTATATTTTATTTTGAATTATAAAGAATTGACAACTCGGCAGTTTTGAAAATATTGTGACGACAACAAAATGTCTTAACATTTTCGCACAAAAAATGCTATATCCACGACATTTTCACAATAAATCATAAGTAGTAGGTTGTTATAAGTTGTTATTGGTGGGCAAAAAAATAGTTTTATTGGTAAGTTTAAATTAGAACCAATAACAATTTACCACCTATGATTTGTTATGAAAGTGTTGTGAAAAATATTGTGAATATATAGCACTTCTTGTGAAAAGTGGGAGCTGCCCCTTTTCCTTCTTTAATTTTTTTTTCCCCTTCAAGTTTGCTAGTTTGGTTTGAGCTTGTTTTTATTTTTTGTTTTTTTATTTTCTTAAGGATCTTTACATGTTTACTTTGTACTTGTAATATAAGCTTATTTTGTATACACACAAAAAGTGACATATTATATACATTTGAAAAAACATATGATAAATATTCTACAAATTTTGCAAATGTGTACAACATTTGCGAATTTTTATATGTTTACAATCTATATAAAAAAAGAGCCAATAGGCTCATGAACAGTTATTTTAATTTGTTTAGTGAGTTGTTCTTTTTCCTTTTTTTTTTTCTATTTTTTTTTAAATTTTCTTCAAAGTTTGCCAATTTGGTTTGAGCTTGTTTTTGTTTTTTGTTTTATTATTCTTTTAAGGATCTTTACATGTTTACTTTGTACTTGTAATATAAGCTTATATTGTATACACACAAAAAGTAACAAATATTATATACATTTACAAAAAAAATGATAAATATTGTACAAATTTCACAAATGTGTATAACATTTGCCAATTTTTATATGTTTACAATATAAATTTATATTGTAAGTACAATGTATATTTTTATATATAAAAAAAGTGAATGGGAAAAGCTATAATAGCTTCGTTATAGTAGTTTTGGTTTGTTCAATTTTCACTGTTTCGTTGGCCATTTTTTTTTTTTTTTTTTTTTTTTTTTTTAAGTTTGCCGGTTTGGTTTGAGCTTGTTTTTGTTTTTATTTTTTTAAGGATCTTTACATGTGTGAGAGACCGCAAACTTGGGTGCCTCTCAAAAAAAGAGATTAGGATACCTTTTAGGGCACTTCTCTTTTTGGGTAAGTGGTGTGGAGTCGCCACTTATTTTTTTATACATAAAAAATAAGAAAAAATAATTAAATACAACTTTACATGACTGAATTATTCCATTCTCATTGATTGAATAAAAAAGTACAAACTTGATAAATTGAGTATTACATGGCTTTGGGTCTTAGTTACAAACTACCAAAAATACATGGCATTTTGTCCTAGTTACAATTTATCCAAAAATAAAAACAAAGATAAAGCCTAGGTCTATCTATCCAAAGAAACTAAATTCGGAGGCTAAGGTTACGGAATGAGAAGGTGTTAGACACCCATTCCGCCCAGACAGAGTCTGGTTTTCTAGACTCTCATGACCGATGTACCCCTTTTATGCATGACATGAATAATATGTTGCACACATGAAAAACTAAATCACATAAGTCTATTTATGAATGCATCCTCTTCTTTGTTAAAAAAATTCAGATTTGTGTTGCGATAAAAAAATTAATTTGGTTTAGAAAAATCATATCTATTTTTGTACATGTAAAAAAAAGTTTTTGGCATAGAAAAGTCAGATCTATATTTATTAAATAAAACAAAGTTTTTTTGCTTTAAAAAAAAATATCAGATCTGTTTTTGAGAACTAGAAAAAATTGGTTTTTGGTTTGTATTAAAAAAAATCAGATCTATTTTATAACAAAAAATTTAGATTTGTAGAGAGCTAGAAAAAAATCAGATCTGTGTTTTTATGTAAAATAAAATAAGAAAAATATTTTTTAGAAGAGAATTATATTCGTGAAATAAACCTATGCTACATGCATCAGACAAAACAAACAAAACTATTCATGACCTTTTTTATTTTCAAAATCTGTTATGTTAACAAAAATTCAGATCTATATCTAAAGAAGATGTAGATCAGTTTTTTGGATTTAAAAAATTCAGATTTGTATCTAAGGAAGATAGAAATCAGTTTTTTGATTGAAAAAGAGAAAAATTCAGATCTACATCTAATGAAGATGCAAATCAGTTTTTGGATTGAAAAAGATATGATAACAAGCAGATTTTTGAAACAAAAAAAATAGATCTTGACAACAAAAACATCAAGAAAATATCAACAACACATGATATGAGCATTTAAAAATCAAAACTAAACAAACATTTATTCATGCATCACCAAATTAAAAGAGATAGAAGAAGAAAAAGTAAAGAAAAACTACCTCTTGCTTGGACGTACTCTTTTCTTGAGAGAATATTTTAGAGTTCAAAGAAATTTATACAATTATCTTTGAAACCTAAAAATTCTTGCTTACAAAAAAGAAATTCTTAAGACTAAAGCCTCCAGAACCTCTTTAACATAAGAGAGAAAATACCAGAAAGAGAGGAAATCTGAGAGCGTCCAAAAGTGTCCTGAATTATGATATCCAGTCTCTATTTATAGAGGTTGGAAGGCTCGAAAAAATAGCTTCAACGTTCAGAATACGAACTGGGACGCGTCCTTATCGCTAAAAAATCGAAAAGGATGTGCTTTAACGTAATCCCAATGCCCTCGAGCCGAGGCCCAAATGTGTGCCATTCGGCACTCCAAAAGTGCCAAAGGGTACCAATCCCGCTTTCGAGTTTTAGTCCGTTTTGGACTCCTTTTTTGAGATTTTTTGAGCTGGGACTTGCACTTAAACGCGTTTTTAATCCGTATTCTAAAAGTTAAACTATTTTCTGGATAATTCAGATTTTTTCAGCAACAATTATCTTGTAAATAAATACTCTTAAAAAAAATCTTGATAAAGTCTAGATTATCCACAATTTTATTGTTATCCAATTATCCCCTTTTATTTAGGAATGACAACGGGTGGGGTTCGAGCTGGGTTTTACTATACCCGGACCCGACTCATAGGCTGAAAATGTGACCCGAACTCGGTCCATTTATTAAACGGATTTTTTATTCGGGCTCCAAATCCGCCCCGCCGGGCCCCGTCCAGCTAGGCCAGATTTGGGCCTAATTCTCGGTCCAAATCATGGCCCAATCACAATCTATTTTTTTTAAGGCCCAGATGCCAAAAATAGTCCAAAAAATAGGCCCAATCAGCTTAAAATATGAAGAGAAAAAAAAAGGAGGAAAAATCTTACACTATGGCATAATTAAGAACCCATGATGCATATACTTATACAGTATTGTCTAACATATATAAAAACACAAATCAGCTTGTTTTTTTTTTTTTGCTCTTCTTTGTTAATATAGATTTTTTACTCATCAAAAAAAAAAAAAAAAAAAAACACAAATCACAATCCCAAACATAAACAAAAACACAAACCATCTTGTTTTTTTTTGCTCTTCTTTGTTAATACAAATTTTTTACTCAAAAAAAAGAAAAAGAAAACACAAATCACAAACAAAAAACACATTCCCGTCCTCCAATCATCTCATCTCTCTCAGATCTGATCTAACAATCCCGTGCTCCTCCGTGATAAACAGCAGCCACCACGAGATCTGTGCTCCTCTGTGATTGGGTGAGGGTCGGTTGGAAGAAAACGAGAGTGAGAGTGAGAGAGGACCGAGAGGTAAAGGGTGGCGAGGCTGTGTGAGGCCGTGGTGCTGAACGAGGTGAGGAGCGTGAGGCTGAACAATGCCATGAGGGGAGCGTCTAAGGCCGAGAGGATGGCCGGCAGTGAGAGCTTGAGAGAGAGAAAGGGTGGCCGACGGTGAGAACTTGAGAGAGAGAGAGAGAGAGAGAGAGAGAGGGTGGCAGAGATCTTGAGAGCTTAAGAAAGAGAGAGAGGAGGCGGCTAAGATCTTAAAAAAATGAAGTCTGAACAGAATGAAAGAAAGTATTTATATTAGGGTAGTAGGGTTTTAATTTTTTTTAATATCATATATGTATACAGGTTGGGTTCGGGCTGGGCATGACTAAAACCCGGACTCGACCAGAACTCGTTTCGGGGGTTTTTTTTTTAAAAACCCATACCCGACCCTATTATTTTTCGGGCCGGGTAAAATCCGATCCATTAGGGTCGGGCCAGACCGGATACCCGCGGATCGGGCTTAAATTGCCATCCCTACTTTTATTCCCACGCAAACAATCCTATTTTTGACACTAACTATTGTAGGGGCCTTTTTTTGTATTATGCGTTGGGCTGGGCTGCCTTCTGCGGTAATGGGCCTGAGTATTCTGAGTAAGAGAGTTGAGATCGGTCCAACTGCAACTTAACTTGGGCCGACTTGTGCACAAACTATGCCTCGTCTGCCAGGAGTGTGCTTATGGCAGGCAGAGCTGTTTCAGATGAATTATGACAGGCAAATATAATAATAATAACAAAACAGAGTCCTCTGACCTTTTAATAGAAAATGACCGAATAATCCCTACTTATGAAACATAATTACAATGATAACGATGACTTTTACAAAGAAGATAAAAGAGTAAATAATAATATGAGTTAATCAAGAAGAAATATAAATCAAGTCAAGTTTGGTCCTCAGAAGAAAGAAAAAAAAAACCAAAGAGGAAGAACGCTTCCTCTCAATGCAGCTAATCTCCCAGGAAAAGATCCTGCCGTGGGGATTAGTGGCTTTGAGGGAACCGGACCTGAATAGTTAATGCCCAAAAAGAATCCCTTTTTCTTTTTTGGAAGAGAGTAGGATTTTGAGGGGGGGAGAGGGAAATCGACCTACTGGTGCATGCCCACCGTATTAACTCTCTTTGTTTTATGTTTTCTCTCTTATCTTTTTTTTTTCCCTTGCTTTTTTACTTTCTTTCTATTCTATTTTGTGCTCCTCCCCTGTTTTTTCTTGATCCCCATTTTTTTTTTTTTTTTTTGGGCACGGTAAAGGTCTTCTTATAATGCCTGCCGTGACCATATTTTACTATTTGCCCTTTAACCACCTTTGTCTGGTCTGGGTGTACTTGCTGACCACCACTAGTTCATCTGTGTTCCACTCCCCACCTCCAGACAAAGGAAAGCTGTTTTATTTATTAGTCTGCCGTGGCACCCTTTCCTGCCACGGTGTAGGTGCTTTCTCTCTCTATTACTCATGGCATGCACCTAACGGTTCCTCCCTCAACTTTTCTTCTTTTAGGTGGTCTGTCATCCCAACAGTACGTACCTCCCAAAAGAGCCTGGGCAGGAGCCGCAAAATAGGCTTTTTCCCCTCTCCCCACCACCAAACCATACCCGTTACCTCTGACCCATGACCCCACCACGTCCCATATTGGCTGGGTACAGGCTGGTGGTGCTTGAGCCTTACACGTGCTTTCCTTTCATGTATGTCCAAAATCTGCCTGCTGCTCATGCGTTTGCTGTGGCCTAGAGGCTTGCTTGCACAGTCTGCCGCCCTTCTTCGTCCTTTTATGTGGGTTGTTTTATAATTCCCTGCTCCCCTTAGGGGCTGGGCTTCATTTGATACCGGACTTTACATTTCTTCCAGCCTATTTCTTGATTGCCATCATATCTTGCCATATTACTCTATCATTCCTGCTGTAATGACTTGATCCTGCCAGGCCTTTTTAGGCCTGCCGTGTATTCTTTCTCCAATGGCTTAACATGACCATGGGTTTTCTTACTTATGGGCTCCCGTGTCCCTTTTGTTTTCCCTTGGGCATCCTCGGCCCATTTGCTTACCTTGGGCTTCCTCGGCCTTTTTCCTAACTTTGTATTCCTATGGGCTTTTTACTAACTTCATTGGGCTTCCCCGGCCCAATTACTTCATACTCATCCTTGGGGTTTATGGGCTTGCCATCAATCCCCTACTTTCTTTGCTTGCTTTGCTTTGAGCTTGCCACGGCCCGTTCTTACTTTTTTTTCACATTATATACTGCCCATGGGTTTGCTATTTGCTATTTCTCTCTTTCCTGGCTCTTTTGAGCCCATTTGCTTTCTCAAGGCCCATTTATTTATTTTATGGACTTGTGATCCATTATTCCTGCCGCTTGGACTTAATGGGTTTTTGTTCTCTATCTTTTACCAACTTCTTTTCGATCTGTGTTGCTGGGTTGGGCTTCCTCCCTTTTATTCGGGTTCCACAAAAAAAGACCCTCAACAACTATCAACCAATCACAAATTATTTAATTAATTTTAATTGTTTAACATTTGTCCGCAGGTGTTGAGCTATCTGTCCAACTTTAATGAACAGCTTTTCTTCACTTGTTTCTTGGTCCAATCTTCATGGCTTTAATACTATACTTGAACAACATGTTTTTTGAAGTATTAAACACATTCTAGATCTACCCAAATACAAGTAAAGTGCGTTTTGTCAAAGGATTAGCCAATTACATAAAATATGTCCTTAACAAAATTTAATTTGAAAATTCTTAAGATTTAGTTTGAAACTTCTTAACTTTAGGTTTGATTGTAGTTTCTACTTTCTACCATAGAGTATTGGACCTGTGTTTAGGTAAATCATTTTAACCCAAAATAAACTAAAAATATTATTCTCTTCTAAAAAGAACATTGTGGGGGCCTTTTCACGTTAATGGGCCAAAACCCATCTACTACACCAAGGCTTATGAGTTAGTGGGTAAGGGGGTTGGAACTGGCCTCGTGGGGTTATACTGTAGGCAAGCTTGTGCGTAAGCCAAGCATGCCCAATACTTAGACGGCACGGGAACGGCACGGCACGGCACGCTGGATGCAGCAGATGTTGTTACAACAGAATAACTGTTACAACGAACATAGCGAAAGATACTATAGCAGAACGACTTTTATAATAAAGAATAACAAAAGAAACTACCGTAGGACAACTAATACCATGAATAAAATAAAAGATAATATAGTAGAACAACTGATACAGCAAATAGAGTAAGGGATGTCACAGCAGAATAATTAATAATGTGAAACATTGCAGCAGAATGAATAACAACGAGAATATCAAATAAGCTAAAGTATGCTGTAACAGAGGAATGACTACAACTCTAAGCAAGTGCAATAGTGTTAGCTCGCTCTCCCAATCCTGGGCCGAGTCATTCAACAGGAATGGGTCCAAGAAGGGAACCAAACGCCAACATGGGTAACCTCGTTACAAGTTTCTGCCATTGAAGTTACTCGTACTGGAGAAAGGGCCTAAATGGTTTTGGGTTCCAATTTACAGAGTTTCAGAGGGTGGAAAGATGTCAAGAGGGAGAGAAAAGATGGTCTACCAATGCATGCCTCTATCTCTATCGTGTTTTCTCTCTTCCTTTTTTACCACTTTGTTTTCTTTTCTTTTCTTCTCTGATTCTTAGTTTTTTTTTTCTTACTCTCCTCCCCTTTCAGTCCCCTATTCATGGCTACGTCCCTTCCTTTTATATTGCTTGATTCCATGGGATTTCTCCCTTTTGTCCCTAGGACTTCACCAACCGTTTTTGGTTTCTTGTGGGCATCTCTGCTGACCGTGCAAACTTGATCATGCGATATCTTTCGATCCGACGGTCCGATTTGGAAACTGGGCATATCGTCGTGAATGTTAGAATCTCAAGATCATTTTTATGCTATGCAATGAATGAATTAATGCAATGAATTTTGGGGTACACGAATGGTCATTCCAGTCATCTTCCTTGATTAAATCATGGGTGCAAAATCGAGTGTCTACAACATGTTTACTTTGTACTTATAATATAAGCTTATATTGTATACACACAAAAAGTGGGAGCTACCCCTTTTCCTCTCTTTTTTCTTCAAGTTTGCCGGTTTGGTTAGAGCTTGTTTTTGTTTTTTGTTTTTATTTTTTTATTTTTTTATTTTTAAGGATCTTTACATGTTTACTTTGTACTTGCAATATAAGCTTATATTGTATACACACAAAAAGTGACAAATATTATATACATTTGCAAAAAAAATATGATAAATATTGTACAAATATTTTTGCAAATGTGTACAACATTTGCCAATCTTTATGAGTTTACAATCTATATATAAAAAGAGCCAATAGGCTCATGAACAGTAATTTTGGTTTAGTGAGCTGTCATTTTTCCTTTTTTTTTTCTTCAAAGTTTGCTAATTTGGTTTGAGCTTGTTTTTGTTTTATTATTCTTTTAAGGATCTTTACATGTTTATTTTGTACTTATAATATAAGCTTATATTGTATACACACAAAAAGTGACAAATATTATATACATTTGCAAAAAAAATGATAAATATTGTATGAATTTTGCAAATGTGTATAACATTTGCCAATTTTTATGTGTTTACAATATAAATTTACATTGTAAGTACAATGTATATTTCTATATATAAAAAAAGTGAATGGGAAAAGGTACAATAGCTTCTTTACAGTAGTTTTGGTTTGTTCAATTTTCACTGTTTTGCAGGCCACTATTTTTATTTATTTATTTTTTTTTTTTGTGAATTCATAAAGCAGTAGATGTGCTACATTATTTTTGATTTTTCCAATTCGCAGTGTTTCACATTATAATAAAATATTAACACAACAAATTGGCACAATTCACAATTGTTAAGGTGTTAATTCATTCTAAGTCAAAATAAAATAATAAAATATCATACTGGAACCAACCACAACTAAAAATAAAGGTATTGTGAAAAAAGAAGTGTTACATTCACAATATTTTTCATAACACTTTTATAACAAATTATAGGTGGTAAATTGTTATTAGTTCTAATTTAAACTTACTAATGAAACTATTTTTTTGCCCACCAATAACAAACCTGTAACAACCTACTACTTATGATTTGTTGTGAAAATGTCATGGATATAACATTTTTTGTGTGAAAATATTAAGTCATCTTGTTGTCGTCACAATATTGTCAAAATTGCTGAGTTGTCAATTCTTTAAAAGTCAAAATAAAATTATAAATGTATTATGAAAATGTTGTGTCATTCTGTTGTGTTTTTATAAATTTTTGTTGGTTTAGTAAGTTTTTTTGAGCCAAAATTCATTGTTTCACGTACAATTTTCTTGGGTTGATTTTTTGTATTTTTTTCTTTGCACACCATTTTATGTAAAAACACATAGTTTTACACATAAAAACAAAAACAAAAACTTAGGAAAAAAACACTTTTCATCCTTTATGTTTGGGGTTGTAAGGGCAGGTTTTCGTCCTTAAGCCTAAAGGGTAAAAGGATCTAGGCCCAAAGAGTCCAATACAAAGAATTTGTAGAGAGTGGGTTGGAAAACTAGGCTTTAATGAGTCGGGTAACAATTATAATGGATTCCGATGACAAGAAAGTACACATAGACTGGTTTTATCTAAAGAAAATCGTCTTCGGCACAATCCGAAGAGATCAGCTCTTGTATATATCTCTTGAATTTGGTTACAGGCACAGTTCTTGTTGCTACAGTGTTTTTCTCTAAATTCTCCGATTTCTTTCCCTCAAGGTCTTCTTTCTATTTTATACTATCTTCCTTCTTTCATCTCTACCCTCCACGTGTAGATTAGATTGCTAGTGTTGATCATTGTCCCATCAGCACATTCTTAAAGTCTTTGGGAGTAGCTGTAAGGCTGAAAATTACTGTTCAGGTATCACTTTCTCATTAATGTGGCTAGCGAGTTAGCTACAGAGCATTCAATGCGGTGGTAGCAGCTTTCTCTTAGATATTTCATAGCTTTCCTTTGTCCTGTGCTTTCATGATGTATATCCTTATCAATAGAATCTCCTGGAACGTTGCTTTTGGATGGCAGACCGCACATTCTGACCTCTGCTTCGCTCAGTCGAGGAAGCATCCCTCCTCGAACTATCTTCTTGGACCATCATGACCAGACCCATTTCTTTATTCATTAATGTCGACCTCTATAATAACATTTACCCGTCCTCGGACTACTAGGCGTCCTCGGACTGGGCCCCCGGCCCAATATATACTATTGGGCCTATCATCCTTATAAGGGTAGTTTACAATTCCTTTTTAAACTTTAAAATCAAACAATTTTTTCTTTAATATTTTGGAAAATAGCAAATATGTCATATTGTTATTCTCTCTGTTAAACCCTAATGAAAACTTATGATTCTTAAAATATTTTATTGTGTAATGTCTAAATTACTTCCACTAAATTTTAACATCCCAAAAATTTTCTTCTTGTATTTTGAGTTTTAGATGGTAGTAATTCTTGGAAAGTTGGAATGATAATATAATGTGTTTTATTTGTTATCCAAAAAATATTGATTTTCTAGGTTTAAATTTTCGAGACTTATAATTTATCTAATGAAAAATTAGATGACACGTGCCTTTTGTTATCTTAAATTTTTTTTTCTTAGCAAAACTCAGTTGTTTATTGTTGAAAGATAATGATATTCGTTATCATTCTTAGAAGTTTTTAGTGAGTGAATATATTACCTTTAGCAAATAGGTATTAAAAAACTATTATAGTAAAATAGATATTATATGTTAAATAGCTACTCTAACTTTGTGGTTGATCAAAATTTTTATATGAATGAGATTAACTTTTTATGACATAATTATCAAAATTCTTAAAATTAATGTCTTTTTTAATTAATGTAAATCTCTACGTACTTTAAAAATCAAATAATTTATATTTTTGTTTTGTGATACAAATAAAATCTAAAATTGATCTTAATCAATACTATTTTTCCACGGCAAGCATGTGCTGCCCTAACTAGTAATTCAATAAAACTTTTATAAAATAATTATATTTAGCACTTAAATTTTAATGGGGCTTTTAAACATTTTTTTATAGGTAAAGTTTGTATCTAATACAATTCTCATTAACTAAAATTTTCTTAAAATTCATATGAGATGTAAAAATCTAAACATCCAAGAACATGTCACACATGTATGTAAATATTAAGTGAGATTGAATTCATAAGTAAATTTAGATTTCAAAAATGTTATAATTCTAAAGTTTTATTCCTTAGCATCACAATGTAATAATGATAATGATGATACATCAAATAAAACTTTAATGCCGAAAGAGAAATTATCATCAGTGTTAGTATACTTCAATTATATTAAGTGAGATTGAATTCATAAGTAAATTAAGATTTCACAGATGTTATAACCCTAAAGCTTTATTCCTTAGGGTCACAATATAATAATGATAATGATGATACATCAAATAAAACTTTAATGCCGAAAGAGAAATATCATCAGTGTTAGTATACTTCAATTACAAGTTTAGAACTAGGTAAAACACTTCTTATCAATCATAAATTCATAGTTCTAAATATCTACTCGGTTACTGGTTGTAGTTTAAAGTTTAAACTTTTTTTAGACCAAAAAGTTTGAACACAAGCCAATTGATTTTTGTTTTGACAATTTTACTCACAGCATCAATTGTCCATTAGATTTAACAAAGCAAGCAATTTTTTTTTTTTTTAAATTTAAATTTTGTATCAACAGATTCAACACAGAATTATCACTCCAACAATTACGTCATGTGGAAATCAAACGAAAGACCCATCGGCACCCCACTATGAAATCAAGCAGAAAAGAAACACCGAAACAAATCTAGCCCACAATACTCAAAGGATTGATGGCACTCATATCCAATCACATTATCACATATGATATGAATATTTAGAACAAACACATATAATCGCAGTGCCTCTGAATCAGGATTTTACTAAAACACAAATTAACACTGAAGTAAAAATAGAGGACTGAAGCCGAACACGACAACAGATCATATATCTGTCTCATATATTACGACACACGTATTCATGTCAGCATGATATCATCGATGGTTTGCAGAAGCAATAGCAAATAAATTTTTTTTTTTTAATATTTTCATTCAATGATTGTTATACCACACAATCATGATTATGAATAGATTAAAAATTGCATACCTCTCTTAGCAACCCAGGCACTCACACAATAGTTTCTGATGGCTAACCACTAATGTGATGTCTTATTTACAAAGAACTTGATAAGCCCTAGAGAGAGATTCTATGTGGGATCCTTGTAGTATCAGTCAATAACTTTGAAAATATTATTTGAAACTTTTCAAATATTATTTCTTAATTTTCTCAATCATATCAAGAAAATATTTTGGATTTATACAAATTGCAATAATGTTCATCAACACAACGCAAATAACTCTTGAAGATTGGAGAATCACACATGAGATCCATTTACTTACAATTTTATATATTTGTCATCCTAACACATACCAATGTCAAGTCTCTAGCTTATGTAAGCCTTAACTTTGTTGTAGTTGTTTTTCAAAAAAAAAAAAAAAACTTTATTGTAGTCCAAAAATGATTTTAGAGCGAGAACTCTTTATAAGTGTTATACATATGAAAACAACTTTGAAAAATGTCACTGACTAGTTTTGTCTTGAGTCCCACTTTAGGGTTTATTTGGAATCCGTTTATTTTGTTGAAACTAAAAATTTTTTGTTGAAAGTACTGTAGGGACTCATGAATAGTACCAAAAATAAGCTGAATAGTAAAATAAGTTGGTAAAAATAATCTTTACCAAACGGACATTTAATATGAAATTAACTGAATAAACTATCTCTCTTAGAGCTTGGTAAATTCATTGTTAAACATTTACACATTTTACTCACTATACATATAACCTAACGTGTCCATATATAACCTTTAAATGAGCATAACAGGTTGACATCTTCAAAGTTACATGCATAATAAATAAACATGCTCAAACTCCTTATGTTTAAGGATAATAGGAAAATTGTGACAGAACACCCTTTTAATTGACAGTGATCACTCTATAAGGTGTTTTTGATTAGATCCAGTTTAGTATATGCACCTATTACATTACACCCATATGTTTACTTAAGGTCATTACCTCAATAATGGAGTAAATCATCCTCTCATAAGCACGACAAGTGTAGGCGATCTAGTGGTGAGATTCAGTTTGTTTTTTTTTTAATTTTTTATTTTGAGAAGAAGGTGAGATTTAGTTTTTTTTTGAGTAAATAGTAATACTTATTAGAACACACACAAAAATAATAATAGTGTTTTAAACCAGGTTTATAATATATTATATAACCAGAGTACAACTACAAAAGGGCCTAACCTTTGTAGTTGTAGACTGGGGTTATAAACAGCGGACACTAGACATATACAACCAATGTGGGATAAACATCCCAAATTTTTTTTGAGTAAACAGTAATACTTATTAGAACACACACGAAAATAATAATAGTGTTTTAAACCGGGTTTATAATACATTATATAATCAGAGTATAACTACAAAAGGGCCTAATCTTTGTAGTTGTAGACTGGGGTTATAAATAACGGACGACACACACAACCAATGTGGGATAAACATCCCTATTTTTTTTTGAGTAAACAGTAATACTTATTAGAACACACACGAAAATAATAATAGTGTTTTAAACTGGGTTTATAATACATTACATAACCAGAGTACAACTACAAAAGGGCCTAACATTTGTAGTTGTAAACTGAGATTATAAACAGCGGACACTAGACACACACAAATGTTTATCCCACATTGGTTGTGTGTGTCTAACGTCCGCTGTTTATAACCACAGTCTACAACTACAAAGGTTAGGCCCTTTTGTAGTTGTACTCTGGTTATGTAATGTATTATAAACCCGGTTTAAAACACTATTATTATTTTCGTGTGTGTTCTAATAAGTATTACTGTTTACTATAAAAAATAAAATAAAAATAGGGATGTTTATCTCACATTGGTTGTGTGTGTCTAGTGTTCGCTGTTTATAACCCTAGTTTACAACTACAAAGGTTAGACCCTTTTGTAGTTGTACTCTGGTTATGTAATGTATTATAAACCCGGTTTAAAATACTAAGATTTAGTTAATATCCACAATTTTGAACAATTTAATAGTTTATGAAAAATCATTACTTTCTTCCTTTAGTCCTTTAACTACCGGCATAATTTTTGTATAGAGGTGACATCACATCACATGCCACATTTAAATATTGAAAATAGTATACCCACGATAATCATGCATGTGAAAATGTAATTTATTATAAAATGAAATCCATAAATTTGGTTTTTAAGGGGAGGGGGTAATGCATATATTGTATAGAGACAATTTTTATACCTAGGGTGTTGATTGCAAAATTTGAAAATTAAGGGTGCAAAATACAAGTTTCCCCAAAATTTTGAATCGTTAGCGGCGTGTGCCCCTTAATCGCCACCGTCCACCTCTCATCATATCATGGTTTTAATGATGGAGGAGACACCATCAAATGAAAATTCAGAGGAGCACTCAATCACGCCTCCTCCTAATGATGCTACTCTTACTGCTGTTGCCCTTGCCGTTGTTGATGCTGAAGCTGATGCTGATGCTAATGTTGATCACCATCACCACGAAAACGAGGTTAAGTTATTGTAGCCTGCTTCTTTGGCTCTTTTATATGATGCCCCATATCTAGTGCAAAACCAAAATAAGTTGATTGAAAGTGCCCTTCATGATTGATAATGGTTTGGTTTTCATAGATATGAGAGAATATGAACCTATGGCTTCCACTCCATGATGGTTGCCTTTTATTATCACATCAAGACATCAATGAATTTGTTTTTTCTGTAGTCATATGGGGCGGGATTTGAACATAGGTCATTTATTTGACAACAAAAGACTTTACTAATTAAGCTAATTAGAATTCAATATAATGTTTTAATTTAAATTTAGTGCTAAACATATTCAATTGACGTTAAAACAAGATTTTGTAGGAAACATACAATAATCATCCATTCATAATGAAAGTGGAATAAAGCAGTGACTTGCTGGAAACTTGGAGTCTTTGCTTTATTTAGGACATTTGATGGATTCTGATTAAATAATTTCAAGCTTGGCTAAGTTGAAAATGGGCTAAGCAGCAAAACCAAATACTATGCTGCTTGTGCTTGGATTGGTTGGTGGAAGATGTATTTAACTTCAGTCCAATCCTAATTAAGCTTGGCTTGATGCAGTACACTAGCTTTCTTAGAGAGAGAGGTTTGAACTTGTTTTGCGTTGTGAAACCAAAAATTTTCATTAGATTTTGGTAGAATCTGTAAGAGACCTGGTTGCCAGAATCTTAGTTTACCTGGGATTGAACTTGCTGGGTGAAGCCAAACTGCTTTACAGTTGAGGTTGGTAAATATGTTAAAATTTCTTTTATGGGCTCCTGACAAAGAAGATTTGGTTTTGGACTAGCTCCTCAAAACTAATCCATTATTTGCAAGAAAGAAATAGATTTCTTGGTTTTATTGTATGTACAATGCTTTATGTGGATATTTTAATTGAGGATTTTGATCTGCGTTTATTCAATGAAATATGGACTTATCAAAAGAAAAAAAGAAAAAAGAGAAAGAAATTTAAGATTTAAATTGATATTTTATTAGGAAGGTTATCAGGCCTCTTTTTCTGTAGGCCCATGAATCATGATAACAATCTTAACAGTGCTTGCTAAACAAAACATGAGATGGCCATAACTAGTGCTGTAGTAGTTGACGTTGTTCTTGTTGAAAAATCTGGTTTTGCATCTCATACAAAACACATAGCGGAAGCAAAAAATACGGACCTACGTCATTTATGATAGATAACGTGTAAGCTTGAATTTTAGAACAAATAATAGAAAGCGTACCTTGATACAGTGAAATTAAAAAAAAAAAAACTTGAGAATACCTCTAATCAACATCCCAATTCCACATGGTGCGCAAGATGAGTGGTCTCTCAATCAGTCTTTATGTATATTGATTCTCAAAGAAAGATTTTCTTCTTCTCATTGTAGAGAAAAACTGTTTTCTTTTCTTTTCATCATATGTATATTCTAATTTCCTTGGTAGTTACTTTATTTAATAACTCTTATTAAATAAAAACTGATTATCTAATTGGGTTAGTCTTTTGGGTCTGCCCAATTGGGCTTTAGTTTGTGGCTTGAGATGGGACCAAATGGAACAAATAAGACTCTAGTTCCAATGGGCCTTGGGCTTATCTGTCAACTCTTGACAAGTCCAAAGTTACCATTAATTATATTTAATACTACTATATAAATATAATTGCACTCTAGGCCTTATTAATAAATTATATCCCAAGACTCTAATGATATCATTTGACCCCTCCATAAAATATCCATAGTGAACAAAGTCATAATGAGCTATCACTTTGTAAACAACTATTTTATCCTTAAATACCTGGTTTAATCTTTAATTTATTTATATTTATTGAAATCTGATTTCAATAAATATAAACTTTAGTAACTCCTTACTAAAGTGGGCGCCCTGAATAACCAGTTTCCATTAAACTTATCTTAAGAGAATATTTCGTGTCTCTATAAAAAGAGATTATGGATTCCATCTTGAGAATATGTGTTTTCTCAACACTACGTGTGGTTACCCAACATACTAGGTTTTGACCATGAATATTAGATCTTACTCCTGATATATCAAAGTAACCTACATTTCATGATCGGGTTCACTATCCTCTCATGATTGAGAGTTTATGAAATTAGAAGTCGAGATTAATTATTCAGGTGATAGTTGTTGATTGAATAATTAATCTCACAGCAGTCCAGTTCAATATGTCTTAACACTTAAGACACATCAACGCATCAACTAAAAGTCGATCAAGACAAACTATCTTATTTGATGTGTTATAGTCTTTACAGATAAAACGCCCAATTTCATCACCGACTACGAACTATATTTCGAGTTTACAAGGAATTTGTGATTTATATCTTCTGTGACTAAATCACATAAATCACATACAATGTATCTCAAGGACTATAATAATGTCCCATTAGTTCATTTATAAATAGTCTCATATAATTAAATAATTTAATTATTTATGACATGCTAATAAATTAGTTTTTAGGGTATAAACCCCAATAGTTCTTATGAGGGAAAAAATTCCATTCCATTCCATACTTTTTTATGTTTTGCATGGGCACTCGTCAAATTTAGAGATATGGTCATAGCGTACGCCGTTTTCCAAATAGTTATAGAATGGCGGTAAAAGTTTGAAAATTGAAATGGCTTAATATATCAATAGATTAAAATTTTTAAAATTGTATTTATTCTTTCCTACAATTTTTGATGCTTACTGTTCTGACGAAGATGAAGTATAACAGATGTAGAGGCTGATATAGATGATGATATGACCATTGACATGGAAGCTTTTGAAGAAATAGTTGGATCATCAGAAAAAAAAAAATCCGAACCAACTGCTAATTCTTAGTCTTCGCTGATTATTTTCGGTCAATTGAATGCCTCAATTTTTTCCTAGCTAATGGCTCCATTTCATTGGAGTTCTGGATTTCTAAATGGGCACGGTTGGCCCAGTGTATTCTGCTTCTGGGTTTGGTAAACTTCATGATAATGCTCATTTGTTTTTGAAAAACGAACACGCACACACAAGGATGGGCTCTAACACAGGTACACAACAAACTCTACTCTAAAGTAATAATAGATAAGTAGTTCAATTTTAGAACATAAGAGCATTCTCATTAAAGATGTCAAATGCTATAAATGCTATTTTTTAACATCTAATTTTAAAAAAGCACACTACATCAAAGGTGCTAGATGTTATAAATTTTGAGATCTAGATACAGTGGGCTGCTATCTCTAGCAGCCCACTGTAGCAAGATGTTAAAAAAAAAAAAAAATTGTTTAATGAAACGAGGCAGATGAGGTGAGTCCAGTCAACATTCTTCAGACATGCAGGTTTTTTGGGCAGCCATTTCACTGCAAGTCAGTCCACTGTGTAATAAAATTTTTTTTTTTAAATGAAGTGGTAAAATAATAGAACATTTGATGTTGTGTGTATTGTAAAGTGAGTTGTTAAAATGAATAAAGTGACTTTTTGAAATGCTAAATGCTATATTTTATTTTGTTGCTGTTCGGTCTAATCTTGTTGTTTGGGTTATTTTTGCTGTTATTTGGACTAATATTTATTGTTATTATTTGGGTTTTTGTTTGTTTTTATTTTTTTAAGGGGTTAAGGATTGTGTTTAATTAGGGGGGCCAAGAAAATTTTTGTTGAATCCAAATTCTTCAGATTTTCAAGTCAGGTATTCAATATATTTTTTTTAAGGTAGACAAAATAGGTTAAGTTATAGAATGTTGGGTTAAGATAGCTTGATCCCGGTTAATTAATTCAATTACCCAAGTTGATTAATTAGGTTCAATAGCATACAAAATGTATAACCACTAACAAATTACCAAAAATACTAAGTGCAGCGGAAAATAAGTTAGACACAATGATTTGTTGACAAATGAGGAAAATCTCACAAGGCAAAAACTCCACTGGGTGATTTTAAGGTCATCACTTCTAAGAATCTATTAATCAACAATCAAGCGGTTACAAGTATAAGGAATCTTACCAACTACCTTGGCCTATCCCGAAATACCAACCTACAGTTGAATTTTTGCTCCAATACCCAATTGGACTTGATCTTATAGTAGCCTTCTTTCCTTTGATGCACAAACCTTCAATTTGTGACTAACCCTTTGCACAAATCCCAGTACATGACTAACTCTAGCAACTTGAACAGATGTTGTTGGCTGCAAAGTTCTTCACTTCATCAACAATGAAGATCGAGAAGCACTTGGTTACAAAACCCTATGGCGTATAAACACAGTAGCTTCACACAAAGAAAATAAGTCTTTTGGTCTCTGTATCCGTGTGTGATGGCCTTTAAAATAATCTTTATATATGTCTAGGGTTGTGAGAAAAGAAACCCTAAACAAATATACAAGACTGGGCCGAATTTCAGATCTAGAAATTTTGAAATCGTAATTCTTGATTGATCGAGCTGCTGTCGAGCTATCTATCGAACTTCATATTAAGTCTCGATAGCAGGCATCCTCGGCAATGGCGTCAAAAACTTGTAAAATTTTAAAGTACTCGCAAGTGTACGAACTGTATCGAAGTATAGTTTAACAAGAATGAGGTCGAACCCATAGGGACTTGAATGAACGTAGGAAAATTAATCAAATCTTAACCAAATTAATCCTAATCTAGTTCAATAAAAATTGGTTGTTTGAAATTAAATATACTAAGCAAATAATTTAACTAAGCAAAGATATAATGTAAAGAAGTAAAGAGATGTAAACAATCTAGAGAAAAGAATTAAGGTTTTAGAATCCACCTTGTAAGTCATATCAACATATATTTATGATCATTAATTTTTCCCAACCACTACATGATAATCTAGAAATCAATCTTGCTACCATAGAAAATATTATCATTAAAACTTCTATTTAAATATTTAAAGCATGTTCTTCTTCGCTTCTTAAGTATAAAATCAAATCATTAATTGTATCCGTTGACAAACAAATCACAAGAGATATTCAATTTTATAACCAAGAAATAATAAACCAAACATTCAATTAACTAAGATAAATCTTAAATCATGAGAAAAACATGATTGAACTCATATCTAGAATCTCATTTTAGTCAATTGATATTGAAAGTTCAAATAGTATGTAAAACACCTATGAACGTTTAGACCCCCAAATTAAAATTACCAATACAAGCTTATAAACAAACAATTTATGTACAGAATATGAATATAAGCTAAACCCAAATTGATAACACACTCTAAACCATAATTAATCACAATCACAGCAGTAATTAAAAGGTAAAGAGAAAGGGAAGAAGGATGCAAACACAAAGATAACACAGCGATATGTTATCGAAGAGGAAACTGAAGTACTCGGCGAAAAACCTCTCCGCTGCCCTCAAAGCGGTCAATAATCCATTAGAGAATGAAGTTGGGATACATGAATAGCAGAAAACTCTCCAAGCCTAATCTACCCAGTGCACCTAAGCCCTCCAAACTTCTTGCTCCAACAGGGTTACGCCGAACCTTATCTTCTCTAACTTACCGGATCCCGTAATAGCCCATTGCATCAACCAAAATGAATTGGTCCCTTCTGAAGTGCTTCCCAAGCACCAAAATACCTTCTCACTGATATGGGTATGGTGAGATAAGGATTTGACTAATGTACCTTTCGAGGATATATCAATGGAGAGGGTGAGAGTAGAGGAATTTGGAGAATCAAAGGATGAAGATTGTGGATGAGTCAATCTTGTTTTTCTCTAGGGTTTCTCTCTCAAAATTCTCTCTGGAAGCTCTCTACATTTCGTGGGTATAAGGGTATTTATAGTAGGGTGTATGAGGAATGCGAAGAGTCAGTTACAACCAAACAGGGCATTCTGGCGACTCGACCTCACGACTGGAACAAGTCACGAGTTTAAGTCGCGAGCTAACTGCCTAGCCAGACTGGAAGTTTTGTCTTGTAGTGCAACAGTTGGTGTGACCCTTCAGCTCCCCTTGCATGCTTCACACGTGTGCCATTCTGGCGACTTGCCAGTTGCGAGATCCAGTTGCGAGGCTCTTCTTGAGTGCATACTTCTTAAGCTTTCTTCACACTCTCTCACACACTACCCTTACATAATTCCCACCTAAATACAGGGTATCTAATTGCTAAATTATAAGCAAATTTGGCATGGAATAAAGCCAACACATGATTGAATAAATTCAACCTTACGGATATGAAGCAAGAACAATTTAAATCATTAAAGAACAACTATTGTGGGAAAAATCAAATCACATAAATATTACTGATAACCCATAACAAGGTTTCATCCTCAACCTTAATTATAAATTTAGCTACTCATAGTAATTGAAAGATAACACAAAAATAAAATACTAAGCATTAAACTAGACAAATCATTAAAACTAACTGTCATGGAAGAAAACCAAAGAGGTAGCCGTGCTCTATATGTTCAGCCCCCAGCCGTAGCACCAACCTCCTCTGAATTTTGCCCTAAAGAGCTTTTAAATAGGTCAAGGAATCCTATTACAAGTTGAATTCCAGTTTAGAGAAAATCCCAGATTTTTAGGTTTCACTTAATCGATGATTTTGGCTCATTTAACATCAGAATTAGGACTTTTGGTAAACTACAAAGTTGTAGCTCTTTAAGTTAAATTTCCAGCCCAACTTGAATCATCTCGATTGGACATCTGACCCGAAAGTTATACCAAAAATACTAACTGATGTGTAAGCTGGAATCCTAATCCTAATTGGACTTAGATTTGGTGCAAATTTCCTTTGATTCCTTACTCCAATTGGACTTAAATTTAATTGGGTTGGCCTTCTTTAACTTCATCATGACCCTTGTAAAAGTAAAGTCCATTAGCTTTCTTCTTTGCACAAATCTACTTATTTAATTTCATTCTCCTACAAAAGACAAATTCACGCAATAAAATTCAATTAAGCATAAAATTGATTATTCAGCATTATTCTAAAACCAAATATAAAATGCATGAATTAACTCAAAATAAGTATGATAATACTTTCTAATAATGATATAAATATGGAAAATTAAGCTATTATCAATGCACATCAGTAGCCTTCTTTCCTTTGATACACAAACCTTAAATTTGTGACTAACCCTTTGCATGGATCCCAGTACGTGACTAACTCCAGTAATTTGAATAGATGTTGTTGGTTGCAAAGTTCTTCACTTCATCAACAATGAAGATCAAGAAGCATTTGGTTACAAAACCCTATGGCGTACAAATGCAATAGCTTCACACAGAGAAAATAAGTCTTTTGGTCTCTGTATCCGTGTGTGATGGCCTTTAAAATAATCCTTATATATGTTTAGGGTTGTGAGAAAAGAAACCCCAAACAAATATACAAGACTGGGCCGAATTTCAGATTTGGAAATTTTGAAATCGTAATTCTCGATAGATCAAGTTGCTGTTGAGCTATCTATCGAGCTTCATATTAAGTCTTGATAGCAGGCATCTGTTGAGCTATCTGTCGAGACTTAATGAACAACTTTTCTTCACTTGTTTCTTGGATCAATCTTCATTTCTTTAATACTTGACTTGAACAACATGTTTCTTGAAGTACTAAGCCCATCTTAGATCTACCCAATTACAAGTAAAGTGCATTTTGTCAAAGGATTAGCCAATTACAATAAATTATGACCCTAACAATCTCCCCATTTGGCAATCCATGACAAAACCACACAAAAAAATTATGAGAGAAGTCTAACACAACTATCCCATAATTTACATAAGTACATAAGTCTAACCCTAACACGAACTCTTTAAAAACTCTGCGAGAAGAGAGATCATGGCATGGTAGACTTGCAACCTATCTTAACTGAAACACTTAAACAAGATTCATCAAGGCATCAAGTGTGAAATATAGACAAGTTGTATACAAGAAGAAACATATGTATGAAGATCGAAAAGAAACAACACATGTGAAACAAAGGTGAAGAAAACATACATCATCTCATATATATATATATATATATATATCAAAGAAATACAATGTATGTAATAAATGTGGTCACAAGACCATGGTACATGTAATGAGAATACATCAAAACCTCACTACATCCCTTAAAAGCATTCTCCCCTTATCTAGTATGTCCTATGCTATCTCTCCCCCTAACACCTAGACTACTCTTATCTACAAAGGGTGTATCACTGAGAGGTTGTCATCTCATCATCATACTTAGAGCCAGAAGCATCACCACCATCATCATCTCCACCATTCGAAGAAGAAGACTCCTCAACATGCTCAAGTGAAGGTGAGGGCGCAAAACCACCAAGGCGAGACTGGCGGCGAGCGATGCCGCCAATTCTGGTGTTCATTTGACACATTTCATTGGATAGATGGTCCAGACGACTACCAAAATTAGCACACATGTGCTGAAGCTTCTCCATAATGTTAGCAAGGGAGATAGTTGCCTGAGATGAGGAAGAAGGGGCAGAGGAGGAAGAGGGTCAAGAGGAAGGGGCTGTAGGATCAGCAGGGGCTGCATCTGAAGGCTCCACACGTGGCCGCTTTGCAGCAAGCTGTGCTGCACTCTTTCGAATAGACTCCTTGCTAATGGCACCCATGACATAGAAGTGAGGAGAGGGAGGAATAGTGACGTGTAGGTGTGTGAGGATGCGCGTGATAACCGAAGGAAAGATGAGTTTTCACGTGTAACCGTGTTTCAATAGCAATCTATAATAGATTCTTTCTATCATGTGTGATGGAAAGTCTATGGAAAGGCCTTCCATAAGAGAAAGAAGGAAACGAGCACAAGGCTCAGTGATAGTGTTTTAGTGAGACTGTGGAGTAAATACAAAAGTCATTACCATATTAAGGATCCATGGACCCTTAATGAACTTGGTTGTGGAGAAATTAAGGGTACCTCCCTACAACATGGTCTTCTCATAGAAGAGTGAGGCCAACTTGTTTCTAGAGATGGAAGAGAGATGACGATGACTAGGGTAATCTGGACAATCCATCCTAGGCACTTGTAGCACCTCGAAAATGAAGTCTGGGGTGACTACGATACGTGTACCACGAAATACCATAGTAAACTGAGGTACAGAGGTATCAATGGCGTGCATATTGGAGTAAAACTCCTGTATGAACACGTCGGGACACCTTGAGGGTTTCTCACAAAGAGAAGCCCATCCCCGAGAGCTAATAGCATCGGGTAGAGGAGTGCTTGGGAAATCAGACAGAATGACCTGGTGTTCTGAATGAATCGCCCGGTCAGAAAAGTTCTCAAAGAAGTCATTACGTGCCTTCTCATCACGGAACTGAACAGAATCATGGGGAAAAGATGATGAAGAAAAACCACGATAAATCGGGTTTTCTGAAGGGACAAACTTTTTGGGTGCCATGACAAGAAGACTAAACGAGAGAGAGAGAGAGAAGAAAGAAAGAAATAGATTCATAAAAGAAACTTTAAGGCACAGGAAAGAAGGAAAAAAAAAAGTGCAATGCATGATAATGCATGAGCATGTTACGTGCAAAACAAAAAAAACATCATGGGCAAAACCCAATCCAACCTAACAGCACTCACAAGATATAATCAGTTACACAATCCTAGAACGTATGAAATAGAGTTAGAATGAATTTAGAATGCAATGCATGATCATGTGAGATTAAATTAACAAAACCTAACCTAAAAATTTTGACAAAATCACAAAAACCCCAAAAAATTTCCCAAAACTAAAACCTAGGTCACAAAATGCATGAAATGCATGAAGATAAGGAGAAAAGGAATATTTAGAACACTTACCGATGGATTAAGACTTGGATTAGGCTAAAATCTTGAGTGGGAGAAGGTTTTTGGTGAGAATAATGTTTTTAGGTTAAGAGAGAAGAGACAGAGAGATCGAAATATTTGAAATGGTTCAAAACTGAGTCAGACCTCAGAATATATATAGAAAATGCAGCTCGATAGATCGAGGAGGTATTGAGTTTCTATCGAGAACAAAAGCTCGATAGGTCAAGAGGTATCGAGGAGGTATCGATGGTAAAAAATCTCGATAGAATGAGGAAGGTATCGAGAAGCTATCGAGCAGACAAAGACCATAAAGAATTTGGCTTGATGGATTAGGCTATCTATCGAGAGGTATCGAGAGAAACCCAGAAATCTTGATAGAAGAGGCTTGTATCGAGGAGTTATCGAGCAGGTATCGAGGAGTGTCGAGCTATCTGTCGAGAGTCTTGAAGAGAGGATTTCAAGGAGGAGAAACACCATAAGATGAATGCAATCAAGATAACCATCAAAGCAAGCATTCAAAGAGCATGTTAAACATAAAAAAACAAAAACTTAACTCTAGATGCAAAGCATTCCTAGATCAAAACACACTAAACAAGTCTAACCAAATTTTATTTCAAAAACAAGTTTAGACAGTTTAGAGAGCATATATTAACACATTTATTCCTTAAGATGACAAAATCACATTGTACCTGTACAATAGTATCAAAAGTAGCAAAGAGTATGCGTGTTGTGTGTGTGAAACTTTTGCAAGAGAGTATAAGTTCATCATTATGTGAAAAGTAATGATATAGGAGGATTAAATACATTCACACATAATCCTAACTGTTTGATGGAGACTATCACCTTTGAGGTACATCATATAACTCTCACATCTCCTGAAAACACGCTTGCAATCATATTAAAAGCATTTTGATTCTTTTTGCTTTTCATGTTCTTTGCATAATTTTTTCTTTTAAGCATATCATGTATGGACATATAATAGAGAAAAGAAAGTACCCAATTATATAAGTTTGAACATTCTAATTTTGCTGTGCAAGTGCTACACCTTACAGAGCACAGCTTTTATGAGTTGCACACAGATGTTTTATGATTGACGAGTTTTAGTAGTGAAATGGTTATTTATGCCTTTCTCTTAGGATTTTCTAGTCCTTCTTGTCAAAAAAAGTGATTTAAGATATAAAAGATAAGAGATCAACCAAATCATACAAATCACATAAACGAGCCATAAAGCTTACATTGCTTAGTTGTGCATGAAGATGCTCATCTAAGCTACAAGTGATCTTGTTTCAATGGCCATCCAAGGTACACAAGTACTAGTATACACAAACGTACACTGTTTTTGTATTTTTATGATTTTTCCATTTTTTTTATTAAAAAAAACTTAAAACAAAGCAAAAACAAACAAAAAAACAAAGCATCAAAATTATACTGACTCAAACCACACCACAAATCATGCAAGAGATTAGAAAAGAGGAGAAATCACTTAGAATCTTTTTCCTTCCAAACGGGTGACCTGGATGGAAATCCTTTCTTTTGCATAAACTTTTGTCCGGATGGGTAAGAAGGAGAGTTGAAACCATTAAAGTTCGAAAGAAGCATCACCACCTTAAGAAGTTCTCCAAAAGGGGCTAAAGAGAGTTGGAGTTAATTTTGGTTCCCCAGAGATGACACACTATTACTTTATTAAGTGGCTAACCACTTATAGCAATTTGGATGAGTGTGCCCAGATGCTCTACAGTAGTGATAGAAGTGAGGCTTCTTTGGTTGACACTTCTTGTTGGTTGAGCGATGATTTTTCTGCTTAGTCTCTTTCTTACCAACCTTAGGTGGAGCTCCTAAAATGAATTTTCCTTTATCACACTTATCCTCACTCACACTTTCAGTTTTAGGATTAGTTACCTCAGAGTTATCATTATTAGTAGGTGGAACAAAAATAATTCTATTTAAAGCATTAGAAGAGGTACTACAAGAGGAGAGAGAGTGATCATACCCGAGACCTGTTCTATCAGATGCAGACTTCTGAACATTCAGCATTTCATCCAGTTTGGCACTTGAAGTCCTTTCCAGTTGTGCTCTAACCTGAAACAGTTTAGAATCCAGTTTCTTGGCATTTTCAAAAAGGAAGCTGTTCTCAAACCTCAGTGCTCCAATGGTCTGATTAGCTTCATTAACCTTGGTGGAGAGTTCCTCACGTTCTAACTCCACTTCACTTAGCTTTCTTGTGGCCAACCTGTAGAGTTTCTTATGCTTCTTAGAGACCTTGTACAGCTTAGCGTAAGCGGTGTGGATGTCATCCTAATCTTCCATCTTCTCAAACTTTGATTCCATCAGTTCTTCTTCCTCATCAACTAAGTCTACTACTTCTTTTGTAGACTCAACAGTATCTGTAAAAGAACTTACTATCCCTTCTTGGTCGCTTTTATCGGAATCTGCTTCTGATTCTGAATCACTTAAGGTGGAAGCTAAGACTTTGCTTTTGCCAATGGATTTGAGATATGTGGGACACTCTTGCTTCATATGTCCAAATCCATGACAACCATAACACTTTGGTCTAGCAGGAACACTGTTGCCTTGACCAACATCCTTGGATTCTCTCTTGCCTTTGTCTTGGGACTTAAATTGAGAGAAAGCAGACTGTTTGCGATCCTTATCACCAGGTTTGACATTCGCATTTTTGATGAACTTCTTGAATTTTCTGGTGATATAAGATTTCAACTTAGTATCTTCATCATCAGACGACTCATCATTGTTATCATTCTTGGTCTTCAAGGCCATGTTCTTGCCTTTACCACCCTTGCCAACTCTTGCTAACCCTAGTTCATAGGTTTGCAAGTTCCTGATCAGTTCTGTCAAAGGAATAGAGTCAAGATCTTTTGATTCTTCAATGGCAGTGATCTTGGCATGGAATCTCTCTGGAAGAGATCTGAGGATTTTCCTAGCAATCTTAGGCTCTGGAATCTATTCTCCAAGATTGAAGGCTGAATTCACTATGCCTTTGAGCTTGGCAAAGAATTCATCAAATGACTCGTCCTCATCCATTCCTATTTCCTCAAAACTGGTAGTGAGCCTTTGGAGCTTAGAGTTTTTAACAGCTTTAGTGCCTTCGTAGGTGTTCTGAAGAATAGTCCAAGCTTCCTTAGCATTGTCGGTGGAAGAGATCTTCTTGAATTCTTCATTTGTCACAGCACTAAACAGAGCATTCAGTGCTCTATTGTTAAAGTTGGCTGCTTTAATCTTGGCATCATCCCACGTTGCAGGTGGCTCTTTAGGTTTCTTCCAACCTACTTCAACTGCCAGCCACACTTTCTTATCTAAGGACTGCAAAAAGCCTCTCATGTGCACTTTCCAGTATGCATAGTTAATACCATCAAATAAAGGAGAGATAATCAAGGATTGCCCACGATCTATAACAACAGGGGTCAATGGATCACACAGCAAAGATAAAACCTAATCAGAGTGTGCTCGTTCTGATACCACTTGTTGGGTTAAGATAGCTTGACCCTGGTTAATTAATTCAATTACCTAAGTTGATTAATTAAGTTCAATTGCATACAAAATGTGTAGGCACCAACAAATCACCAAAAATACTAAGTGCAGCAGAAAATAAATTAGACATGGTGATTTGTTGAGAAATGGGGAAAACCTTTCAAGGCAAAAACTCCACCGGGTGATTTTAAGGTCACCACTCCAAAGAATCTACTAATCAACAATCAAGTGGTTACAAGTATAAGGAATCTTGCCAACTACCCTGGCCTATCCTGAAATACCAACCTACAGTTGAACCTTTGCTCCAATATCCAATTGGACTTGATCTTGTAGTAGCCTTCTTTCCTTTGATGCACAAACCTCCATGATAGGCCAAGAATGTATTGACCCTTAGGTAAATTAACCAATTAATTAGCCAAGTGAATTAATTAAGTCAATTTAACATGCAATACGCGTGGTAGCACAAACAAATTACCAAATAACTAAATGCAGCGGAAATTAAATTTGACACAGGTGATTTGTTTACGAATGAGGAAAACCACCAAGGCAAAACCCCATCGGGTGAATTTAAGGTCACCACTCCCAATAATTCACTATTATCAAAACAAGCAGTTACAAATAAAGGAGTCCCAATACCTTATACTAACCTACAGTTGAACCTTTACCCCAATACACAATTGGACTTGTAATGTAGTGACAATCTCTCCTTTCAATGCACGACTCCAAATACGTGACTAACTAATCAATGCACGGATCCCAGTACGTGACTAACGCATTAACTTGAGAAGGATGTTGGCTGCAAAGTTCTTCACTTCATCCACACGATGAAGATCAAGAAGCTTCTTGGTTACAAAACCTTTGGCGCACAAACGTAGTAGCTTCTTCAAGAGAAAGATGAACTAGGGCAAATTGTCTCTGGTCACAATTTGAGTGAATAATCACTTTGCATTAAGTTGCATTACCTTTGACGGCCCTTAAAATAATCCTTATATATATCTAGGGTTATGAGAAAAGAAACCCTACACAAACACACGTGGATATGCGTGAAATCAGATTTGGAAATCTGAATTTCGTAATTCTCGATAGATACAGCTGTCGAGATATTTGTCGATTTTCAAATATTAAATCTCGATAGATACATCTGTCGAGATATCTGTCGAGCTTTAATGAATAACACTTCTTCACTTAATTCTTGGACAGACTTGCATGGCTTCAATACTTAGACTTGAACTCTTGTTCCTTGAAGTATTAAACACATCCTAAATCTACCAAAATACAAGTAAAATGCGTTTTGTCAAAGGATTAGCCAATTCTATATGACATATGTTCTTAACATGTTCCACATATGTCCTAACAATCTCCCTTTTTGGCAATTCGTGACAAAACCACAACAAATAAATGAAATATGAGAGAAGTCATAAATCACTCAACTCATAATCACTTGTTAAATACAATAAAATCTATCCTAACACAAACTTTTGAATAACTTTATAAGAAGAGAGTTCATGGCATGGAAGATTTTGACAACCTGTATTTCTGAAACACTTTAAACAAAACTCATCAAGGCATCTTAGTGTGAAACAGAAATAAAAGATTGCATACATAATAAGAAACATGTGTATAAAGAGAGAAAAGAAACAACACATGGAGAGATAGGTGAAAAATGATAACAACATCAAATATATATATCAAAGATAAATACAAAGTTTGCTCTCACTAAGTGTTCAAAAGACCAATGTACAAAAAGGTAATGTATCTAAAAGGGAAAGAAAGGAAAAGATACATAAGTCCTCACTACATCCCTCATAAACAAAAAGAACACTCCCCCTAACAAAAATGTCCTATGCTAACTCTCCCCCTAAATACATGACTACTCTCATACCCAAAACTACTCCCCCTTTTTGTCACAAATGACAAAGGGCAATTCACTGAGAAGCAGTCATCTCCTCGTCACTGGAAGAGCTAGCATCCTCATCCTTATCATCATCATCATCACCGGAGCCATCATCATCGTCCTTGTCCTCGGAAGCCTGTAGAGATGGAGAGGGAGATGGAGATGTGACAAAGCCACCCATGCGAGCCTGTTGTCGTGCGATACGACTAACACGGGTGTTCACTTGACACAACTCACCACTGAGAGTGTCAAGGCGAGCATCCATGTGCTCAAGTTGCGCCATGATAGTGGAGCGGAGGTGGATAGAGCGGAAGAGGCTGGAGGAGTCGTTGTCTCGGTTCGTGGCCGCTTCGGTCGAAGTTGGGCCTCGCTCTGTCTAACGGATACCGCGTTGATGGCACCCATGATGGTGAAGTGGGGAGACTCAGGATAAGAGACAAAGGAGTGGCAAATGATCCTCATGATAGTAGAAGGAAAGATAAGCTTATCATGGGTCACCGTATCTTTATAGACATCTATAAGGGAGAGTATAAAATGAGAGGGAAAGTCAATAGTAAGGTCCTCGATGAGGGACAACAAAAAGCGAGCACAAGGCTCAGTAATAGAATTATAGTGAGACAAGGGATGTAGAATAAATGTCATCACCATATTCAGGAACCTCAGACCTTTTGCAAAGCTCGAGTAAGGGGTGTTTTGATAGTTACCCCAAGATAAAGGTGTCTCACAAAAGAAAGACAGAAGTTCGTCCTTGGACACAGTCCTCAGATGTGGACATCCAGGGTAATCGGGATGCGATTCCCTCGGAACATGTAGTACATTGGAGATAAGCTTCAGAGTAACTACTATACGAGTACCTCGAACAAAAGTAATGAAACGAGGTATAGAATAATCAAAACCGTGCATATTGGAGTAAAACTCCTGTATGATCATGGAGGGACAACTCACGGGTATCTCACAAAGAGATTCCTAACCCCGCCTGTGTATGACAGTCGGTAGAGTAGTATCGGAGAAGTTCGATAAGATAATGTGGCGTTTCGAATGAATGCCACGTTTGGAGAAGTTCTCCGAGAAGTCTTGACGAGCTTTCTCATCATGGAACTTGACATGTAAAGGAGTGGAGTTAGAAGATGATGCCCCGGATCGAAGAGGGTTCTGGGACGGAATAGTTTTGCTCTTAGGTACCATGTGCAGACTATCCAAAAGAGAGAGAGAGAGAGAAGCAGAAAAGCACCAATCAATAGAATGTACCACAAAGGAAATGAAAAGGTATGTATGCATGATCATGTGACGTGCAAAGAAAAATTGCATCATGGGCTCAGCCGAATCCAATCCTACCAACACACAAGGTTCCAACATATAAAACACACATCTATAATGCATGAAACATTGTGAGAATGCAAATGTAATGCAATGCATGGGCATATAACATCATTTAAGCAAAACCCAACCCAAAAATTTCACAAAATTCTCATCAATTTTCGAAAACCCCAAAAATTTCACAAAAAACCCAAAACCTAGGTCTAAATGTGTGAAATGCATGAAGAATGAGAGATTAAAGATCATACCAATGAAGAAAGGATCACACTAGGCCGAAATCTAAGAGGGCAGGTTTTGAGAGAGAAGAGAGTGTTTGGGAGAGAAAAAGGAAGTTTTCTGTCGAGAGAAATCGAAGAGAAATGAATCTAATTTTGCATTGGACTTATTTAAGGAAAACGCGTCTCGATGGATCGAGGATTTATCGAGATTCTGTCGAGCACTAATTCTTGACAGATGAATCTGTCGAGGTGCTGTCGACGGCAAAATACCTCGATGGATCGAGATGCTATCGAGAATCTATCGACCAGACAGAAACTTTCTCGATGGATTGAGAATCTGTCGAGAAGCTATCGAGACAAATTCCAGAAAGTTTCGATGGATCGAAGATGCGTTAAGATCTGTCTAGAAAAAGAAGTCCAACGGTCTCGATAGATAGCTATCTATTGAGATCTGTAGAGAAGCTGTCGAGCTTGATAAAAACAGTTTTTCAAAAAGAAGAAAAACATAGAAATGAATGCAGTCAAGCAAACTACTCAACCAAAGATCCAATCAACATTTTAAACTCTTAATAACATCTCTCAACAAGAAAAATGCAAAGCATTAAAGATCCAAAACACACACACACACTAAACAAGTCTAACCAATTTTATATTTCAAAAACAAGTCAAGACAGTTTAGTGAGCATACATTAACACATGCATTTCTTGTGATGGCCAAATCACATTGTACCTGCACATGTATCAAAAGTAGCAAAAAATTTGCGTGTTGTGTGTGAAAACGTCACAAGATTGCATAAGTGTCTCATGATATGACGATTTGAGATATGAGAAAATCAATTTAACTCACACATAATCATAACTGCTTGATGGGGACTATCACCTTCGAGGTACATCCTATAACTCCCACATCTCCTAGAAACACACTTGCAACCATTTTTAAAAGCATTTTGATTCTTTTTGCTTTTGTTTTTCTTTGAATATATATATTTTTTCTTTTTAAGCATATCATGCATGGACATATAAGAGAGAGAAGAAATACCCAATTATGTTAAGCTTAAACATCAAAATTTTGCTATGCCGAAACATATAGATGTTATTCATGATTGGCGAGCTTTAGTGGTGAGATGGTTATTTATGCCTTTCTCTTAGGATTTTTTAGTCCTTCTCGTAAAAAAAAAAGTGATATAAGTGTTAAGTACAAGAGATTACTTAATCGTACTCATCACAAACATGAGCCATAAAACTCACTTGCTTAGTTGTGCATTGAGATGCTCATCTAAGCTATAAAAGATACAAAGTTTAAAAAACTTTATTTCAATGGTCATCCAAGGTACACAAGTACCAATGTACATAAAACACACTGTTTTTGTATTTTTCTGATTTTTCAATTTTTTTAAAACATTTTTTATGAAAAGCAAAATAAAGCAAAACTGAAAACAACCAAACAAAAACATGTTAAACAAAGCATAGCATAAAACTAGATGCAAATGCATAAAGAAGGAGGAGAAAGAGGAGAGATCACTCCATGGAGATTACACAAATGTTTTGGCGTAGGAATTCAAACCGTTTGCTATAAGAGGTTTGGTGAACTAGTCAGCTTTCTGATCATCAGTGTGAATGAACTCAAGAGTGAGAGTACCATCTTCGATAAGCTCCCGAATGAAGTGGTGTCGAATCTCTATATGTTTTGTTCGAGAATGTTGAATAGGATTCTTAGAGATGTTAATGGCACTGGTATTGTCACAATAGATGGTAAGATGTTCTTGACGAATACCATAATCAAGGAGGAGTTTTTGCATCCACAGAAGTTGGGTGCAGCAGCTACCGGCAGCGATGTATTCAGCCTCAGCAGTGGATAATGAGATAGAATTCTGCTTTTTACTCATCCAGGAGACAAGCTTATTACCCACATAAAAACAACCCCCCGAAGTACTTTTTCTATCATCAGCATTCCCAGCCCAATCTGCATCAGAATACCCAGCTAAGACATCATTGGTGTCCTTGCTGTACCACACACCGAAATCGGTAGTGGTTTTGACATACTTTATGATTCTTTTCAAAGCAATCATATGAGACTCTTTGGGATTAGCCTGATATCTATCACACACTCCCACACTGTAGCTAATGTCAGGTCTACTAACAGTAAAGTAAAGAAGACTACCTATCATGCTTCTATATAGAGAAGAATCAACACTTTTTCCTAATAGATCAACAGTGAGTTTAACATTTGGGCTCATGGGGGTTCTAATAGAACTAGCAGATTCCAAACCAAACTTTTTCACAAGATTTTTAGCATATTTAGATTGAGATATGAATATACCTGATTCTTGCTGACGGATCTACAACCCAAGGAAGTGATTCAACTCTCCAATCATGCTCATCTCGAACTTGGCTTGCATGAGTTGGGAAAAATTATGAGCAAGTTCATCCTTTGTAGACCTGAAGATGATGTCATCAACATAGACTTGAGCAACTGTCAACTCGCCATCTTCCCTCTTGATAAAGAGTGTTTGATTAGCTTTTTCTCTTGTGAAACCATGTGAGACCAAGTATTGTGTATGCTGGTCATACCAAGTTCTGGGTGCTTGCTTTAATCCATAAAGTGCCTTCTTGAGGTACAACACATGATTCGAAAAGTGTGGATCAATAAATCCTTTAGGCTGAGCCACATAGACATCTTCTTTAAGAAATCCGTTCAAGAAAGCAGTTTTTACATCCATTTGGTAAAGCTTGAACTTCAAGTGACACGCCAGGGCTAGGAGAATCCTAATGGATTCCATGTGAGCTACAGGAGCAAATGTCTCATCATAGTCTACTCCTTCCATTTGAGAGTATCCTTGAGCCACAAGACGAGCCTTGTTGCCGATCACATTTCCCTCCTCATAAGTCTTATTGCGAAATATCCACTTTGTGCCAATGATATGCTCTCCTTTCAGTCTAGGTACTAGGGTCCAGACATCATTCCTTTGAAACTGAAGCAATTCATCATGCATAGCCTCAACCCAGCTTTCATCCTGGAGAGCTTCCTCAACCTTGGTAGGTTCAACCTGCGACAAATAGTAAAAATAAGACACAAAGTTAGCAACACATTTATCAACTGTACGCTTTCTTAGTGTAAGTTCATTCATATTTCCCATAATAACTTCAGGAGGATGATTCAACTTGATCCTTGAGGAAGGTCCTTTCTCTTCATGAGATTTAGAATAAGGTGAGGTAGGAATGTCTGTTGAAACTTCTACAACACTTGGAGTACTTGGAGATGCGGGCTCTTGATCAACTATTTCTTGAACACCCTTAGGCTCAGGAGGAAGAATTTCCTTAGGGATCTCCTCATTAATTTTCTCAAAACTAGACTCTGAAGCTTCATCAATAATAACATTGATTGTTTCCATCACTTTTTTGGTTTTCTTGTTGTATACACGATAAGCCTTGTTAGTAGAGGAGTATCCCAAAAATATTCCTTCATCGCTTCGGGAATCAAATTTTCCCACATTCTCTTTATCCTTAAGGATGAAACAAGTACTTCCAAAAATTCTGAAATACTTTACATTTGGCTTTCTTCCCTTCCATAACTCATAGGGAGTCTTCTTGGTACCGGGTCTGAAATACACCCTGTTAACCGTATGACATGCAGTGTTAACGGCTTCTCCCCACAAATTTCTAGCCACATCCTTGATGTGCAACATGGCTCTAGCCATCTCCTGAATGACTCTGTTCTTTCTTTCTACTACACCATTTTGCTGAGGAGTAATAGGAGCAGAGAATTTTTGAGATATACCCGATCTAGTGTAAAAGGATTCCATGTATGAGTTCTCGAATTCTTTACCATGATCACTTCAAATTCGATCAATCTTCAAGTTCTTCTCATTTTGCAATCTTGTACACAAGGCTTCAATGTGCTCAGGAGCATCTGACTTGGATCTTAGAAGGATGACTCAAGTGTACCTAGTGAAATCATCTACCATAACCATCATGTATCTCTTTCCTCCAAGAGACTCGGTTCTAGTTGGGCTCATGAGATCCAGATGTAGTAGCTCCAACGGTCTAGATGTAGTGATGTCTGAGTGTCCGGATGTTTAGCTTTTGTCTGTTTCCCAACCTGACACGGTCCACACACAACATTGTTCACTTTACTGAGCTTTGGTATCCCCAAAACTGATTTATGCTTAGATACAATTGAAAGATGCTTGTAGCTAGCATGTCCCATCCTTTGGTGCCATAGATCTTCATTTGGTAAACGAATGCTATTGCACACAATATCAGCATCAGGTACCAATCCATAGCAGTTATCTAGAATGCGTACATTTCTTATGAGTTTATTCCCAGACTCATTCAACACAAGGCATTTCCCTTTTGAGAACAGCACCATAAAGTCTTAATCACATATCTGAGTTATGCTCAACAAGTTCACTCTCAGACTTTCTACATATAACACATTTGCAATGTCTGGCAGTCCAGGTAGAGAGATGGTTCCCTTCCCTTTAATCTGTGATTTGCTCCCATCACCAAAAGTGACATTACCACCTTTCTTAGACTCGAAAACCTTAAAGAAAGAGCGGTCTCTAGTCATGTGTCTTGAGCAACCACTGTCAAGGTACCACTAACATGTGTCCATTACCTTAAATGCGGACTTCATCATAAAGCACAACTTATGCTTAGATGACAAATCAGTAGAAATTGTGTTTTCTCTCATCTGCCATTTATAAACAAAGCTTTTAACTTTCACTCTTCTCAGACGAACTCCACTGCACATTTTCATTCTGAGACAGTCTAGTTTCTTCTTTGTCATGCTAAGATCTTTTCTAATAATCATCATGATAGATTTTAAATAACTTTTAGACTTGCATTTTCTGAGACAATCAAACAGAGATTATGTTAGGACATATGTGAATCATGTTTTGGAACATATGTCAATATAGAATTAGTTAATCATTTGATAAAATGCACTTTACTTGTAATTGGGAAGATCTAGGATGTGTTTAATGCTTCAAGGAACAAGGTTTCAAGATTAAGTGTTAAAGCCATGCAAGTCTGTCCAAGAAACAAGTGAAGAAGCGCTGGATTTTTAAATCTCGACAGCTAGTATCTATCGAGGTTTAAAAAGTTGCTGAAGCCCGATGCTTGACAGTTATCTCGACAGATAAGCTATCTTTCGAGGTTTATGAAAATCAGTTTTTCAGAGCTGATTTCACTTCAATCCGTGAATACATATTTGGGCTTTCTTTTCTCACAATCTTAAACATATATAAGGATTGTTTTAAAGGCTGTCAAAGGTTGTGCGAGTGTGAAGCAAAGTTGTGTTCATGCAAATTGTGACCGGAGACAGAATTTGCTCTAGTTCATCTTTCTCTTGAAGAAGCTGCTGTGTTTGTACACTGTAGGGTTCTGTAACCAAGAAGCTTCGTGATCTTCATCGTGTGATGAACTGAAGAATTTTGCAGCCAACAATCTTCTTCAAGTTGGTGAGTTAGTCATGTACTGGGAGCCGTGCATCTTTGGTTAGTCACGTACTAGGATCCGTGCAAAAGGGTAGCGTTCATATATTGAAGAGTTCAGAGGTTCTGAAGCAGTAAAAGGTTTCTGCTGTAAGTTCATCTACGAGGATTGTAGAGTCTAGGGACAAAGGTTTTGTACTAGATCTGAAACTTCTCTTTACTATAGTGAATTGCTTTTCGGGAAGGTTTCCCCCCATGTTTTTTACTGTGAAACTAGTTTGTTTCATTGGTTTTCCTAGGCCATCATATCTTGTCTTATTTACTTTTTCGCTATGCATGATATTGACATGATATTGACATGATATTGATGTTTGCTTGTTTTAACAAGGTTTATTCATAATAAATTTAATTAACAACTTGGGTTTAAAACTTGTTAATTTTATCGACCGGGGTCTAAATTTCCCAACAGATTAGAAAAACAAGATGTATTTGAAACTAAAGATCTTTTCATGCCAGTTACAGCCATGACAATAGGGGTCAATGGATCACACAACAAATATTAACCCTGAAAGTTCAATTAGTGTGTAAAACACTAACGAATGTTTAGGCCCCCAATTTCAAATTTAACCAACACAAGCTTATATCCAAACAATAGATGTGCAGAGTAGTAGGTACAAGCAAAAACCCAAACAAATAAACAACTCTACACCATAATTAATCACAACACTACAGCAGTTAAAGGTAGAGAGAAAGGGTTAGAGAGATACAAACACAAGGATAACACCGGCATGTGTTATCGAAGAGGAAACTGAAGAACTCGACGAAAAACCTCTTCGCCGCCCTCCAAGCGGTAAAATGATCCACTAAAGAATAAAGTTGGGATACACGAATAGCAGTAGACTCTCCAAACCTAATCTACCCAATGCACCTAAGCCCTCCAAGCTTATTGCTCCAACAGGGTTAAGCCTAACCGTGTCTTCTTTAGCTTCCCGGATCCTGCAATAAGCCCATTGCATCAACCAAGTGAATTGGTCATCTCCGAACTGCTTCCCAAGTGCCAAAATACCTTCTTACTAATATGGGTATGGTGAGATAAGGATTTGGCAAATGTACCTCTCAAGGATATGTCAATGGAGAGGTTGAGAGAAAAGGAATTTGGAGAATCAAATGTCTAAGATTGTGGATGAGTCAATCTTGGTTTTATTTAGGGTTTCTCTCTCAAAATTCTCTTTGGAAGCTCTCTACATTTTGTGGGTATAAGTGTATTTATAGTAGTGTATGTGAGGAATGTGAAAAGTCAATTTTCTATAAAATAGGACATTTCGGCGATTTGGCCTCGCGACTTGTCCCAGTCACGAGTTCCAGTCGCAAGATAACTAACTGGCCAGACTGTCATTTTTTTCCTGTAGTGTTCCAGCTGTCTTGACCTTTCAGCTTCCTGCATGCTTCACATAAGTGGCATTTTGGCGAGTTGCCAGACACGAGTCACTCGCGAGATCCAATCACGAGAAACCTCCAAATGCACACATTCTTAAATTTCTTCACACTCTCTCACACACAACCTTACATAATTCCCACCTAAATATAGGGTATCTAATTGCTAAATTACAAGCAAATTTGGCACGGAATAAAGCCAACACATAATTAAATAAATTCAACCTTATAATCTCCCCCTTTGGCTATTCCGTGACAAAACCCTAAAATAGACTCTAGACTTAAAATGTGAGTTGGGAACAGTTGCCAAAACTCACTCACACCTAACTCTAGATACTGTGAAGCTCTTGAACCAAACGAACAAGTTTCCTGAAAATAATAACAGAAGAAGATCATTGTAAACAGAAATCTTGAAATGCATATGGAGCAAGCACAGTGCGATCAAGTAACAAAGAATATAACAATAAAGCATGGCTTGACCAAACATGAACAATCACTATAAATAGTGATCACAATGATCACTCACACAGGGAATGAACATCCGGACATGCAAACTAATAAGCTCAATGCAAAGTATCATTTGCATGTCCAACACTCAATCAATACAAAAACACTAAGGTAGTTGCATCAAGATCCAACAAGGGCACAAGAGTAGAGTACTAAAGATAATGCATACATAATCTAAAAGTATTAAAAAGCTACAAAACAAGGGTACATAATAAAGCGTAGTTTAAATAGCTAAAACATTCAAGCATTCATAACACACCATGTCCAAATATTTTAAAACCAAGTACTAAAGTTATAGAGTACTTAAAAACCAAACCAAAGTACTAGTGCTATGAAAACCCATAATAGAAACTAAAACCAAACTTAAACCATAAAAGCTATAAAAACTTATAAAAGTTCTCCCCCGCAAGGGAAGGCTCCCCCTCAAGAGCTACTCCATCTACTCCCCTTTTTTGACCAGAATGGCCAAAGGGCTAAGGCTGGTCGGTGAAGCTGTCAAACTTGGCTGCAAGCAAGTTGATTTGTTCTTGAATGGTAGTCAGCTTGTCGAAGTGCTCATTTTGGACTTCTCTCAAGTCGTCAATCCTCTTAAGAATGATTTGAAAAGCATCTGGAGGCACTGCTAAAGATGATGAGGCTCTGCTTCTTCCTCTACGACTAACTCTTTTGGATGATGATGGTTGTCCTTTCGCTTCAGTCTCGGTGTCCATAGGCTATTCTTGTGCAGGATCAACCTCCTCCTCATCACCCGGAAGACGAACTTTGCTTCTTGTGATTGTTACAGCATTGATAGCAGGAGGTGTAGGCATGAGTCTGATGTCTTGGGGAGTCTCCACACCTTTTTCATGAAGGATCCTTATGATTAGACTAGAGAGGATAAGCTTTGGCCTTGAGGTTATCCTTGTTTCATCGGCAAGAATGGAGAATAGATGGGCACTAATGTCAATGTATATATTCTCCCGAAACTCCATGAGGAAGATGGCTTTTGCATTGTTGATGGTGGTCATCTTCCTTACCAGATATAGGTTGAACACCATGATGTAGGTAAGGCATCACAAATCCAGTGGAAAAGCAGTTATGTTGAGACATCTTCCTTCTCTAACACCACCAATATGGGATTGAACCGTCTCTATGGAGAGCATTCTGTCCTTGAAGTGAGTGAAGTCATGTTCTACATCACCAAATCCAAGAACCTCATCAATGTCCTCCACTTCAATGGTGAATTCATAGCCTTTAACCCAACAGTCTATGACATCCTCTCGTAGGATGGCATTGGCGTAGAATTCTCAAATCAGTGGTTCACAAACCCTGGGAGATCACTTAGTAGCTTTTCCCAACCTCTTTCCATAAAACAGCTTGGGATGAAGTAGTCCTTGAGATCAACAAGATCCATAAGTCGCTCTTGAATGATTGGAGCTTTCACAAAGTGCTGGTTGTATCGCTCAAAATGTTGGATGGAGTGAAACCGAGTCTCATCCATGTGTTTCCTCTTGTCACCACGCTGAGCAGAGGTTTTCTTTGGAGCTATCTATAAAACAGAACAGCAAATACCACAAAACAAAGCACAAAGTATGATAACAAACTTCATTAGTGACAAGTTAGTCCCAAATCATAACTTTTGAATTAAAACTCTAAAAATTGAAATTTTAAGAGTAATTCTAAAACAAATTGACATGTGAAGACATATAGTATCAAAACATGATAGAATCATGACAATAAGCACTCAAACATGTCAAAGTGTGTGTGCATCAAATGCAAAAGTGTGTAAACTAGGGCAAAGTGTAAAAACACATAATCATATAATGTTTCAAAATCAAAGGAACATGATTATCCCTACAAACTTTGTATTCCATGGAATCCAAAGAGGCACACAAGAACATCTAAAAGACATTTTATCATGAAAATGATATGCACAAAACAACACAAACATAATATGATGCAAAAAAAAAAAAAAAAAATGAAGCACAAACATGTAGAATAAGCATTATACTAACAAAACCAACTAAACCCATAGATCAAACTCAACAAAACATCAACAAAAACCATATTCAATCATCATATTTTCATATCTCATCATAAACACAAAATCCAAGAAAACTAGGGCTAGAAACTTGAAATACTTTGAGAATAAGAGAAAACCCATACCTTTTCTTGAAGATTGATGAATGATTTATGAAGAAAATGTAGGTTTTGTGAGTGAAAATGGAGGTTTTGGAAGAGGGAGAGGCGGACAAGACAAAGTGTGTGCATGTGATGCGAGGGAAAACTGAAAAGTTTTTGAAAACTGTCATGGATTTAACTCTATTTGTGCAAAACACGTGATTTTTGCGACTGGAATGAGTCGCGAGAAAGTCGCTAAAATCCCTTGACAAAATTTTTTGAGAAATTTGTCTAAGTGTTTTTCGCGACTGGGAAGTCCACTCGCGAGCAAGTTGTGAAGGGAGTTACGAATCATTCTGTGTAAGCTCGTGACTGGAGCTTTCACTCACGAACAAGTTGCCAAATTGAGTCGCGAAAATGCCAAAAACCTTGAAATTTTGAAATTTTTCCTAAGTATTTTTTGCGACTAAGGGACTGACTCGCCAGAGAGTCGCAAGAGCTTCTGAGTAAGCTCGTGACTGGGGTCTCACGACTGGCTTGACCCACGAGAGTGAGTCGTTAAAACAAAGTTACACAGATTTTGGATTTTCTGAAAATTTTCAAAACAAAAGCACTTTCCAAAAACAACTAAAAATACTCAAAAATCTTTTTATGTTTGATCAACATATGATTGAGTATGTACAACACATTTAATCAAGTACATCACACAAATGAATAATGCATTCATTGAACATAGACATGTGTGATGTGTGTGGGTACCAAAAGTGAGATAGTCATTCGTCTAATGTGAAACTTCAATGATTAATTCAATCAAGACATACACAATTAGCACTAGGAAGAGTGACCAATCTCAATTATAGAAGTGTGCATATATGACCTCCCACATAACTTGATTACATAACTTTGAAGCTTTTCATTTGGCTTCTTACATTTTATAACATTTGATCATTATGGAACAATACATCTCATTTTGAGATTGATGCTTGAAATTTTTGATATTTCAATTTTATGATTAAGCCTTTGGCTTTTTGGGCACCATACATTTTCGTTACAAGTTGATTTCTCTTTTTCCTAGTCGAATACTAGTATGTGCGACGGCTTTTGCAGCTCATTATCTCTTTTCGAGATGTAACATTGGTTGAGCTCTTTAAGCAAAAACATAAAAGAGCAGGAAGATATATAGGCACAAGTCTATGCATGTCTCAAGATCAACAAAACCATTGGCAAATCATTCATGACAAGTTTGAAGATCTATTTACAACAATCACATAGATGTTAAGATTTTTCCAAAAATGATATGAGTGCATAGAGAATAAGCTATGCTCGTAAATGCACAAAGCCATTTGTACGAAGGTATAAGGCAAAACATGCGTGCGACAAAACACAATAATGCCGATCAAACTTTTTGGATTTTTTTACTTTTTATGTGTTTTTGGATTTTTGACACAAACAAGTAAAGATTGATAAAAAAAAAAGAACAAACAATCAAAGCTATTAAAAACAAACAAAAGCAGTAAAAACATGCTAGAATAAAAAGAATATAAGCACACAACCAAACAATGTCACAACAAATCGAAAGAATTAATGCATGGACATGTTCAAATGCTTATGCATGTGTACCATTCTTCACCCGCACGGCACGTGCGTTTGGGGTGATATCCTTAAAGGATTGGGTACTTGAGTTGCGATTCTCGTGCGTTTGGGGTGATATCCTTAGAGGATTGGGTACTTGAGTTGCGATTCTCAAACCTTAGGGTGAAGTTTGCCAAACAAGAAGTGATGGTGTCTATCATCTTCATCACATCACCAATATCGGAGTCACCTTCTCACCCTTCTGATTTTTTGAGATTCCCTTTGCCATTTCTTTGTCCTCTTGGCCTTTGAAAACTTGCATTCTTCAATGCTTGAAGCTTGTGGCAATTAGGTCTAGTATGTTCTCGGATTCCACAATGATGGCAAAAATGTTGAGTTTGTGGACCTCTTTGTGACTTCGGAAGAGATTTCCCTTTAGCCTTAGGTTTAGCCACTAATGGGTTTGGAGGCTTTGTCAAAAACCTTTGAGCAATCACATTTGGCTTCATCTCAACCTTCACTTTCTCAGCAGTTGGAGTTGCTACCATTAGTTCCTTTACTTTAACAAACTTCATCTCTTTAGACACATTTGCGCTTGAGCTACTTTCTCCGGTATATCCTAAGCCGCTTTTGTCAGAAAAGCGCTTTTGATGTGCAAGCACTTTGTCAAGTTTCTTGGAGGCAACACACTCCACTTTGACATTTGCTTGAATCACTTCAAGCTCAAGAAACTTGATCTTAGAATAGGCATCGGTTATTTCTTCATTCATCTTTTCAACTTCACATTTCATTTTTTTTTTTTTTGTACTGTACTAGAAGACTTTTATAACCCTGTTCAGCTCTCTTCATTTTTCTTATGGCTGCCTTAGCCACTCTTGCATACTCTTCGGTTTTCTTAAGAAGAGAATTATAGGTTTCTTGCAATCCGTTCCTTCATAGACACATTCTTCATCTTCATCATTGGATTCCTCCACAACTTCCATTGACTCCACTTCAGTGTGTTCACTGAGCTCTTCCACTAGAGCATTCAAATCTTCTGAAGAGTCCATGGGTGCAATGGTCATAAATATGGAGTAGTTTCCTTCTCCGTCACAACTTTCTTCCGAGTCTGAATTGGAGCTGTCCGAATCACTAAGGGTAGTGGCAAAGACTTTACCCTTTGCCTTTAAATAAGTGGGGCATTCCCTCTTCACATGCCCATGCCCTTTGCACTCATAGCACATGACCGCTTGAGATGGAGAAGAATCTTTGGAATCTTTTTTCTTAAAGTCTTTATTATCCTTCTTGAAATTTGAAAATTTTCCCTTCTTAAAAGACTTCCCATCCCTCTTGAATTTCAAGAACTTACGAAAGTTCTTAGCAAGGTACGCCACTTCCTTTTCAACCTTATCCTCATCCGAGGAGTCTTGAGCTTCCACTCTCTCATTGATTGTCTTTAGAGCAAGAGATTTGCTCTTCCTTTGTGATGGTAGAGATAGCTCATAGGTTTGAAGAGAACCGATGAGTTCTTGAATTTTAATCTCGTCAAGGTTTTTGCTCTCTTCGATGGTAGTAACCTTAGCACGAAAGCTCTCCGACAATGATCGTAGAATATTTCTCACAATCTTGGAGTCCTTTGTCTTTTCTCCCAAGTTGAATTTGCCAATCACCACTTCATTTAGCTTTCCATAAAATGAGTCGAACGACTCGTCTTCATTCATCCTTAACTCCTCGAAGCGAGTGGTGAGCATTTGCAACTTGGTGTCCTTCACCTTTTTAGTGCCTTCATAGGTGGTCTCTAAGATTTGCCACGCCTCTTTGGCAATTGTAACATGAGAGATCCTGTGAAATTTGTCAGGTGAGACACCACAGAAAATAGCATTTAAAGCCTTGCTATTGGCATTTTCCATTGCAAGGGCTGCCTTATCCCAAGTGGATTTGGCGGCCTCCGGCCTAGTCCATCCTATCTCGACAGTGTCCCAAACACTATCATCAATAGAACATAGAAATGCCCTCATACGGACTTTCTAAAATGCATAATTGCTTCTGTCAAAGTAGGGAGGTGCATTGAGGGATTAAGATCGATCCAACTCAAATGGGGTCTAGGATTACACTTAGGTAATAAAACCATAACAAGTGCACCCGCTTTGATACCAATTGAGAGTTCAATTAGTGTGTAAAACACTAATGAATGTTTAGACCCCCAATTTCAAATTTAACCAACACAAGCTTATACCCAAACAATAGATGTGCGGAATAATAGGTACAAGCAAAAACCCAAACAAATAAACAACTCTACACCATAATTAATCACAACACAGCAGCAATTAAAGGTAGAGAGAAAGGGTTAGAGAGATGCAAACACAAGGATAACACCAGAACGTGTTATTGAAAAGGAAATTGAAGAACTCAGCAAAAAAACTCTCCGTCACCCTCCAAGCGGTAAAATGATCTACTAAAGAAAAAAGTTGGAATACACGAATAGCAGTAGACCCTCCAAGCCTAATCTACCCAATGCACCTAAGCCCTCCAAGCTTCTTGCTCCAACAGGGTTAAGCCTAACGGTGTCTTCTTTAGCTTCCAAGATCCTGCAACAAGCCCATTGCATCAACCAAGTGAATTGGTCATCTTCGAACTACTTCCCAAGCGCCAAAATACCTTCTCATTGATATGGTTATGGTGAGATAAGGATTTGGCAAATGTACCTCTCAAGGATATGTCAATGGAGAGGGTGAGAGTAGAGGAATTTGGAGAATCAAATGTCTAAGATTGTGGATGAGTCAATCTTGGTTTTCTCTAGGGTTTCTCTCTCAAAATTATCTTGAGAAGCTCTCTACATTTCATGGGTATAAGGGTATTTATAGTAGTGTATGTGAGGAATGTGAAAAGTCAATTTTTTGTAAAACAGGGCATTCTGGCGACTTGGCCTCGCGACTCGCCCCAGTCGCGAGTTCCAGTCGTGATATGAGACTCAAAATAAGTGTTTTTAGAATTGATTAGGTATATGTGTAAATCCACTCACAGGATTGTATGTGAGAATATGTGTTGATCCCTCACCAGTAGGGGTTAGATGTTGGTATTCGCTCACAGGATTGTATGTGAGAATATGTGATGTGTATATGTGACACTGTGCTCTGATCAATTATATGTATGTGTTTTCTAATGATTGTGAGATGTGATTACATATGTATAAATTGATTCATTTTATGCTTTGGAATAATTATTTTTGATATCATTGAATGAATTTGTGAAAAATCAAAATACTTGTGCTTTGCTTGACTCTATTCCGTTATGTATTCTGTATAATTACTTACTAGATGTGTGGCTCACCCCATCAATTAATATTTTCAGATTAAAGTGTAGTTGGGAATATAGAACCTTTGGATTGCTTTGTAAGGTGCAAGGTAGAGCGTGGAAGTTGTAGGCGACTTCAATATTACTTAAAGACTTATAGAATTTCAGTTACCTTTATTTTGTAATTCATGTTTTATATAGTGGAGATTATTTTCAATTTGTGGAGTTTAGATTTTTGTAAGAGGTTTTTAAGAGTACTTGTTTCTTTGGAGTTTAATTTATTTTGGATCAATTATGTTTATTGAGTTATATAAGTTCAGCAAGTTAGTCATGCATCTAAATTCATGTTCCATGGATTTGGGTCGTGACAGTGTTGGTATCAGAGCTCTAGGTTATGATTTTGTAGACAATTAGGACTTACAATATTTTTATAAGATGTGGAGGAATAGGCTTGAATTATTATTCATAGGCAAAAAGTAGTTTTGGGAGTTTGATAATTGTTAAAAGCTATATGGTTATATGCTTAGAATATTATAATAGTAATAAAGGGTTTAGTATATCTTGTATATCATGAATTTCCTTGTGATTTATTTGACTCTAAGGTGTTGTTTGTTTGGTTATAGGAAAATGCCACCCCGCAATTCTACCCCTTCTAGTCTTGAACCAAAATCTGAGAGCCTTGAGGGTGTTTTAAGTGCTATCAGAAGTCTTGCTGAGGTGGTGGAGAAGCATGTTAGTACTAGTGGAACAGTTAAGCCCAAAGATGCTAAGATTGAAGGATGTACTATTGAGCAATTCAGGAAATTGGGTCCTCCTTCATTTTTGGGCAATCCCGATCCTACAGAAGTAGAATCCTGGATAATGCAAATGGAGAAAATTTTTGATGTGATTGGTTGTACTGAAGTGCAAAAAGTCTCTTTTGCTTCCTTTATGCTGAAAGGGGAAGTAGAACATTGGTGGAGATCCACCAAAAAGACTGTGCCACTTGAGGAAGATGAGATATTGACTTGGACTGTTTTCCTTTATGCTTTTTATGAGAAATATTTTCCAGAAAGTGTACGGGATGAAAAAGAAGTGGAGTTTATGGAGCTCATTCAAGGGAATAAAACGATGTTACAGTATGAGGCTAAATTTACTGAGTTGTCTCGATTTGCCCCTCACATTGTGGCCGATGATGTTAGAAAGGCTAAGAAATTTCAGAGGGGACTACGACCAAGTATCAAAACTAGGATGGCAGCCTTACGATTGAAGTCATATTCTGAGGTTATGGAGATTGCAAAGGTTGTTAAGAAGGAGTGTGAAGACTATCAGAGGATTAGGAGTCAGAATAACAAAAGGCCTAAGACTGAAGGGTTTCATAGAGGGAATGAACACAATAAGCCATTTAAGAAGAAGACTACAACAGAACTAGAGATTAAAATGGTGCAATAGGTAATAGAGGTTTGTCAGAAGTGTGGTAAAAAGCATAAGGGGGTTTTCTATCGTGAAAGTAGGGCTTGTTTTAAGTGTGGTCAAATGGGTCATTGTATCAAAGATTGCCCAGCGTTGAAGAGTGAGTTGATGGCTAAGCCTACTGATGTGAAGCGAAGGCCAAAAGTCCAAGGACGCGTGTTTGCTATTACTGAGCAAGATGCTAAGGCATCCAAGTCAGTGGTAACAGGTACCATTCTCATATTTTCTCATACTGCACGAGTTCTTATTGATCCTGGTTCTACTCATTCCTTTGTATCTTGTGCTTATATGAAATATGCTGATTGTGTGCCTGAATTGTTGGACTTTGAACTTTCTGTTTCTACTCATTTGGGTGAAGCTATGGTTGCTGAGTTTATATGTAAGTCTTGTGTGATTAAGATTGGAGGAAATGAGTTGTTGGCTGATTTGATTCTCTTAGAAATTCAAGAATTTGATGTAATATTAGGCATGGATTGGTTAGCAGCTTATCATGCTAATGTTGACTGTTACAAGAAGGAAGTGGTGTTTTGTATTCCGAGTCAACCTGAATTTGTATTTCATGGGTTAAAAGAGAGCCTCGTGCTTAATGTTATTTCTGCCATTCATGCTAATAAGTTACTTAGAAAAGGTTGTAAAGGTTATCTTGCATATGTGGTGGATAACTAGAAGGAGAGGATTAAGATTGATGACATTCCTATTGTGAGGGACTTTGTTGATATATTTCCTGAGGATCTCCCTGGGTTACCGTTTGATAGGGAGATAGAATTTTCCATTGACTTAGTGCTAGGAACTGCACCTATTTCTATGGCACCATATCGCATGGCACTTGCAGAGTTGAAGGAGCTTAAATTGCAATTGCAAGAGCTTTTAGAAAAAGGGATTTATTCGACCTAGTGTATCTCCTTGGGGTGCTTCTGTTCTTTTTGTAAAGAAAAAGGATGGGTCTATGAGATTATGCATTGACTATAGGCAGTTGAATAAGGTCACTGTGAGGAACAAATATCTTTTACCTAGGATTGATAATTTGTTTGATCAATTACAAGGTGCTAAAGTCTTTTCGAAGATTGGCCTTAGATCAGGTTACCATCAACTTAAGGTTAAGCAAGAAGATATACCTAAAACTGCCTTTCGTACTCGTTACGGACACTACGAGTTTCTGGTGATGCCATTTGGATTGACTAATGCCCCTGTTGCCTTTATAGATTTAACGGACCGTGTGTTCAAGCCTTATTTGGACCAGTTTTTTATTGTTTTTATTGATGATATTTTAGTATATTCTAAAACTCAAGAGGAGCATGTAGAACATTTGAGGATGGTGTTGCAAATCTTGAGGGTGCAAAAATTATATGCCAAGTTTAAGAAGTGTGAGTTTTGGTTAGATGAAATATGTTTTTAGGGCATGTAATATCTAAGGATGGCATTTTTGTGGATCCTAAAAAGGTGGAAGCTGTGGTAAATTGGCCTAGACCAACAAATGTATTTAAAGTTTGTGGTTTCTTGGGTCTTGCAGGTTACTATAGGAGGTTTGTTGAAGGTTTTTGACGTATAGCAGGTCCCTACTCATGCTTCTAGACAACTAAAAAGGTATGAACAGAATTACCCTACTCATGACTTGGAGTTTGCAGCAGTGGTCTTTGCGTTGAAGATATGGAGGCACTACTTATATGGGGAGACATGTGAGATTTACACTGACCATAAAAGTTTGAAATATTTGTTCTCTCAAAAAGAATTGAATATGCGGCAAAGGAGATGAATTGAGTTGTTGAAAGACTATGATTGTACAATACATTATCACCCAGGCAAAGCAAATGTGGTGGTTGATGCCTTGAGTAGAAAATCCTTTGGTAGGGTGGCAAGTATAATTTTGAGGAAAAGACTTTTTTGAAGAGTTGAAGGAGATTAATGTGGAGCTCCAATTTAAGGAGCCAAGGGTACTTCTTGCTCATTTTCGAGTACAACCTACCTTAGTTAAAAGGTGAAGATTGCTCAAGGATCTGATCCTAATTTGGTAAAGATTATGGAAGAGGTAAAGGAAGGTAACCGAGCTGAGTTTGGCATTCATGGTGATGGTATTTTACGATTTAGAAATTGATTATGTGTTCCTAATAATACTGAATTAAAAAGGGAAATTATGGAGGAGGCTTATAAATCTGCATACACTGTTCACCCAGGTAGCACCAAAATGTATCGAGATCTCAGAGAAGTATATTGGTGGAATAATATGAAAAGAGAGATTGTAGATTTTGTATCCCGGTGTTTAATTTGTTAGCAAGTTAAAGTTGAACATCAAAGGCCTGCTGGATTACTTCAGCCTCTTAGTATTCCAGAGTGGAAGTGGGAACACATCTCCATGGACTTTGTGACTGGATTGCCTAAGTCAGTTAAGGGTCATGATGCGATATGGGTAATAGTGGATAGATTGACCAAGTCTTCCCATTTTCTACCAATCAAGACTACGTTTTCATTAGATAGATTGGCTCAATTACATGTTATGGAAATAGTGAGATTGCATGGAGTTCCTATCTCTATAGTCTCTGATAGAGACCTTCGCTTCACCTCTAAGTTTTGGAACAGTTTACACAAGGCTATGGGAACCAAGTTAGATTTTAGTACAGCTTTTCATCCTTAAACTAATGGGTAGTCAGAAAGAACTATACAGACACTTGAAGACATGCTAAGAGCCTGTGTGTTAGACTTGAAAGGTAGTTGGGAGACTCAATTGCCTTTAATTGAGTTTGCTTATAATAATAGTTACCATTCCAGCATAGAAATGGCTCCTTTTGAGGCATTGTATGGCCGGAAGTGTAGGTCACCTATTTGTTGGAATGAAGTGGGTGAAAGGAAGTTGCTTGGTCCAGAACTAGTTCAATTGACTACGGAGAAGATTCAGTTGATTCGTGAAAGACTCCTAGCTACTCAAAGTAGGCAAAAGAGTTATGCAGATAATAGAAGGCGAGACTTAGAGTTTCAAGTTGGGGATCATGTGTTCTTAAAGGTGTCTCCATCGAAGGGTGTGATGAGGTTTGGGAAGAAAGGCAAATTAAGTCAAAGGTATATTGGTCCTTTTGAGATCTTGGATAGAGTGGGCAATGTATCTTACAGGTTGGCATTGCCACCAACTTTGTCACATATTCATAATGTATTCCACGTATCAGTGTCATGAAAATACATGCTTAATCCATCACATGTTTTGGAATATGAGCCGATCAATGTTAGAGAGGACTTGTCTTATGAGGAGCAACCAATGCAGATTCTTGATAGGAAGGACCAAGTGCTACGTTCAAGGAATATATCCTTAGTGAAGGTGTTGTGGAGAAATCATACAGTTCAAGAAGCGACATGGGAAAAAGAGGAAGACATGAAAGAAAAATACCCCCATCTATTTTCTAATTGAGGTACGTCAAGTTTAGAGGTCTAAACTTATTTTAAGAGGGGAAGAGTGTAATACTCCACATACTTTTATTTGGGGTTATTATTAAATTTTCTTTTAAATATAATTGATGGGCCATAGGTATTCTTTTTATTAGTAACTGCAGCCCGCTACCTCACTAAGCCCACATCTCTAATACGAACTACAGGGTAGAGGAAGAGATAATCAAGGTTTTCATAGGAAGGGTTTTATCAAAGAGGCTAAGACGTATTTTTCCTTGGAGTTTAGAGCACATACAATTGAAGAGGCAATCAGATTGTTCAAGGTATGATTTCTCACCGTTAGAAACAAAGAATTAAGGAGTTCAAATTTAATCATGGAAAACTTTAGTGATGTGTAGATTGTTGAATTGGTAATTTCTTAGATTACGATTTAACACTATTTCAATTATTCTTGAATCCTAGGTTGCCACTGTTCGGAGTTTAGAACAAAAGCCAAAATTATTAAAACCATGAATAAGGCTGCATCGTGTTCGTAGGACTATAAGGGCTTTAAGGTTGATGATCTACCATAATGTCAATTCTGGATTGTTGGACAAATTGCACCCGACCCCACCCATGTGTCACTAGTTAGTTCTCATTTTGTCAAGTTTGTCAAAGTCCAAGTCCTCTGATGGATGATTAAGGGCCTTGGTAGTCTTTGCCTAGACTTTGACTATTTCCCTACCATAATGAACCATTAGAAATCAACACGTCTACAATTCTTTAAAAGGATAATGACAGACTTGTTTCTTTTATCCAAATTCTAATTTCATCTCAAAATGCTTAGATATTAAATACATTAGGGTCAATGATATTAAGTCCTTGAACAAGTCATATTAGTTTTGGCCCACGGTTTTCATTGGGATATATATTAAATCCTAGGTTTGCCCATAGTGTGTATTTTAGAACAAAGTTACGGTTATAGAGCCTAATTCATGTTTAAGGTTTTACTTTTGTTTAGGACATATATTAAATCCTAAAGTATTGGCTGCTGGCTCTGAGTTTTGATAAATTCAAGGAAACATATTCTTGGGTAGTGATGCTTTGCATTAGTGTTATCATTTAGTTCAGCAAGTATAATTTTAGTGAGTCAATTTGTATAAGTCAAGAATTGTAAAATTTTATATAAACTCCTCAGCTCCTATTCTTTCCCTAAGAGAGTCAAGCATCCTTTGATTTATGTTTCAATATGATATTGTGATATTTGATATGCCTTTATTGTTGGAATAATTGTTAATATTAAGAAAATTATTCTATGTTGTATAAACTCTGCTTTTTGTGATATGAGACTCAAAATAAGTGTTTTTAGAATTGATCAGGTATATGTGTAAATCCACTCACAGGATTGTATGTGAGAATATGTGATGTGTATATGTGACACTGTGCTCTGATCAATTATATGTATATGTTTTCTAATGATTGTGAGATGTGATTGCATATGTATTAAGTGATTCATTATATGTTTTGGAATAATTATTTTTGATATCATTGAATGAGTTTGTGAAAAATCAAAATACTCGTGCTTTGCTTTACTCTATTCCATTGTGTATTTTGTATTATTACTTACTAGATGTGTGGCTCATCCCATCAATTAATATTTTCAGATTAAAGTGTAGTTGGGAATATAGAACCTTTGGATCGCTTTGTAAGGCGCAAGGTAAAGCGTGGAAGTTGTAGGCGACTTCAGTATTACTTGAAGACGTATAAAATTTCAGCTACCTTTATTTTGTTATTCAGGTTTTATATAGTGAAGATTATTTTCAATTTGTGGAGTTAAGATTTTTGTAAGAGGTTTTTAAGAGTACTTGTTTCTTTGGAGTTTAATTTATTTTGGATCAATTATGTTTATTGAGTTATATAAGTTTAGCAAGTTAGTCATGCATCTAAATTCATGTTCCATGGATTTGGGTCGTGACAGGATAACCTTTTATCAACGGGGTCAGAGGATGAACGGGTACAAATTGGAGTTTCTATAGGTAAATCCATTTAACTCATTATGAGAAGTACTATGTCCACATTTTCACAACAAATCATAAGTGGTAAGTTGTTATTTGTTCTAATTTGAATCCACAACTGAAATTACTTTTTTGTCCACCCATAACAACTAGTAACAACCTGCCACTTAAGATTTATTGTTAAAGTGTTGCAGATGTAGCACTTCTCATTAATTAACCATGTCAAAGATATTTCAATGCAATAATAGAATTTTCAACCTCTATCTTAAAACTTTAAAAGTCAACAATTCATATTTTTGCCTCCATATTTTAAGACCAACGTTTTCCAAAAGATAACATAATGATTTAACTACTAAATTTCACAACATCCACGAAGATAATAAACCAACTAAACACTCAAATAACCCAAATAAACTAAATAAAGGATTTATTAACCACAACATGTTAGAAAACCAAACTCCTACTTTATTTTGGGGGTCCATAGAAAAAACCTTAATCGGCCACCCATTGTACAGCACCCTAACCCACTTATTAAATAAGATAACTACCCCTAAACCAAAATCCATACTCATTCATGGTTTAAAGTCTTCACTTAATTGATGTTCAAGTTTGGTGTAGTATTTGAATTGCCAGAAGACATCCCGAAGTGTGGAATGGGCTGAATAAATAACGATAATATACTATCTTTAGTTTTTCGGTCTGCAACACCGAACCCATCTCCATATTGGTACATGAAATGACCCATCCTTGCAAGGTTCATTGCAATTTCAATAAATGTTTGACAGAATGGAGAACTTGCAACTCTCTCTTCATTCACCTTCTTCCATGTTGTACTAATCAAAGACTTCACATACTCACGAGCGTCTTTTTCACTAGCACCAGTTTCATTCATGTAACATTGGATTGATTTTGGAACATCACCTCTTTTTAATTCATTCTAAGTTTCCAAAGAAAAAAAAAAAAAAAAAGAAGAAGAAAACATTGTTAGGCTAAGCTTGTGTGAAGTAGTTGAAAGCATTCTTAATGAAACTATTAGGATAGTGTGATTAGCATGCTGCAGATGTTCCAAGATCATTTGTAAGTCGTAGAATCATTGATGACCAATAGAATATTTTGGGGTACTCTTCCAAGCAATCCAAGGCTTCCTTCGTTATTGGATTGGTGACCATAAAGTAAGCATGCATTAGTATAACTGGTGTTGATACTGAAATCCATGCATTCTCAAGGTATTCTGCAAGGCTTGGTATATATCCGTTGTGATACCACTTGGCCTCCGACAAATAAGATTTACATAAATCTGACCACTGAAACAATTAAATGGGACCATGAATTAGAGGAATTAAAACAGTCATGTATTTAGGAGAAAATGTTAACAATAAACAATGATGGATTTAGAAGTCAAATCAAGTCAATACCGCTTTTTTAAGGTATCGAATGATGTGGAATCCTTGTTCCTTAAGGGGATCAAAAGCCATTTCATTAACAAAATTGTAGAGAATGAGGAAACATATCTTCATATAATCTGGAAGCCGATCCATTGCATTGATCTCCCATCTGGAGTCACACAAAAAATGAAAGAGTAATTTTTTAGTTTTTATGTCAAAGGGGATTAGGCGTAATGCACTAATGTGATTTATACAAACCTCTCAATGGAATCTGTGAAGAGCTTGAGTTCATCCAAAGTTCCATATACGTCATAAACATCATCTACTATCGTTAACAGTGCACCCACCTTTGTTAAATTTATCCTACAACACCCAAACTGAGGTTGATCTATCATACCCATTGACCAGAAGAAAAGCTCCATTAGCCTATCCCTTGCAAATATAAAATTTTCTCCAAGCCTAGTGTTCTTCCACCACCTTTTTATGGACAAAACAAGAAAATATCAATTTTCTAAAATTAAAATTTAGGCTATAATAAACTTGATTATTTGTTTTATGTTGCCATGAGATTTGATTTTAATTTTAATATTCATCATTGTACACTTCAATAGTTCAATAGAGAATCTATATAGTCCTTCAAGGGTTGTCAATAACTAAGTAATTAACGTATTGATTATATGTCAGATGAAGCTCAACTTAATGTGAGAAATAATAAGCTTTTTTAACCTTGACACTTGTTTTAGATCTTCTTGGTGGACTGCTTGCACCATGTTGAAATCCATTTCTGCAAGCTTAAGTAAGATAGGGTTCATGTCTTCTCTACTCCTATATATATCAATAAACCACCTTGTTTCAAACTTTATTATTCTCCAATGCAGTGGAAGCTCCAAGGCATAAGTCACCATAGCAGAAAGAGTTTTATCTTTATTCTGCTTGACATATTCTTGGAGGTGCTTGGTTGCGAAATTTCTCAATTCCTCCAACATATTCTCACTTTCTGTCAAAAGGAATGATGCTTCATACAAGGATAGTATACCCTTGGTTTCCTCACAAAGGCATGCCTTGAATTTCCCTCTCTCATCCTTGAAAATATTGAAAACTCCTGCAATGACCAACGCAATAATTATTAACCATATTATGGTAGTATGTACACTGTCAAATCCAAGAAATAAACTCTTTACCTAAATGTACTCTTTCCATTTTAGGTGAATTGGAGATGAATTTATTCCGTTTAAATAGCCAAATGTTTTTTTTTGTTTTTTTTTGTTTTTTTCGTGTTTCTAAATTACCTTGAGAGATGTTATATCCATGTTGTCTTAGGAGTCTAAATTTAAGAGTTGTGGCATATAAATTCTCCTTCCTCCACGTATCACCACTTTGATCATTGTTGTATAGACCTTCCAATATTCTCTTCATCTCTCCCTCGAAGTGATGAGATAATCCAAGTCTTTGCAAGATATCTATCAGCTCGAGTTGCTCTAAAGGATCCACCACTTTGTGAAGCATCATCCTCACATGTTCCTTCAACACATTACTTTGTCCAGTGCAAGTTTCTCCCTACATCACAATTTTATCATTAGGGGCCAGTCAGTTTCCAAGTAATATATAGTCAGAAGCACTAGTAAAACGATATAGCAATTGAAAACAATAACAAAATGATACCACATATTTGTTTCTCAGTGACTGGATGTAATCATAGTCCCAAATGGAAGGTTGGTAATTTGCTGATCGCCGAACGATAATGGAATTATTTGAAGTATTGCTGTCTGCCATGCCACTGCTAGCTAGCTGGATGTTATACTAAGTGAGACTGAGCTTTAGATGGGGGAGGTGCTCCTGTGAAATTGCAAGTAGGGAGAGAAGCAAGTAGGTTACATATATATTATCCATTGAGGCAGAGTTACTGTGGTTTTTGTGATTGAATGGGTTATTATTTGAAAAGACTGAGAGAAAAGAAAGAAGCAGAGAGAATAAATAGAGACACAAGAGAAAGAAAGTAATTTGTAAAACGATAAAGGTATTACATAATTTGATTCTGTACCTTGTCCTAATTACAAGTCCCAATGAAATATCTAACAATAATTGATTTAACCTCATTATTCGAAGAATTCTAGAAGTATCGCTCCCTCCTCTGACCTCTCATATGAGGAGTGGCACCCACCTAGAGGGAGTGATGCTGTCACCAGCTCTAACCGTAGAACACACAGTGCTCTGCTCCTGGGGAAGATTGGTCCGTGTGTGTCAGAAGAATGAACACACTTTATCCATGTAAAGTTGTGATTTCCAACTAGCATGTGTTTGTTCTAATTCCGTGCCAAATTTGATTGTAATTTCTTCAATCATTTCCCTATATTTATGTGGCTTTATTTGTAAGAGATGAGTGCAAGAGATTGGTGAAAAATCAAGCTTCAAAGATGAATTAGTGCAGTTCGCGACTAGCTCATGAGAAGCTCGCGAGAAGAGTAACCCGTGAAAGGCCACGTGTGAAGCACATGACTGGAAGCTGAAGAGTCACACCAGTCTGTCAAGTTCGTGAGTAGTTTGCGAGAAGGGCCACCCCGCCAAATACCCATGAAACTCTCTGTTTGGCAAAAAGATAAAGTGCTTTACCAAATTCTTTACCCACACTATAAATACCCTTATTATCCACGAATTGTAAGGAGTGCTTTTCAGAGAGAAAATCCTAGCAAATACACTTGAGAGTTAGTGATTGTTATACCCATAATTATCTACACATTTCCTTATGGTTTTCATCTAATCCTACCTCTCCATCTCTAGATCCTTAAAAGGTTCTTATACCAAACATTTATTACACCCAATCTGAGTGTTAAGTGAGGTTTTGGTGCTGTTGGGAAGCATTGGAAGGAGCCATTTAGTAGCGAATGCAATTGGGCTGGAGGGGGCAAATGGGATATGGTCGGATGAGCTACTAAGCGTCTTATGGGCATATAGAACAACCGCTCGGACACCTACAGGAGAAACACCATTCTGTCTAGCATTTGAGAGCTAGGCTGTCATCCCCGCGGAAGTGGAAATAGCAAGCTACAGGATAGCCCACCATGACGAAGGGAAGAATAAAGAAGGGATTCATCTGCACTTGGATCTGCTGGACGAGGTAAGGGTAGCCGCTGAGCAACGAATGACCCGATACCAAGACCTCATGGCCAAAAACTATAACGCCAAGGTGAAGCCTCGACACTTCAGCATCGGGGACCTTGTCTTGAGGAATGTGACCATGGCCACCAAAGATCCCATATAAGGGAAGTTAGGACCTAACTGGGAAGGTCCCTACAGAATCGTCGATTACAACAGGAAGGGTACCTACTGCTTGAAGACACTCGATGGACAAAGGCTGCACCACCTTTGGAACACCAACCACCTCAGGAGATACTATCAGTAGTACACTAGCAGCAACTTATGTTGTCGCTTTCCTATGTTATAGCTTATGTTATCGCTTTCCTTTTTGTTTAAGTAGTTGACAGACTAGCTTTTTGGTTGATCAGATAGCAAGTTATCAACATTTTTATTCAGTTATTTTTAAAGGGAATTATTATTATCTACAAACAAGGAAAGGCTTATAAAAACTGAAGCCTTATTTCAAGGGTGGATCAACGATCAAGGATGCCCTTGCGCACTTGATCAAATCCTGAGTCCTACCTAAGGGGTGGACCGACGATCAAGGATGCTCTCGTGCACCTGATCAAATCCTAAGTCTTACATAAGGGTTGGACAAACGATCAGAGATGCCCTCGTGCACCTGATCAAATCCTAAGTCCTACCTAAGGATTGGACAGAAGATCAAGGATGCCCTCGTGCTCCTGCCTAAGGATTGGACAGAAGATCAAGGATGTCCTTGTGTACCTGATCAAACCTTAAGTCCTACCTAAGGGCTGGACAGACGATCAGAGATGCCTTCGTGCACCTGATCAAACCCTAAGTCCTACCTAAGGGTTGGACAGATGATCCAAGATGCCCTTGTGCACCTGATCAAATCCTAAGTCCTACCCAAGGTTTGGACAGACGATCAAGGATGCTCTCATGCACCTAATCAAATCCTAAGTCCTACCCAAGGTTTGGACATATGATCAAGGATGCTCTCACGCACCTGATTAAACCTTAAGTCCTACCTAAGAGTTGGACAGACGATCCAGGATGCCCTCGTGCACCTAATCAAATCCTAAGTCCTACCCAAGGGTTGGATAGACGATCAGAGATGCCCTCGTGCACCTAATCAAATCCTAAGTCCTACCTAAGGATTGGACAGATGATCGAGGATGCCCTTGTGCACCTAATCACACCTTAAGTCCTACCTGGGGGATGGGCATAAGCATACTTGATCCTTGCCAAAACTCAAAAGAGGGTAACTCGACAATAGGGGGGGCAAAAGGGGTGAGATTAGGTAACCGATGAATCATCACCCTTAGTACCCAGTAATGGAATAAAAACCATTGAATCAATGATTCAACAATAAACTATGGCAAACCGACGATCCAACAAAAAACTATAACAAACCGACGATCCAAAAATCAAAGTAAACCGACGAACATCAACATTTGCGCCAAATATGTTATAAAGTTTTGAAGTGTGAAATATCAGCCCAAAACAAGGGGCAAAGATAAAGTTAATACCCAAAACAAGGGGCCATCGTTGTTTTTAACTTACAAACAAAAAGTTGATGAAAGAAAGAAAAAGAAAGAATACAAGTAAAAAAAATTTAAGGACTAGCAGGAGGATTGTTATTCTGCATTGAAGGGTTCACAGGATCGTCGGCCACCCCATCTGGCCCGTCAGTCACCACCACCTCTTCGTCAATCTCCACATCCTTGAGAGTTGACTCAGCAGCAGGAGTTGTCGGGGCAGTAAGCCTGATCTGGATTTGGGAGAAGTCCAGGTCTGGGAACATGAAGATAGCTTGTTTTTGAAAGTCCTTAAAACCGTCCCCATAGTAACCCCCCATTTCATTGAAATAGGGTTGGGATTCCTGATACTCCTCAATGGCCTTTTCCTTCACCTTTCCCATATGCTCATGGAGTGCAGCCACTTCAGACTTTAAAAGAGCATTTTCCTTTGCCAGATCATCGGTTTGATGGGTTATCCTACTCAGCTTGGCCTTTAGATCAATCACCTTCTGGCCAAAGGTCCGAGAAGATTCCTTGAATTTCTTCAAGGCATTTGCTTCGAACCTTATGCGCTCCTTCAAGCGTTTGATCTACGCCTCCCTAGACGCATAACGGACCTGTAAAGCCCACATCTTTACCAAGCCCTGGGTAAGAAGGAACGATCAAGTGTCAAAAAGCGACGATCAAAGCAGAGGGAGGACTCAACAGTAAAAGGACGAATGAAATATACTTACCCTTATCATGTCATGGAGATCGGAGTCACCTAAAGGATCGGTCTCGTGCTCCAAGCACTCGTCCAAATCAGTGTCCCGGACGATTGAGCGAGCAGTGTCCACAGCATACTCCTTGTCCTTCACCAACAAGGGAAGAGGAGGAGGAATGACGTGGCCCTGAGAGGTCATGAGACCCTTCCCAACTCCATGACGAGGATCATCAGTAGCTACCTCGTGCACCTCCTGACGAATGGATGGACCACTGGCACCTTTGCCCAACGACTGAACATCGGGTGTGTGTTTCCTCTTCTTGGAGGCATGAGGGGTTTGGGCCGACGATCCCCCACCTTGGGCTCTCAAGGCAGCGGCCTTCTTAATCTCTCTTTGCCTGTTTTTTGCTACTTGCTTGCTTTTGGATGACTTCATCTTTGAAATCGATGGGTAAGTTAGAAAGCGCATGAGTCCAAGCTAAAACAAAGTAAACACAATGGATGAAAGAAAAACACTTACAAATTCTCGAGAAGCAGTCTAATCATCGAGCTTCCTCGGTAGGGACGGGTCCACCACAATAGGCGTGAAGCGTGTCCAAATTAACAAGCTTCTTCCAAGACCTCTCCTCAAAGGGAATCTCAAAAACCCTCTTAAAAAATGCCTCTTGCTCAGGGAGGATTGTCGGGTAAGCTTTGGCTGAAACAAAACAAAAAGTGAGTTAGTCCAACAATAAGTGTTTATCGACGAACTACATAGACCAACGACCCAAGAGGAGACCGACGACTCACCAGACTTAAGTAATTGCCCCTAAGAATGGTCGTAAAAAGACCTTATACTATCCCACTCGTCGGGACAACAAACCTAATCAACCTCTTGCACAAAGAAAAACCTGGCCTTCCACTGACGGTTAGAATCGGGCATGTTAGATATCAGCCTTAGGGTAGCCCGACAACACACAAAGTTGTAAAAACCCTTAGATCGGGGAATTTCCTAGGGTTTGTAGCAATAGAAAAACTCCTCCAAAGTGAGGGAACGGTTGCCCCCACTGAGTTGACCCCATAGCACCTTAGCCCCGATAAAGATCCTCCAAGCATTCGGGGCTATCTGACTAACAGACACACCCAGGTAGGAGGCTAACCGACGATGCGGGGTGGAGAGAGGTAGACGAAGCCCCATTATGAAAGTAGTCTCGTAAAAACCTATGTCAGACGACTTCCCGTCATAACACTTCTCTCCTATATCACCCTTCCTAATAGGCACATTGTCAGGTATTTGAAAACGAGGCTTCAGCCTGCCAAAAACCTCGTCACTCATATCTACGGGGAAGTCATGGATGGACCAATTTTCGGGCAGAATGGTCTCCCGTGGTCGTCGCCCCGACGGGCTAGCCTCCCCTGACAAGGATTCTGAGGACAAACTCCTATCGGATACCAACGAATCGTCAGAAGAATACTCGAGCCTAGGACTAGACAAGTTGTCGTCCAAACTCATGCGGATCAACGGGGTATGCTCACTCGTCGCTTCACTATCTCCAGACATCCCTCACCTACAAGCGATGAATGAAAGCTAAGATTCTACTCCCCCTCCTACGTGTACAAACCAACAAAAAAGAAAAGGAAGAGAGAAAGTAAAGAATATATAATAATAATAATAATAATAATAATAATAATAATAATAATAATAAATATGTACTGATGGAGCATACCTAGGAAACAGAAAAACAGAGAAAATCGATGAAGCAAGGATGCTGACGAAGCTAGGAAATCAATGAAGCTCAAAACCGACAATTGAGCTATGGGATTGAAATAGAAGAACTTTCAGCAAATGAGGACAATAATGGCATTGGGTTATTTATAGGATGACATGGCATAGAAAACGAAGCGTCGCGACTCTTGATTCCACGAGTCAGAAGATGACACGTGTCACGAGCCATCAAAAAGACGTAATTACCCCTATTTATGATGCACAGGAATTTATGACAACTCCGCGACCTGTCAACCATCCTGACGACTCACGGAGTGGGGGCAGCTAATGAGGAAAATTTTGGACCTAGCCTAGAAAGGGACGACTGAAACTCAGATGAGAGAATCACCTCTCAAGAGGGACAGTTAATCCCTGAGAGGGACGACCAGTCCCAGAGGGATAATCAGTCCCAGGGGGACAACCCGTCCCAGAGGGATGACCAGTCTCAGAGGGACGGTCAGCTCCAACGAGGGACAACCCTCTAGAGGGTCGTTGGTCCAAATGATCCCTGGTCCAGACAAACCCTCCCTTAGGGTTTCCCTGCAACTATGTGGGGCCCATCTAGACATCCTTACATAGGAATTACTTGCACACCACGACTATAGACCCTACCGCACAATCAGATCTCTTATAAATGGAAAGATGATCCCGAGTATCTAGGGGGCTTTCTCCCCCCAAGGAAACTCCCCTGTATCAAGGGATTCGGGTAAGCTTTCTACTACTATATAAACCACAAACCTTACCCTTCTTGAAGTACATGAATTCTCTCTAACTCTTGCACTTTTGAGTTCTTGGAGGTTCTTCTATCACTGACTTAACCTTTGGAGGGTCTCTGGCCAGTACCTCACCGGTGCCCTTTGATTGGTTCTTCTCTTTTATTCTTCAGGTACACCCATTGGCACGTGTCTGGACGATCAACTCACTGACGATTTTTGTACATTATCACTAGTAAACCTAACAATGAAAACAATACTATTATGTACGTACCAGGTATTCACTTCTTAGTTACCGGATGTAATCATAGTTCCAAATGTATTCACTTCTTAGTTACCGGATGTAATCATAGTTCCAAATGGGAGGTTGGTAATTAGCTGATCGCCGAACAATGCCAGTACCACTTGAAATTTTGTTGGAGACCTTGCATTGGACAGGACCAGGAACAATGTCACTTCTGCTTGTTACAAGTGATTTGAAATGGATGGGACCTCTAGATGGGAGAGCTGCTCTTGGAAAATTGCAAATAGGGAGCGAAGCATGTAGGTTGAGAGCCAGTGACAAAGGCCTTTGATATAGCTTATTATGGTTTTTTGGGTACGTATTTACTACTTGGAAACATATACGTTAGATATGTGCCTTTATATGGGCTTGGGAGATTCTCATCCATATATCTATCCGTTATTATAATTCATATCACGTATAACATGTGTAATAAAAGTTGTGTCTTGGTGTGGGTAGTTGGATGTGCGTACCTCTGGTCGGCTCCTCATCTACTGTCGGCTTGGAAAAGAAAAAATTTATATATATATAAAATATTTTTTTATTAATTTAATTTGCTTTTAAAAATGTTTTTATACACCTGATGACGATCCCAAAATCAAACAATAATACAAATTCGTTCATTCCAAAACTAAACAACAACACAAATCACAAATATATATATATATTCTCTCTCTCTCTCTCTGTCTCTCTCCTATGAGTTTCGTCTCATCTCTCTTTTCTATTTGACTATCTCTACCTCTCTAAATCTAAGAGTAAATTAAGAGTGAGTATTTGTGAGTTATAAGTATCTCTCCTTTTATTATAAAAATTTACGTTAGATATATGCCTTTTATATATTGTTTGGAAAATTCTCACCCGTATATCTATCCATTATTATAATTTACAATTTTATATCATGTTTAACATGTGTAGTAAAAGTTTTATCTTAGTGTTGGTTTCAGTTAAGCTTTTTAGAAGATTCTCACTTGTAAAATCAATTGGTATTTTGAGTTTAATAATAAAAAGCAACTATCTTATCATAAATTTAAATTATATTGTACGTAAAAAAAATAAAAAAAAATAAAAGAGAAGAAAAGAAGCTATGTCTTAAATGTTAGTACTCGCATATAATGGTTATCGACGTCATCGCTATATGTTGTACAGGCATATAGATGTGCCATGACATTCTTCAGTCAAGTGTATCAAAAAGTTCATTTTAGGGAACTCTATTATTCAAACCTGAAAAGTTTACAAATTTGAAAATTATAATTAAAATTATGAATTAAATTTAATTTAAAGAAATTTAAAAGAATTATATTATTTATAAGTGGATTCTAATTAGCTCAACTGGTAAAGTCTCTGATAATTGAATACGAGATCTTGAAACTCTCTCAAAAAAAAATATTACTTATAATAAATTATTTTAATTTTCTGATAAACATAATTACCTTTGTTTTAATAAATATATTTTTAAATTTTTTTGAATTTTAGAGTTATAAAGCAACCCAACACCAAACGAATTTGAATTAAATTAGGTTTGATTTTTTTTTTTCTAAATAAATTTTAAGTAAATTTTGTAGGTTTCTTTTCTCTAATTTGATTTATTTATTTACTATTTTTTTTAGAATATTAAGTATTTTAACACACACATGGGGAGAGAGAAAAATGTCTTAAAGAAACTGACAGTGATATATATCCAAAATGACCTAATTATTGGATACACAGCATAGACATTAAACTTCTTTAACTCATCCTCATATATATATATATATATATATATATTTTTTTTTTTTTGAGAAACAAACACACAAATACACAAGGGAGAGGGAAAATGGTTCTAACACAAAGGCACACCACAACTCCACTCAAAAGTCATGGTAACTTTTAAGGGAGGGTGGAGCAAGTTATACTACACACAACACACTCTTTTAAGTAATGTGGGACAATTACCCCCTTTTTTTTTTTTTTTTGAGAAACAAATATTAACTCACCCTCATTTTCCAATGTGAGATTAACCCCCTTTTTTTTTAGAATACTAAGTATTTATATATATATACACACACCTTTTCACAAGCTTTTTGATTTATTGCATGGATTAATGACTAATAGTAGTTATGTTTTTTTGTTAAAAGACTAATAATAATATAATTGAAGTAGAAGCTCAATAAATGATTAAGTTTCTTTTTTAAGTAAGCAAGAGAACCTTCTCTAATTGTTGTACGATGTCCCTCAATTTCTTTTATAATTTTTTTTATAGAATCGAGTGTCCCTCAATTTTAAGAAAGAGTTTGTAATGTTATTTTAAGGAAAAATTACACTTTACCCTCCTAAACTATTCACAATATTACACCTTGCACCCTAAACTTTTTTTCAAATGCATATTCTTCATCTTAAACTATAATTTTTGTTATACTTTGCACCCTATCGTTAAGTTTGTTATTAATGTAAATGGAAATTCAAAATTTATGATGCAAAGTATATTAAGATCATAATTTAGGGTGCTAAACTTAATTTCTTCTTTATTTTTAAGGGATTGAGAATATGAGTAATATGGTCTTTTCATATAGTGTCATACTTTTCCATCTAAGAAGATAGTAAATTTGATATTGGGGTGCAAAGTGTAATAAAGATCATAGATTAGGGGTGCAAAACGTGCATTTGAAAAGTTTAGGGTGTAAAGTATAATCGAAGTATAGTTTAGAATGGTAAAATATAAATTTTTTTTAAGCTTTTTTTTTTTTTTTTGAACAAAGCTAAAGTTTATTATTGAGTGCTCATCCACGTGTATTCCAATTATAATATCGACAGAACAATCCAAGAGCCTGTACTACCATGAAATAATATCTAAAAATTTTTAATGAAGAAATCTTTAGTTGCCAAATGCCAATTGCATTGTCACATAGATAATGACTAATGAGTACGCAACAATCACGTTTTAATTTAGTTTTTACTTCTCTGTTAATTGTTAATATTTTAATTCCCCATTCAAATCTCATGGGTCCACTATAGTAACTAGTAAGAACAAAGATTTTGGTTACAATTACCTCAATTGGTAATAAGAGATTTGAGATTCGATTCGAGTGGATGTTATTGAATGGAATAATCACAAAATTTCCAGATCTGTGAAATGCAAATATAGAGAAAAATATGCGTCAAAGAAAACAATTACATACGACAATATTTACGTAGTTCGGAAATTTGCCTACGTTCACGGAATTGAAAGGATTTCACTATTTTTAGGTAAATATACAAGATGTGCAAGTACAGTTTTATCTCTAAAAAACTACATAAAACTCTAATCTTCAAAACAACAGTTTTTCTATCCTGCGCACAGAATTGACATTGGGCTACCACTACAGCTTGGGCCGATTAGCCCAAGCCTTTGCTCCAAAGATTAAGTCATAGAAAATCTCCTATTAAAAACTGTAATAATATTATTTCGGGTCGGGTCATAATCTGGATTAAATATAACTAGGCTCCACACCCAACAGGGGTTGTATATTGAAACTATCATTTGAAAAAAAAAAACTTAGATATTCAAAAATAAATTAAAAATATAAAAAGAAGGATAAAATATTAATCTTTGAAGAGGGGTGAAGTGATAAATCGGGACACAAGTAGAATAAATATTTTTATTAACCATTCAAAGAAATATCTTAAATCTATGTTGGGTACGAAAATCTGTGTACCAAACATAGACTCTCTCAATTATTACATAGATTTAGTCTATGTCTAATCGATAGACTTTATCTCCACTATTACATATATAGGTTAAATTAACATATGCCCTAAGGGCATATATTTATAAACCAAATTTTAAAAAAAATTATGAAAAAATGAAAATGTTACAAATTTTTTTTTGATAAAATTTTCTATTCCCTAAAAAATATTTTTAAAAATAAATGATTAATGTATTCTCTGACTTGGACTCTATATTTACAATTATTCGTTATAGAAAGATACTAAAAACGAGATCCCAACCCCAACAACAACGTGGTCTTTACCAAGACATAGGTTAACTTGTGATTGTGAGCAAGATTGAAGGAATTATTGGGAACATCTTAAGATCAGCATGCTGTCCCAGTGTTTTTGTTCTTTTGGGCTAGGCCAAGCAACCAAGTACTAGCTTAAAAAAACTTGAGTACTCTAGTGTGGTATAGGAGATGTAATAAACAGTTAACAAGAAAGCAAAAGGGAAAAGATGGAAATGGCTCCAATTTCGGATATGTTAGCACAAACTACATGAGCCTCAAATTTCTCTAATTTCATTTTTTTATTTATTAATATTTATTAAATAAATATATATTATATAACAATTTTTATGAGCTTTTCATATATTCAATTGATTAAGAACAAATAATAATATTTCTAATTGAGAGCTTTGTAACTCAAATAGTTGACACTTTCTAGTCTTTCTAAAAAAATATTTAAAGTTCAAATTCTCTTACCTCATTTCTCAAATTATCAAAAATAATAATAATATAATTAAAGTTTTTCTATCCTACGCACAGAATTGACATTGGGCTACCACTACGGCTTGCGCCAATCAGCCCAAGCCTTCGCTCCATAGATTATGTCTTAGAAAATCTCCTATTAAAAGCTGTAACAATATTATTTCAGGTCGAGTCATAATCTGGATTAAATACAACTAGGCTCCACACCCAACAGGTGTTGTATGTTGAAACTATCTTTTAAAAATAAAAAGAAAAAAACTTAGAAATTCAAAAATAAATTAAAAATATAAAAAGAAGGATAAAATATTAATCTTGGAAGAGGGGTAAAGTGATAAATCGGGACACAAGAAGAATAAATATTTTTATTAACCATTCAAAGAAATATCTTAAATCTATGTTGGGTAGGAAAATCTGTGTACCAAACATAGACTCTCTCAATTATTACACAGAGTTAGTCTATGTCTAATCGATAGACTTTATCTCAATTATTACATATATAGATTAAATTAACATATGCCCTAAGGGCATACATTTATAAACCAAATTAAAAAAAAAATAATGATAAAATGAAAATGTTACTAATTTTTTTTGACAAAATTTTCTATTCCCTAAAAAAATATTTTTAAAAATAAATTATTAATGTATTCTCTGACTCGTACTCTATATTTACAATTATTCGTTGTAGAAAGATACTAAAAAATGAGATCCCAACCCAAACAACAATGTGGTCTTTCCCAAGACATAAGTTAACTTGTGATTGTGAGCAAGATTGAAGGAATTATTGGGGAACATCTTAAGATCAGCATGCTGTCCTAGTGTTTTTGTTCTTTTGGGCTAGGCCGAACAACCAAGTACTAGCTTGAAGAAACTTGAGAACTCTAGTGTGGTATAGGAGATGTGATAAACAGTTAACAAGAAAGCAAAAGGGAAAAGATGGAAATGGCTCCAATTTCGGATATGTTAGCATAAACTACATGAGCCTCAAATTTAGCTAGTTTTATTTTTTTATATATTATATATCAATTTTTATGAGCTTTTTCATATATTCAATTGATTAAGAACAAATAATAATATTTTTAATTGAGAGCTTTGTAACTCAAATAGTTGACACTTTCTAGTCTTTTTTAAAAAAAATATTTTAAGTTCAAATTCTCTTGCCTCAATTCTCAAATTATCAAAAATAATAATAATATTGTAGGGACTGGATCTGAGCACTTCTGCTATTGGAAAAGTGGACTTAGGCCCAACTAGCCCAATACAATAAATTTGTAGAGAATGTGTTTAAGAACTAGGCCTCAGTGAGGATAGCAACGAATAAACATGGTTATGAGTCTACTACGTAATGAGAAAATGGGCTTAGAGTGCGAAAATCTGTCCTGGACACCGGTCCGAGGAGCTATTTGTTCTTATTACTTCCTTAGTTCTTGGTTACGACGGTTACAAAGATGATACAGGTTGCTACAGTGTTTTCTACTTCCAAAATTCTCATCCCTTTTCTGGAGGATTCCTTACATTATATATCTTCTTTTGGTTGATCTTGGCCCTCCATTTGTTGTTTATGCAGGTCACTACTTGAGTGTTTGTCCCATCAGCCGTCGTCCCAAACCTCCTGTGAGTTGCAGTAACCAAAGAAACACTGTTCAGGGGTCATTTCCTCATTAATGCGGCCAGAACGTTAGTTGTGGGCATTTAATATGGAAGTGACAACTTCTCCTTGAATTGCTCCTCTGCCAAGCTCCCATGGCTGACCTTACTGTACTCGTCCTGTTTCTTAAGATGCTCTACGAGGCCATCCTTGATGGCGTGCTGCTCTTCCCTTCTATGATCTCGGTTCGCCGAGGATAAAAGAAAGTTAGTTGTTGTATATGATGCTGAGTGCCACACATATTATCAGGTTAGAAATGTTTCCTTCCTATTTCAGTTTTGCATTTATATACTTTAATTTTTCACTCATTTTTTTCATAATCTTCACTTGATTATCGATGGGCATCAGTGTAAAAATTTCTTATTTAGCAACTTATTAGAGAACCACCCTCACAAGCTGATTATTTGTCTCATTCCATATTTCCTACATGGATATGTCCATGTAGTGACTTACTTTTTTTTTTTTGAAAGGATGTAGTGACTTACTAAGGTTAGTTCTACCCTATTCTTAATTTACTTTATTTGTACTTCTAATATAATTTATAAGGTTTTGAGTATTGATTGGTCAACTTAACATGTAAAATTTAAATGTGAAAATGTTAAGAAATTGCGACTTGAAAGTGATTGATGTGAACATTTCAATGTTTGAATGGTTATTGATATTCAATTCAATATTGCATTAGGTTGAGACTTGATAGTTAGATGATAATGCCATGTCAAGTAAACGAATGCTCCATTGCATGTATTAGGTTTGTGAGCATGAAAGACACATATTAATTAATAGTTATGCTATGCACAATTCGTTTGATGTTTTCCTACCGTGGGAATGAGCTATTAGTTTACCTACCTATCAACAACAAAAAAAAAAGATCTATCAACTATTAGTAACTATGTGGAAGTGTGGCATGCATTATGCAAATTAGTAAGACATGTTATTTGAATAATGTTAGTCTCATTTGTATAACCTATTTGTTTTTGGTTTTGCATAGTAAGAGCACACAATTACAAAGGCCTAACCTATACATACACTCCAAAAGGACTACCTTAACTATCAGATGTAGGGCGATTTAGGTTGCTTAGATTTTTCTTCTCCAAAAAAAAAAAAAAAAACAAGGGTGTTTAGATTTTGGGCAAATGTTATTTTCATTTACTCAAAATAATTGGTTGAAACTTTTTCAATTAAAATTGTTCACATGCAAGTTTTAAAGAAAAGAGATGAGCTCTAGAAGGAGGATGCTTAGGTAAAGTTTGCTAGGTGGATGACCCTTATAGCATAATAATGTTTTGGGTCTAACTATAGTAGATAGCATGTTTGATCCTAAGGAGTCACTATTATTAGACCTTACCAGTATCAAATTGGTCTATTCAACTTTTGGGTCATTTTTTTAATGGCCTTTCTAAGCATTTGGATTCATTTATATTGATTCATCTTTAATGCAATCACACATTTGTTTTATCTCTATTACTATAAATATATGTGATTTAAATTAAAATATCCCCGTGCATCGCATGGGTTAGCGACTACTCTCTCTCTCTCTCTCTCTCTCTCTATATATATATATATATAATCGAAGTCTTGACTTTTTGTTGACCTCTTTAGAGCTTGCCACATCATCATTATTTATTTTAAACAAAATTATTTATTTTAAAACAAAATTATTTAACTTTTTTTTAATTAACAATATCAATGTCAACTCGAGGAGGACTAATCTTTGACATTAACAGTCAAAGTCCAAACTTAATAAGGAGTGAAACTCTATCTTTCTAACAAGTCCAACTTAAACTCAAACTTTTCTTTAAATTTGTGAAGTTAATCATGAACACTATAAAAGCAATGCAAACCCCAATATTTTTTTTAAACCCAAATCTAAAATCAACGCAAAATCACGCATCTGCAGCAATCTTCAAAGTAACGTAACTTTTCCTTTTATATCACGCATCTGCAATCAGTTCTACCCATCTGTGACTCTATTCTCAATTTCTTCCTCTTTCTGCGTTCCAACTTCAAACTCACTAATCACTATGTTAAAGTTAAGTTTGATTTACTATTCTTTTTCTCCCTTTTCTTTACTCATTAGCCGTTTTTGAAGTAGACAACTGGTCTGCATTGCTCCAATTTCCAAGAGAACGTGCACCATGCGTGTGGTTAAAATTTGATGTTTTCATCAATTGAAGTGATGGCCAAGTATGACTCCTCTTTCTTCTTTATTTCTTATTAAAATAATATATATTATACTACATAACATTATAATATATATAAAACTATTATACATCATATAATATATATATATATATATAATAGAAATATAACATGATTTTTTGGGCTAAGCAAAACAATTGATCATTATTATTTTAAAAAACTAATTGATTATTTGATTAGATTTTTCATATATTGAGATTTGTCTACTTTTTAGCAAATCTTTAATTAATTAATTATTATTTTTTTATTTCTTTTTCATGTATGAATAATTTGGTATCCCCTTCTTTGTCACCCCATTATTTTTTTCTCCTCTATTTTTGTAAAATTGTGATTTACAACTATGTTTTATGTTAACTTTATTCCATGACAAAAAGTGTTGTAATTGCTTTAATTTATTTCCTTGTATTTTATGGGATTTTATTATATTGGGTTTAGTATTAAGTTGGTGAAGACTTAAGTTTAAAATGAAGAATCAGTGGATTTCGCGAGTGTCTCGCTTGAAGATAACCCGCGAAAGAGTCATGTGAGAAGTACATGCTGGAAGTTGAAGAGTCATGCCAGGCTGTCGTTTTCGCGAGTATCTCGCGGGTAAGGCCTTCCCGCGAGATAGTCGCGAAACATTCTGCCTAAAGGCTTTTTAAGTAAGACTTTCATACTCTTCACCCATACTATATATACCCTCATTACCCACAAATGTAATTGAGGCCATTTAGAGAGAAAAACTCTAGATAGGTTTTCTACAACACACATCCATCTTTTAGAGAGAGAGCTACTCATCCTTAGTGAGAAATCATTGTAATCTCTTCTCCATCCCTCTCCTATTATCCCTTGAGATGAGATTTGTACTCAAACACAACCCACACATTTTCAGTGTGTAGAGAGTGTTTTGGAACTTGGGAAGTTTTGGGGAATTACCAAAAAAAACCGGTGAGGCTTGGTTGATGCTATGGGCTATAGTGGGATCCGGTAAGTTAGAGAAGACAAAAGTTTGGCGTAACCTTGTTGGAGCAAGAAGCTTGGAGGGCTTAGGTGCACTGGGTGGATTAGGCTTGGAGGATCTTCTGCTATTCGTGTATCCTAACTACATTCTCTAGTGGATCATTGACGGATGCAATCGGGCGTATTGCGGGATCTGAAGAGATAGACAAGACACGGTTCCGAGAAGTCTTGTTGGAGTAGGAGCTTGGAGGGCTTAGGTACATTGAGTAGATTAGGCTTGGAGGGTCTCTTGCTATTCGTGTATCCCAACTTATTGTCTAGTGGATCGATTTACCGCTTGGAGAGCGGTGGAGAGGTTTTTCACCGAATTCTTCGGTTTCCTCTTCGATAACACATCACTGTGTTATCTTATGTTTGCATCTCTCTTTCCTTACTCTTGTGCTTTACTTTTATTGTTTGTTGTTCATATTTATGCACTAGAGTAGTATCGGTTGATTGCGTTTCATTTACTCTTATTTCCGCACTTAGATAAGTTAGAGTAAAAGCAATCTAGCCGTAATTTTTAATTGGGGGTCTAAATAGCTCTTGTGTTTTTTAACACATTTTCGAGCTTTCAATTGGTATCAGATTGGGTACACTTGTTGTGGTTTAAATACCTAAGTGTGATCCTTGACCCCGTGTGTGTTTTGCCATGGATAGTGCTTTGTATGCCTCTATGCATGTTTTGGATGTTGATGAATGTAACATATTACGTGTTTGTGAAAATGCCTCTATGAGTGATAATCCTCATGATTGTGATGCTATGTTACATGAATCCTTGGGTGTTGTTGATATTCCTAACATTAAACTCTTGAAGAAAAATGCTAAGAAGTTTCATAAGGATTTGAGCAAGTTATTTGGTGAAAATGATGATTTGATTGCTAAACTCAATGAATCCAACAAATTGGTTGAAAAATATAAAAAAACTTGCTGAAATTTCTCTTGAAAAACTGAAAGAGTTTGAATGTTTGAATATGGACTTAGATGCTAAACTTGTTTTGTCTAACAAACTTGTTGATGATCTTAAATGTGAAAATGAATCTCTTAAGATGCATGTCAAGTGTTTGATTGCTGAACCTGTTGCTAAAAAGAAAGATAATATATGTTGCAATCATGTTGTGGTACCTGATTTTGTCCCTATTGTGAGTTCTACCTCAAAAGACATATCGGTGTACATTCCTCCATATAAAAGAAACCAAAAAGTGGAGAGAAATGCTCTTAAGCCTAAGCCTCTGTTTAGGTCCCATCCTAGGGAATTGAGTGGATCTAAGTTTGTTCCTACTTGCCACCATTGTGGTGTGATCGGTCACATAAGACCCCAATACCCCAAGTTAAAGAGAGAACAAACCCATGTTGCTAAATCCCTTCCTAAAAGGCCTAGTGGACCTAAACACATTGTTTGTCACCATTGTGGTGCCCTTGGTCATCTTAGACCTCATTGCTCTAAGTTTCAAGCTCTTAAAAGAATAAAAAGAAAAGAGAAACTTGAGCTTCTTGGAAGTTGTGCTTTGCAAGCTAAACCAGATTTGATGGAAAATGGTAAGTTGTTGAAGAAAGTTTTTAATGTTCTTACCTCCTTGTCTATGTGCATCTCTGGTTCTCATTCTTTCAACCCTCGTCTCACTTCTCATGAGACACTCATTCCAAACAATCATTCCGTTTGGATGAGGAAGGGTTCTTATGGTTGAGCTTTTACTCTTTTGGTCCTTGATCTAATTCTTTCGATTTTTGTAGGACCCTTCATGCATTAGATGCTTCATTGTCATGCATTTGTGCATCTTGCATTTATTTGTATGCATTGCTTTTGTTTTTTATTTTACTTTTATATTTTAGTTTTGTGTGAGTAAAAAAAAAAAAAAAAATCCAAAACCACATAAAAAGTGAAAAATTCAAAAAGTTTGATCGTATATGTTTGAGCACATATCTCATGTGAGTTTGGCCTAGTACCTTCGTACTAATGGCGTAGTGCATTTACGAGCCTAGCTTGTTCTGTATGCATATAAATATTTATGGGAGAAATCTTGAAATCTATATGTGATTGTTGTAAATAGATCTTCAAGCTTGTCATGAATGATTGGTCAATAGTCTTGATGGTCTTGATACTTGCATAGACTTGTGCCTATATCTCTTCCCACTTTATTTTTATGTTTTTGCAATAGAGCTCACCTAATGTAAATCTCAAAATGAAAAGAGATAATGAGCTGCAAAAGCCTGTCGCACTTACTAGTATTTGACTAGGAAAAAAAGAAAGCGACTCTTGTATTGAAATTGTATGGTACTCAAAAAGCCAAAGGCTAACTCTACATGTTGAAATATCAAAATTTCAAGCACCGATCTCAAAAAGAGATGTTGTATCCAAAAAGGATCAAATGTTATGATTTGTGCAGAAGCCAAATGAAAAGCTTCTAAGATTTGTAATCATTTTTCATGTGGGAGGTCATATATGCTCATTTCTATAATTGAGATTGTCCACTTGACTTAGTACTAGTTGTGTATGACTTGGTTGAATTGATCATTAAAACTTCACTCTAGACTAAGGACTATTCTATATTTGATACTCACACACAACACACAAGTTTATTGTTCAATGAATACTTATTTCATTTGTGTGATTGTACATGATCAAATGTGATGTGTGTGTGCTCAACCATATGTGGATCAAATCAAAAAGATTTTTGTTCTTTTTGTTTGCTTTTGGATGTGATTTGTACTACCCATGTTTTTCAAAGTTTTTCAAGTTGTTTTTGTGTGAAAAAACATGTTTTCTGAGTGTTTTCGTGACTTATTTCATGTGTAAGTTCAGTCACGAGTTACAGGGTCCAATTCTCAAGTTTTTTTAGTTTTGGACAGAAAGTTTTGCGACTGTTTCGCGAGTAAATCTTACCAGCGAGATTTCGTGGGTATGTAACCAGCAAAACTTCCCACGAAAATTTCCAGATCAGCTTTTAAAGGGCATTTCATGGGACATTTGTTCTAAACGTCTACCATCTTTTTTCAAACCCCTGTTTTAATGTTTCTACATCAAAACCCAACTAAATTCAAGTGTTTTTCATTTCATTAACATCTCTAAGGTAATTTTTAACACTTTTCATTGATTTTGATCCTTAGATTATGTTTTTGAGGGTTTTATGTTCATAGTTGAGATTTTCTCAAATGGGAGTTGGAAAACTTAATTTTTGTCAATCTTTTTGATTGGGCTTTGTTTTAAATGATGATTTGCTTTGGTTGTTGGCCCCTTGTGGCAAAAATAACATGTATTTAGGCAAGATTTTCATAAATTCTTGCATTGTTTAACATACATGTGTAGTGTGTGCACTCTAAGTGTTTGATAAAATGCCCAAATGGCATTTTCTCATTGTTTTGGACTCCGATGAGTACCAAACTTTGGGGATCACCATAATTATTAATGTTTATCATGTTTTGATCATTGGTAGTGTGTTTTATACACTTTGCCCCGTGAGTGCTTATTCATGCATTGGTCATGCATCTCACATGCACACTAGATGCACCTTTGCTGCACACACTTGATCACTTGACATGTTTTTACATTTACTCATGTAAGATTAAGTCTTTTTAGACTTTTTAGCACATATAACATGGTCTTGTGTATATGTCATGCCTAGGTCCATATCATGTTCTATCATTCTTAGCATGTCATGTTTACTTTATGCTTTGTAGCATTGTGTCTTTAAGATGTTTTATCTTTTGTTTGAGCTTCATTTTCTCATTCATCTTGCACCCTTCATGCATCATACCCTTGCTCACATCTTCTTTTCTTTCCCTCCTTCCTCTTGATTGATTTGTCTATTCGTGACAAAAAGGGGGAGTGTATACCGGAGAGTATACCGATTTGTATCGTCATTTCTATATGACTCATGTGCACACTCTTAGGAGGAGTAATTCTACCTCGTGCACATTCGTAGGGGGAGAAAGTCATAGGGGAGATGTATATACCAAGAAGGAGAAGACATTCTTTTTTTAGAAAACCTTGTTTTACTTTATACTTGTTTTCTCGTTGCTTTATGGTGCTTTGAGTTATATTTAGTATCATCTATGCTTTACTGCTCTCATCGCATCATGCACTTGTGCCCTAGTAGGATCTTGTTCCTAGATGCATATACTTCATGTATTTTGCATTGGTTGTGTGTTGGACATGCTTTTATCTTTATACCATTGTGCTTTATTGGTTGCATGTTTGGATGATCATTTGCTTTGCTATATGATCATTGTGGTCATTTGCTATATGATCATTGTGGTCATTTCCATATGACTGTCATGTGTTTGATCAAGTTGCTCATATGTTTCACAACATGTTTACTTGATCGCTATTTACTTGTTATATTATACTTGTCCTTTTTATCACTTAATTTACCTTGAGGGTCTAATGTATTTTGTGCAAGTGTTTCAGGCTACAAGTATATATGTTCCAAGTGTTACACAGCTTCTAGATTTAGGTGTGAGTGAGTTTTGCCATTGTTCTCAAACTCATGTTTTAGTCTGGAGTTTGTTATAGGGTGTTTTGTCACGGAATAGCCAAAGTGGGAGATTGTAAAGTTGTGATTTACAACTATGTTTTATGTTAGTTTTATTCCATGACAAAAAGTGTTGTAATTGTTTTAAGTTATTTCCTTGTATTTTATGAGATTTTATTGTATTAGGTTTAATATTAAGTTGGTGAAGACTCAAGTTTAAAATGAAGAATCAGTGGATTTCGCGAGTGTCTCGCTAGAAGCTAACCCGCAAAAGAGCCATGTGAGAAGCACATGTTGGAAGCTGAAGAGTAATGCCACGCTGTCATTTTCGCGAGTGTCTCGCGGGTAAGGCCTTCTTGCGAGATAGTCGCGAAACATTCTACCTAGAGGATTTTTAAGTGAGACTTTCATACCCTTCACCCATACTATATATACCCTCATTACCCACAAATGTAATTGAGGCCATTTAGAGAGAAAAACCCTAGATAGGTTTTCTACAACACACACCCATCTTTTAGAGAGAGAGCTACTCATCCTTAGTGAGAAATCATTGTAGCCTCTTCTCCATCCCTCTCCTATTGTCATACCTTGAGAGTAGATTTGTACCCAAACACAACCCACACTTTTTCAGTGTGTAGAGAGTGTTTTGGAGCTTGGGAAGTTTTGGGGAATTACCAAAAGAAGTCAGTGAGGCTTGGTTGATGCTATGGGCTATAGCGGGATCCGGTAAGCTAGAGAAGACAAAGGTTCGGCGTAACCTCATTGGAGCAAGAAGCTTGGAGGGCTTAGGTGCACTGGGTGGATTAGACTTGGAGGGTCTTCTGCTATTCGTGTATCCCAACTACATTCTTTAGTGGATCATTGACGGATGCAATCGGGCGTATTGCAGGATCCGGAGAGCTAGACAAGATACGGTTTCGAGAAGTCTTGTTGGAGGCTTGGAGGGCTTAGGTACATTGGGTAGATTAGGCTTGGAGGGTCTCTTGCTATTCGTGTATCCTAACTTATTGTCTAGTGGATCGATTTACCGCTTGGAGGGCGGTGGAGAGGTTTTTCACCGAGTTCTTCGGTTTCCTCTTCGATAACACATCGCCGTGTTATCTTGTGTTTGCATCTATCTTCCCTTACTCTTATGCTTTACTTTTATTGTTTGTTGTTCATGTTTATGCACTAGAGTAGTATCAGTTGATTGCGTTTCATTTACTCTTGTTTCCGCACTTAGATAAGTTAGAGTAAAAGCAATCTAGCCGTAATTTTTAATTGGGGGTCTAAATAGCTTTTGTGTTTTTTAACACATTTTCGAGCTTTCAATTTTGTAAAAAAAATTAAAAAAAATTATTTTATGGTTTTTCATGTATTTTTAAAAAAGTGATTTTCGTACATGAACCACTAAACCCTACGCCTGTGACTGTATATGATTTTTTTTCATCGTTTAAAGTTTAGACTCGTTAAAATTTAAAACTTATTGCTTTATGGGTTCGTGTACTTTTTTTTCTTTTTCTTATATTTCTTTTTTGAATAGTCATATATTTTTTGAATTATTTCAATAACTTATTCTTTAATTATATATCTTTTTTGGCATTTTGGAAGTTTTAACATCTGAATTTATGTTAGTTTTTGGAATATTTGAAGCTAATCAATTTTTCTTTTATATTTCTCTATTGTGTAATTATATACATTTTGTTCTGTTTCAAAATTTTCAAAAATTTATAGGAAGTAAATCTTATGATTCTTTAATATTTTTCAGCCTTTCAAAAATTTTAACATCTGAATTATTCTTTTGATGGTAACACATCTTTCTCTTATATTTCTTTGTTGTGTAGTCACACACACACACACACACACACACACACACACACACACATATGTTTATATATAAATATATATATATATATATTATCTATAATTTGTAGACTCTGAATCTTTGGATTCCTTTCAATAGTTATAACCATGGATTATTCTTTTGAATGTAACTCATCTTTCTCTTATATTTCTCTATTGTTTAGTCATATATATTTTGTTTTGTTTCAATAATTTCTAAGCAGTGAATCATCTGATTCTTTAATATTTTTTGGTCTTTCAAAAATTTTAATATCTGAAATTTCGTCCTTGAAAATAACAAAATCCATGCAAACATTAAAATAAAAGTTAATATTATATAATATTAAAAATTTACAAATTAGAATAGTATTCCTGAATACGAATTTACTTTATGTGAGTAAAATTTAGGATATTTTTTCTCTTAATATTTAAATGTGCATTTTTATATGGTATTTCTGAGTAGATAATGTAAATCCATGCAATATATTAAAATCTCTATATTATTTTTTCAATTTTTTATAAGCCATTGCATGTTCAAGCAATGGTTTCTTCATCAAATTGTAACATAAATTGAAGTCATACAAGAGCAAATCATGCAACGGTGTAGTTTTTTAATCAATTTAAGATTTTGTAAAGTTGTGATTTACAACTATGTTTTATGTTGGCTTTATTCCATGACAAAAAGTGTTGTAATTGCTTTAATTTTGTTTCTTGTATTTTGTGGGATTTTATTGTATTGGGTTTTGTATTAAGTTGGTGAAGACTTAAGCTTAATTGAAGAATCAGTGGATTTCGTGAGAAGCTCGCGAGAAGCTAACCCGCGAAAGAGCCACGTGAGGAGCACATGACTGGAAGTTGAATAGTCGTGCTAGGCTGTCGTTTTCGCGAGGTACTTGCGGGTAAGGCCTTCCCGCAAGGTACTCGCGAAACATTCTGCCTGTATGATTTTTAAGTGAGATTTTCATACCCTTCACCCATACTATATATACCCTCATTACCCACAAATGTATGAGAGGCCATTCAGAGAGAAAAACCCTAGATAGGTTTTCTACAACACACACACCCATCTTTTAGAGAGAGAGCTACTCATCCTTAGTGAGAAATCATTGTAGCCTCTTCTTCTTCCCTCTCCCATTATCATACTTTGAGAGGAGATTTGTACCCAAACACAACCCACACATTTTCAGAGTGTAGTGAGTGTTTTTAGTGTTGTTGGGAAGCATTGGAAGATGTTAAGGATGGCGGATGCAACATGGAGTTTGTTGCGGGATCTGGAAAGCTAGACAAGACACGGTTCTGAGAAGCCTTGTTGGAGTAGGAGCTTGGAGGGCTTAGGTACATCGGGTAGATTAGGCTTGGAGGGTCTCTTGCTAACCCATGTATCCCAACTGATTGTCTAGTGGATCGATTATCGCTTGGAGGGCGGCGGAGAGGTTTTTCGCTGAGTTCTTCGGTTTCCTCTTCGATAACACATCGACGTGTTATCTTGTGTTTGCATTCTCTCTTCCCTTACTCTTGTGCTTTACTTTTATTGTTTGTTGTTCCTGTTTATGCACTAGAGTAGTATGATGTTGATTGCGCTTCCTTTACTCTTGTTCCGCACTTAGATAAGTTAGAGTAAAAGCAATCTAGCCGTTATTTTTAATTGGGGGTCTAAACAAGCTCTTGTATTTTCACACAATTTAGAGCTTTCAGATTTTATAAAATTATTTTAGTCTACTTTACAAATAGGACAGTTCCCATGCATAGCACGGGTTAGTGACTAGTTATATATTAATAGCCAAAGCTGAAAGAAAATCCAATTAGATTTCAAATTGGAATTCAATTAGAGTCTAATTTTATGCCACGTGTCTCATCTAATCTAAATTTTAAATTTTTGTGACAAGTAAGTTAATTCAGTGTAAAAATTGGATTTTAATTATAGTTTAATTTTGTGTCACGTGTCCCATCTAATCTAATTTTTTAAATTTTTGTGCCAAATGAGTAATTTAGTGTAGAAAACGAGGAGTTCAATATAAATAAACAAAAAAAAAAAACCTAATTATATAACTAAAAACAATTCAAATTTATAAACCATTTATGTAATATACCATGAGGTCCATGACTATATATAGTCCATTACTAACTAGGTTATATATATTAAACCAAAGTTTAGAGAAAATTAAATTAAAATCAAAATTGGATTTTGTTTTTGTTAGCTTTCCATACAAATAATGAACATATTGTTTTTGTTAGAGAAAATTAAATTAAAACCAAAGTTTGCCGTTATTTTTTCTCTGAAATAATGAACATATTTTTTATACAGGTTCTATTTAGATATTTTTTTATGCGAAGATATTGAACATAACAAATTGTAATTTAGCTGAACGATCCCATGCACCCATCCTCATTCAATTTAGAAGATACTATTTGACCAATTTATTATTTTTATTTTCTGTTGTATTTATTAGAATTTCACAAACAATAATTGTGAATTGATATTGTATATGTAGTATCCAATAGTAATTTTTAAAATTATATACATAATAGCAATGTAATGAGAAACTTGGGATAACCAATATCATGAAAATTGTAAGAAATAACTATTTTAGTACCTCCAAATTCAGACTATATCCTATATGTTTAATAACCCAAGCTAACATCAATAGCACCACTACAATTCATCATTCTCGTGCTTAAGCACGAGTTAGATACTAGTTAGTTCTAATGTAAATTCATTACTGAAATTACTTTATTACTCATCAATAACACTCATAACAAATTAATACCTAAGATTTAATATAAAATTGTTATGAATGAAGCGTTTCACTTCGAAAATAGGAAAATTAATTAAAAAATTGTACTTTTAAATTGAAACTGGTATGACAATTTCTCTATAAAAAAAAAAAAAAAAAAAAGAAAAAAAAAGAAAAAAAAAGAGGCTTGACCACATATTATTAAATTCTACCTTAATGAACTATGGTGCACAACCTTTAGGGAAAGAAGGGCCTTAACACCCCCCCCCCCTAAATCTATAATTAAAATAAATATATATATATAAAATTTAATGTTAGGATTTTAAGCTCTGGTTGTGATTAGGTTAACCGATTTAATCTAGATCGTTAATTAGTTATATTATGATCCAAATCTAAATTTGTAAATATCACATAAACATTGATCACACATGACAATTCAGGAAAATCAATGAAACAGACCGTTTCACAATAAAAATCAAGAGGCCTTTTACCTTACAATCCAAGGTAAAAATCCACTAGAATATAATTGATGCTTCAATATAGACTGGTAAAAAAGGATCTTCAATATAGAAGTAGAACTCCAATTGAGGCTTCAAGAGAGCTTGGAAATATCCTAGATATGTGTACAAAAATATAGCTTTCATAAAGTCTTGTAAAAGTTACTCTAGGTTGCTTTTATTTGTGTCTTGTTGTGGGCGCTGTAGACACCGCATTTTATACCCCTTATGACTCGAGCCTCCATTCCCGAATGATGTTAGAATTTTAAAGCCCAAGGTTGGTTTAGGTCCCAATTAGATGAAAATTGACTTGAGTAAAGTTTTTATGAAAAATATAACTTATTTTTGGAACAAATAAACTATTTTTGAAAAAGAAAGGTCACGGAAACCCTAGGGCGTACATATGCATACAGGCGTATGCATATGCATGCTCAAGCTCTGCATACGCATGCTAGGATTCTAGAAACTATGTAAAACAAGTTTTCTGCATTTAAAACTTGGTTTGGAATGAATCCCACATCGTCTAGAAGCTGCCCCAAACCCTTATTTTTTACTATATAAAGCTATAAAAAGGTTTTTTTTTTTTTTTTTGAGAAGGACGGATTCCAGTGGTAAAACACATAAGATTCACTAGAAAATAGTGAATCAAAGAGGGAGTTTTTCACAAAACATCCTCAAGTTAAATTTTGTTTGATTATGACCTTTTCTAGTCTTGATCTTTGAGTTCTAAAGTTTACTAACTTATTTTGAATTGGTTGTAACTAGATTGATTGAGGGGAACGGTCAAAATCAAGATCTAAAGAGTTCTAGTGTTGAGGTAAAGTTTCTAAATTTTGCTCTTCGCATTTCTTTGTTTTTCTTTGTTTCTTTATGTTTTTATATGAGTTTAAGTGTTCATAATATGTTTATTTATTCTAGGTTTACTTTATGTTTGTATCTAAAGCATGTTAGGCTGCTAGATTCTTAGTTTCCGTGTTTCTGTTGCAGGTTTCTGGATTAGGGTTCTTAGGCATGTATGCGTGCGCATACTGCTTGCATGCGTACGCATACTCATAGTATGCGTATGCATACGCTGGCCAAGAAACCCTAATTCACTTTTTGTTTGCTTTTTCTTTGTCTTATTTACATTTTTCACCTTCTATTTAACCTATTTTGTCATATCCTTGAGTCTCTGTCTTTCTGTTTTTTTTTTTTTTTTTGCTTTATTTTATTCCTGTTATGCTTATCAGGGTTTTATTTTGTTTTAATGCCATGAACATGCATATGAATATGACCATGCATTGATGCATAGGTGCTATGATGCAGTGAGGTAAGTCATGCATAATGCTTTGAACATGCATTTGATTTGGTTGATGGATATGATATGGTTGATATGTTTGGTTGAATCCCTTGATCTTGAGGCTTGAATGCTATAACATGTTGATCCTAATCTGCCTAGTGATGTTTTTGCCCTTGGAGATATATGCTTATATGCCACGATAGATGAATGCTAGGTTTGGGGATGATTATGTCATGTTGATTGCTTTAGATGCATGCTAGAGTGTGTGTGAGTTAGAATAACACGTTAAATTTGTCTTTAATGAGATTAAGATTTGGAACACAATGAGTGGAAGCCGACCTATGGATCGAGTGGGGTTGGGTACCAACACCTTTCAATCCCCATACCTAAACTCTAGACACATGCTCTGGTAAAAGATCACTCTTTCCTTGAAAGGGCACTATATTTATGGTTCCTAGACCTAAACTAGGTGGTGACTCCATTTACACCCTCTGCCATGGTCCACCCTAAGCCAAGGCGTACTTCCCACGAAGGAGAGGATGACCCACGTCACGGGCGCTTGTGCCTGCGACAACCCCTTTTGCTTGTTTTGGGATTTCCCCTCAAGAAGGTTCGTGCGAAGTATGCCTTGGCCTAGGGTGGGCTACGGCAGAGGGTGTAAATGGAGTTGCCACCTAAACATCCAAGCATCAAAGCTCATGGTTTTCAAATAAACATATTAAACAATTTAACTATCAAACATTCAAATGCATGTTCACGTGATTTATGCATGACTTATCTCACTTGCTTCACTGCATCACAACACCTATGCATCAATGCATGTTCATATCCATATGCATATTCATGGTATTCAAACAATCTAAAATCCTAATAAGCACTAAGAAGATAAAACAAAAATAAAACAAAACAAAACAAAGAGGCAGATACTCAAAGACATGAAAAAAGAAGTTAAATAGAGGCTAAACGGGTAAAAGAAAGCAAAGGAAAACAAACAGAAAAGAATTAGGGTTTCTGGGCATAGGTGTGTGTGCGCATACATAGGGCATGTGTGCGCAGTCTAACTATTTGTGTACGCACACCACGAGTATGCGTACGCATGCATACAACACGCATACACACCTAAAACACAAAACCCAGCAAACAGAAAGGAAACTATACAAAACCACGAAACTAATAACCAAACATGCTTATAACACAAACACAAAGTAAACCTAAACTAAACAGATATGTTATAAACACAAAAATATATATATAAGCACAAAAACAAAGAAAATTTAAGAGCCAAAGTTAGAACCTTTACCTCAACACTAGAACTCTTTAAAACTTGATTTTGACCATTCCCCCTCAGTTAATCTATTCACAACACTAGAACTCTATTCCCTCTTTAATTCACTATTTTTCTAGTGAATCTTGCGTATATTTTCCTCCTTTTCTCTGTATATTTAGAAAAGTGCCTCTTATGGATTTATATAATTGTAAAATGGGGGTGTGGGGCGGCTCCCCAACAATGTGGGATTCATTCCACACAAATTTAAGTGAAAAAAGCTTCCCCTACATAGTTTTCAGGAACCCTAGCTGCGTACGCATGCTGGGGCATACATGCGTGTGCCCTAAGCATGCGTACACATGGCTTGAGCATGCGTACACATACGCGTGTATGCATACACACACTTAGGGTTTCAAGCAGCCTTTCTTTTTCAAAAATAGGTTTATTCTTCCAAAAATAATTTTATATTTTTTATAAGTACTTCCTCAAGTCAATTTTCATCGGATTGGGCCCAAAACCAACCTTGGGCCTTAGAGTACTACCATCATTGGGGAACGGGGGTCTGAGTTGTAAGCGGTACAAAATGAGGTTTCTACAAATGCCCCTTTTTGATTTGTGAGCTCCACTAACGAAATCAAAAGAAAAAGAGACAAAATATTTTGTTTCAACGTGCGGCTCAGGCCCAACCCATGCACACGGCAAACAACACACATACATGGGATAGGATGCAACTTCGCAGAGTTACGTGGGATTTGTATGTCCGAAGTCCTATGGGTGTTACTCGGGAAACGAGTAATGACAGGTTCACTATCCCAGAACCTGGTTTGCCAATTGCAAGCAAAAGGTGAGTGACTCACTATCCTAGAGTCACTTAAAAAGAAAAACAAACATGGCCAACAACCTCAACCATCAACCAAATAAACAAAGTGCTCTTACGAGCTAAAGGGATATATATCTGTGATGTTTTTTCTGGGGCTCTTGCCTCAAACTTCTCTAGGTGGCTCTTGCCTCTAGATGATTTTTGTCTCTATCCCAATCTCTTCACTTCTAGATGGCTCTTGCCTTTGTCTTAAACTCTTCTATTCCAAGTGGCTTGCGCCTCAGTTTTGGTGTACATGTTCAATTCTAAGAAGGATATTTTCTCAATTTCTGTATTCTTCTTTTTTGACTTATCTTAGGAGTTTGTGCTTGCATATTCAATTTTTGAAGGATATGTGCACAAGTATGGTGGTGGTTATGCTCTTGGGCGGAAAGCTCACTCTAGGGGCTTTCCAAACATGCATGGGGGTTTTCTCGGTAATTTTTTACTTACGAGGAAGTCCTTGATGATGCATGATTGTGGACTAATGGAGTCGCCACCTAGATTAGGTCTAAGAACCATAAATATAGCATCCTTATGTGGAAGGACTAGTCTTACTACCAGAGTATGGGTTCAGAGTTTAGGTATGGGGATGGGAAGGTGTTAGGCACCCAACCCCACCCGACCTGTAGGTCGGCTTCCATCCATTGTGTCTTATGTCTTAATCTCATTAAAGGCTCATTTAATATTGTTATCTATACTCACACACACACTAGCATGATGGAAAAATACATGTTTGTATCCCATACTAAACATACACAGCGGAAAAATTAACGGATCTACTTCATTCACAATCGATAACATGTACTATGTAAGTTTCAGAATTTAAGAATAAGAGAGTGTACCTTGGTGCGGTGAAAATCAAAACCAAAGATCAGAAGTTCTTAAGAACACTTTTAATCTTCACTCCAATTCCAATTATGCCCAAGAAGTGTGGTCTCTCAATCAGTTTCTATGAATGTTATTCAAGGGAGAATTAGAGAGTGTCCAACACTCACATACAAAACATTTCATGTACTTCCAAAATTCTGTATGTTCCTCTCCTTATAACTGATTATCTAATTGGGCTAGCTTTTTGGGCATTTCCAATTGGGCTTTAGTATGTGGCTTGGAGTGGGACCAAAAGGGAACAAATAAGACACTAGCTCTAATGGGCCTTGGGCTTTTCTATCAACTCTTGACAAGTCCAAAGTTACCATTAATTATATTTGATACCACTATATAAATATAATTTCACTCTAGGCTTTATTAATAAATTATATCCCAAGACTTTATTGTACATTGCAACCCATTCATAAAATATTCGTAATAATATAAAATCCTTAAGGTAGACTGCCACTTTGTAGACTACTATATCTTAATCCTTGAGTACCCAATTTAACCCTTTATGTTATTCATCATATTTTTATGAAATCCAATTCCATAAATATATACTTTAGTAATTTCTTACTAAAGTGGTTAGGCCTAACACTTTGAATAACCGTACCCATTAAACTTATTTCAAAGGAATAGTTTATATCTCCGTTAAGAGACTATGAATTCTATCTTGAAAATATATGTTCCATCAACACTAAATGTGGCTGCCCAACATACTGAGGTTTTGACCGTATTTTTAAATCTCACTCCTGATATATCAAAGCAACCTACACTTCATGATCAGGTCCATTATTCTCTCAGGATTAAGAATTCATGTAAATAGAAGTCGTGAGATTTATTATTCATTTAACAGTCGTTAGGAGAATAATAAATCTCACAGCGGTTCAGTTCAATATGTCTTAACTCTTAAAACATATCAACATATCAACTAGAAGTCTCCAATTCCATGATCAAGACAAATCATCTTAGTTGATATGTTATAGTCTTCGCAGATGAAATGCCCAATTTCATCACCGACTACGAACTACAATTCTGAGTTTACAAGGAACTTATGACTTATATCTTTTGTGACTAAATCACATAAATCACATACAATGCATCTCATGGACTATATGATAATGTCCGAATATTCATGTTACCATTATTTTAGATAATAATAAAATAATTTCATTAAACACAATATTAAGTCATACATAATGTCATACATAATATCATACATAGAATCATACAATAGGATTTTAGGGCACTAATCCTAACAATCTCCCACTTGCTCTAAAAACTATTGTGCACTAATCTAACTCCCATTTCCTCCAAATGCGACTCGAAAGTCCTTTGAGGCAAGGTTTTGGTAAAGGGATCTGCTAGATTATTTGCACTTTCAATCTTTGCTACTACTACATCTCCACGAGAAATTTATGTAACGAATGATGTAGTACTTTCTCTCAATGTGCTTTCCTTTCTTATAATTCCTTGGATCTTTGGATTGTGCAACTGCTCCACTATTATCGCAAAACAATGTGATTGGAACATGATCCATTCTAATAACACCAAGATCAGAAAGGAATTTCTTGAGCCATACAGCTTCCTTTGCCGCTTCACAAGAAGCAACATACTCAGCTTCCATGGTGGAGTCCGCAATACAAGATTGCTTAACACTCCTCCAACTTATGGCTCCATCTCCCAAGGTGAATACACATCCTGAAGTGGATTTTCTGAAATCTAGATCCGATTGAAAGTCTGAATCTGTATAGCCAATGGGAATCAAATCCTCACAATGATAAACAAGCATACGATTCTCGTTCTCCGTAGATACTTGAGAATATGCTTTACAGCTTGCCAATGTTTTGGTCCTGGATTTGATTGATATCGGCTGACCATGCCAAATGAATAGCAGATATCTGGTCTAATACAAAGCATGGCATACATGAGACTTCCCACTGCAGAAGCATAAGGAACTTGTCTCATAATATCTACTTCCTCTAGAGTCTTAGGCCTTTGGTCATCAGACAGAGGAACTCCATGTCTGAAAGGAAGTAATCCTTTCTTGGAGTTTTGCATGCTAAACCGTTCTAGAATCTTATCTATATATCCAGCTGGTGATAAGCCTAACATTTTATTCTTGCGATCTTGCCAAAGCTTGATCCCTAGAATAAAGTTAGCTTCACCCAAATCCTTCATATCAAATTGGTTGGACAACCAAATCTTTACTGATGACATTACCCCTTACATCATTTCCAATGAGTAGAATATCATCAACATAAAGCACTAGAAACATTACTACTTTGTCTTGATGTCTTTTGTACACACATGGTTCATCAAGATTTTGTTCAAAACCAAATGACTTGATTGCTTGATCAAATCTGATGTTCCATGACCTAGATGCTTGCTTAAGTCCATAAATGGACAACTTCAATTTGCATACCATATGCTCTTGGTCCTTTGCTATGAAACCTTCTGGTTGTATCATATATATTTCTTCTTCAAGATTGCCATTAAGAAATGCAATCTTGACATCCATTTTCCAAATCTCATAATCATAATGAGCAGCAATGGATAAGAGAATTTTGATAGATTTAAGCATTGCTACTGATGAAAAGGTTTCCTCATAATCAATACCTTATTTTTTAGTATACCCTTTCGCCACTAGCCTTACTTCAAAGGTTTCAACCTTTCCATCTATCTCTCTCTTCCTCTTGTAAACCCGTTTGCAACCAACAGGTTTAATGTCGTTAGGTGTCTTTACAAGATCCCAAACTTGATTGGAATACATTGAATCTAATTCAGATTTCATAGCTTTAACCCAATGATGTGCATTTATATCATTCACTGCTTCATCATAAGTGTAAGGATTAGTTTCGGCCTTTTCTGAGATAGCTTCATAAGTTTCTCCTAGACCTATAAATCTTATAGGTGGCCTAACAATCCTCCCACTACGACGAGGCACCTGTGTACTAGACATCTCATGAGTAGTATCTTGTGGTGTATCTAATACAACCACATCATCCCTAGTTTCATCTATAGGTTGTTCAATTACAGGTTCATCTAATTCAGCCAAGACAACTTAGTTCTAGGATTAAAATTATTCACATAATCATCTTCCAAAAATTTGGCATGGGTACTAATAAACACTTTGTTATCCTTATGATTATAGAATAAATAACCATTTGTTTCCTTTGAATACCCTAAAAACATGCATACTTCTGTTTTAGCTTCCAACTTATCAGACTTCCCTTTCAACACATGTGCTGGACATCCCTAAATGTGGAGATATTTCATGCTAGGCTTGCGCCCACTCCACAATTCCTTAGGTGTGTTGGGAACAGATTTTGATGGAACTAAATTAAAAATATACATTGCAGTTTTTAGTGCATATCCCCAAAAAGAAACTGGTAAAGTTGAATAACTCATCATGGACCTAACCATTTCCAAAAGAGTCATATTCCTTCTTTCTGCTACACCATTTTGTTGGGGAGTTCCAGGTGCAGTCAATTGCGATACAATCTCATTTTGAGTTAAGTAATCCTTGAAATTCCCAAGAAGGTATTCGCCACCACGATCAGATCGAATGGCCTTTATGTGTTTACCCAATTGATTCTCAACCTCAGCCCTAAACTCTTTGAACTTTTCAAAGGCTTCGGACTTCCGTCTCATTACGTACACATAACCATATCTTGAATAATCATCGGTAAAAGTGATGAAGCACTCATAACCTCCTTTTGCTTGGGTTGACATAGGACCACATACATCAGTATGAACTAATTCAAGCAACTCTTGGACTCTTATACCTTTTGCATTAAAAGGTCATTTGGTCATTTTGCCTTCTAAACAAGATTCACAAACTGGAAATTCATCAAAGTCCAATGGCTTTAAGAGACCATCTTTGATAAGTCTTTGAATCCTGTTTGAATTAAAATGACCCAAACGCAAGTGCCAAAGATATGCATCGTTAGTAGAAGGAAAATTTCTCTTTAATGATTTTACATTAGAGTTATTATCTAATTCAGAATTATATAATTCATGCTTATCAGGAGTTAAAATATAAAGACCATCCACGATATTGCCAGAACAGATAAACATTTTACCCTTCTTTATTACAACATTGTCTTTAAGGATAACACAATATCCATGTTTACCTAAATAAATTGCAGAAATTAAATTCCTATGAACATTAGGTACATATAGACAGTCTTCTAATATTAAAACCCTTGACTCAAAACATAAATTAAAAACACCAACAGCTACAACCGGAATCCTGCTCCCATCAGCCAAAGTAAGAAACAATTCACATTCATTAAGTTTTTTGGTTTCCTGGAACCCCTGCAAAGAATTGCAGATATGATTAGTACAACCTGAATCCACACACCAAGAATCTGTGGGATTTTGTACTAAACATATTTCAAGGAGGAATGAATTATTCATACCCTTATTATTGGCAGCTCTGAATTTTGGACAATTCCTCTTCCAATGTCCTTTCTCACCACAATGGAAACACTTTCCTTTGATCTTCTTTCCTTTGTCGGCAACCCCTAAGGCAATTTGTTTACCATCTTGTTTGGTGAAGTCCTTCTTCTTCTTCTTCTTACCCTTGCCTTTCGACTTAGGTTGAGAAGTAGAAGCTTCAGCCATATTAGCATCAACACTAGAAGTACCAAGAATGCCTTCCGCCGCTACCAACTCATTCATTAATTCAGACAATGAATAAATCTTTTTGTTCATATTGTAATTGAGTCTGAATTCCTTGAATGATTCCGGTAGTGACTGGAGTATCATATCCACTTGGGATTCTCCATCAATATCGGCACCTAAAACTTCTAGTGTATTCAGATTAGAGATCATTGTAAGACAATGCTCCCTCACTGAACTTCCATCAGTAATTTTGGTATTATAAATTTGCCTCATGGTTTCTTGCCTTGCAGAACGGCCTTGCTCACCAAACATCTTCTTCAGACTTAGCATAATGTCCGAAGCTAGTTTTACATCCTGCATTTGATGTTGTAGAACATTTGAGATAGATGCTAGGATGTAGCACTTGGCCATCTCATTGGATTTCTACCAACGATCATATTGCTGTTTTTCCTCAAGAGGAGCATCTAATGAAGGAAAGCTAGGACATGGTTTAGTAAGCACATATTTGTGCTCTTCAGCAGTAAGAACAATGTCCAAATTTCTTTTCCAGTCAACATAGTTGGATCCAGTCAGTTTGTTTTGATTAAGAATAGTAAAAAGTGGGCTAAATGATGCCATGTTCAAATCTGAAAATAATAAACATGAATATAATAAGTAAACTAGACATTATCAATTTAGCATATAAACATATAGTATGGAACCTTAATAAAACCATAATATAAAATATGCAACAACAACCCAATCCATATCTATAATTCCTTGGTAGCAAGTTTATTATAAACACATTAATTGATTGAGAACTATTCTTATTATTAGTGCTATCATGATAACTCTTATCAAACACTAATAATATGCCGTATTAACTTTAGCCTCTAAGTAATAATGACATAGCTCCTTTGGGAGGTTAACATTACACTTAGTCTAGTGTACACCATTATCTAGAATCATGTGTAGTCACATTTCATCTCCCTTATAGTGTTTAAACTTATAGTACCATGGAACAAAACACCCTCCTTTGGGATCGCAAAGCATATACGCCAAGACGAGGTGCTTGTCCACACTACTTTAAACAGGTAAGTTCAATCTTGTAGTACTATGAAGAAAACACCCTCCTTTGGGATTGCGAGGCATATACGCCAAGATGAGGTGCTTACCCACACTACTATGAACTAATAATGGAGGCCGTGAGATCCAACCCTTGTATCTCTCTCCCACTAGATGTTTTAGAATAAAGGTTTTTAATTATAAAACATGCATAATCTAATTACACATTGCCTTGCTCCTTATACATAGAAAACTCTTAGAAAAATTCTAAATTCCCGGTTCTCGATCAATGCTTGATCGCTTCTTGATCGATCGAGCCTCTGAATTTCCAGTCTTGATCGATTGAACGTGTATCTCGATCGATCGAGAAACAATCTGGATGCTCGATCGATACTCGATCGATCGAGCGTCATGAAATTCGAATTTCCAGAAATTTTCAAAAGCAGTTTTTAACGTTTTTTCATGAACAAACAACCATCATATGAACATGATTGACAAAGATGGATATCAAAACCGAATTCTATTGATGCTATAGCCTTAAAGTTCAATTTAGCATACTTAAATTCAAATTTAAACAACATCATAACATCAATATCAGTTTTTATCAAATCATAGTTTTATCAACCATGTAGAAAATTAAATAGGTATAATCTTCTAACATCATGAAACTATTATCTCTAATTCTAAAACTCATAAAACATGTTACACAGACTCGAAATTGAAGACCGTTCTGATACCATTTGATGGAAAAATATATATTTGTATCGCATACTAAACATACACAGCGGAAAATAATAACTCTTAAAACATACTTTAGTACTTTCTTACTAAAGTGATTGCCTAACACTCTGAATAACCGGTTTAACCCTTTATGTTATTCATCATATATTTATGAAATCCAATTCCATAAATATATACTTTAGTAATTTCTTACTAAAGTGATTGCCTAACACTCTGAATAACCGTACCCATTAAACTTATCTCAAGGGAATATTTTATATCTCCGTTAAGAGACTATGAATTCCATCTTGAAAATATATGTTCCATCAACACTAAATGTGGCTTCCCAACATACTGAGATTTTGACCATATCTTTAGATCTCACTCTTGATATATCAAAGCAACCTACACTTCATGATCAGGTCCATTATTCTCTCAGGATTAAGAATTCATGTAAATAGAAGTCGTGAGATTTATTATTCATTTGACAGTTATTAGGAGAATAATAAATCTCACAGCGGTTCAGTTCAATATGTCTTAACTCTTAAAACATATCAACATACCAACTAGAAGTCTCCACTTCCATGATCAAGACAAATTATCTTAGTTGATATGTTATAGTCGATATGTTATAGTCTTCGCAAATGAAATGCCCAATTTCATCATCGACTACGAACTACAATTCTGAGTTTACAAGGGACTTGTGACTTATATCTTCTATGACTAAATCACATAAATCACATACAATGAATCTCATGGACTATATGATAATGTTTGAATATTCATATTACCATTATTTTAGATAATAATATAATAACTTCATTAAACACAATATTAAGTCATACATAATATCATACATAGCATCATATAATAGGATTTTAGAGCACTAATCCTAACATAGCATACATCTAGAAATCAACATGGCATCAATCATCCTGAAAACCCTAACATACATCTATCATGGCAACTCACATCATGCATATCATATCATCTCATCCAAGGTAGCAAACAACAAGATATCACGAGGGCAGAAACATAGACATGGCAATATCAAAGGAACATGTGATTGCATTATAGACATCAAGAACACATCAGCATGTTCAACTCATCATTAAATATATATCCAGTGCATGTTCATGTGTACACATGACTTACCTTACTGCATCTTAGCACCTATGCATCAATGAATGGACATGTGAATGCATGTTCATGGTATTAAAGCAAGAAAAGTAAAGAAAACCATAATCTAGCATGTTAAAGACAAACAAATAGAGGAACAAAGACTCAAAAACATAAAAATGAGCCAAAACAAAGGCATATGACACAAGGAAATAATGAAAAAGAAGCAGAAAAACTCGAATTAGGGTTTTTGGGTTGAAGTATGCATGCACATACATAAGCTTGCGAATGCAAACTAGTTGTATGCGTACACATACTTCAAGCCTACATGCGTATACAAAATTATTTGTGCGCAGACACGCCCCCAGAAACCCTAACTTAGAAACTTAGAAACACAGATACAAAGCAGAAACAAAAACTAAGGAAACTAACAAACTAAGGAAACTATTCCTAAACATGTATTGGATCTAAAAAAAAACACGAACACACTTAACACATCAAAATATGTTCATCGAAATATCCAAACATTCAACTCTCTAATCAAAATATGGTGAGACACAACAAATCAAAAAAAAATAGAATCAAATCATATTTCTATAGAATATACAACATATAAATCAATTAAGAACAACAAGAACAAGTTATAATAAAAGATCCAATTCAGGGAAAAGCCATAAAGGGAGACTCACCTTGCTTTATGGAAACACACTTGATTGATATTTAACCGGCCCCTCAATTCTTACAACACAAAGATTAAGTTGAGAGAACAAGAGAATTAAAGAATACAATAGTTTTTGATAATCACAACTCAAGAACAAGATTAGTTTTGAAAAAGGTTTTGAGAAATCAAATTGGGAAAATAGTTTTTGCCTTAGAACTAACTAAAGAGAGGTTTTTAATTTGTAAAAAACATGCAAAGGTGCTGTCTGGGAGTTTTGGAAAAGTGAATTAGGGTTTTAGAGAAGATGGAGGCCAAAGGATCACTCTCCCTAGCTAGGGTTTTGATTAGAGGCATAAGATGAGTATTTATAAGTTAAAATTAGGGTTTTTAGACTTTTTAATGATCTTCAGACGCTCTCAAGGGTCCATGGCCCGGCCCACATTAAAGCATTATGATTTGGGCCCTTAAAATGATGTTTTAAAACCTAGAAAATCGGACTACCCAGTTGGCCCAACTTCAAACAGTGATAAAACAAGCAATATAAGTCCAAATTAGGCTCAATTTGTGTTCAAACTGAAGCCCAGGATGTCTACTTTCCAATGAGATAAACTTCACTCAAGAATCCTTTGTGGATCAAAAATTATGGTCCAAACAATGAGCAATGGTCATTTTTCAGTATCGATTTCAAAGAGATTTGAGCACTTTTGAGTTGTGATTACTTCCAAACTATTGTGAACTCTTTAATTACCCTTAGTTGACATATGTCAAGCTCATCATTGGGGCTGGGGACCAAAATTTATTAACGGGTACAAAATGCAGTGTCTACAATGATCCACTGGGGAAAATCTTCTTTTTGTGACTCATTTGGGAGTTGTGTTGGTGGTTTTGACTCACGAGAGAGTTTCCTTGGTGATTCTAACTCATGAGAGAGTTTTCTTTAAATTTTCATGCCATTTGACCCACTAAAGGGTATTTCTTTCATTTCAGTGTGTCTTTGTAACTTCTGATGCTTCATGACCCACAGGGGATGATTTTGAATTTTTTCTTTTCATTTCCTACCTTCTAGAGTCTATTGGGGATGCCCTAAAAAATTTTTTTTTTTTACTAAAATACACGTAGTTTAGTGGGGGCCTAAACTACATGTAGTTTAGCCACTGGGTGCCTTTCCCGCCTCTTCATTTTCTCAACGGTTATGAACCGCTTCTTTTTCTCCTTATTCTCTTCATCTTCTTCTTCTTTTCTTTTACTCTCTAACTCTTCAACTACCGCTCTCCCTACAAAAATGTTGCCTCCCCCTCACTTCTTCACCCTTTCACAATCTGAGAATATCTTTCTCCCAAACTCTCTCAATCTCTCCAATGGCACCTAAGGCCAAGAAATCCTCCTACTTGATCACCGGTGATGTGTTCAACCTTACCCACTGGATTAGAGCCATGAGGCTAAACGAACCTCCTCCATTGCTCTACAGATCAAATGACCATCTTTCCAACAATGCACGGGTTATATTGGTAAGTTTTTCCAAACTTTTCTCATTTTCGAGTTTTGCTCTGATCCTCTGTTTTAATCTGTTTTTAGACTTGTAAATGCTTGGGTTTTGCTATAGGGTGGGTTTAGATGAAAACATAATGTCCTAGGAGGGGTAGGAACATGTTTAGGATGAGTATTGATCCATGGTAGGCTGAAAATGTCGAAGGACCCGTTTTGGTTGCACCCATGCATATGCATGCGTGCGTAGTCAAGTCGTATGCGTGCGTGTACACTTGGTATACATACGCATAGATGTTCATAAAATCACATGGACGTACGCCTCAGCATGCGCAGGCGTACACAGGGTATGCATACGTATACACTTAGTACGCGCATGTATAATGAGACTTAGAATCACGGTTTTATGCCTAGTTTGATTTTTCCTTTTTCACTTATTTTTGTCCAAAATGATTCTTATGCTCCTATTTTTATCTCCTACAAGGTTTGCAGCCTTACTCGAGTAAGGGTAGTGCTAGCCATATATCCACATGGTATCAGACCTTGATGGTCAAGATGAGGGCATTGGTGAACGCGGCCAGCTTCGGGCCACTTATACATCTTCTTCTAGAGGATGCAACTAGCGACATACTAGTTCAGGCCCTTGCTGAGAGGTGGTGGGACACTACCCACACTTTCCACATCGTTGAGAGGGAGATTACTGTGACTCCTCACGATTTCCACCGGATGACTGGTTTGAGATCACATGGGCCTGTCATCAACTTGGAGGGTGAGTCGGGCATTCAGCTGGGCATGGACTTGCTAGGGTGTGCCTACCCTAGTGAGTGTATTCTCTACTTTGATCTAGAGAGGGACTACAAGCCTCTTTCTTAAGCAACTTCGTATGATCGTGCCTAGATGGCCAGGGCAGTTTTGCTATATGTGGTAGGGGCATATCTCTTTGCCAATGGGGGTCAGACAGTGTCCCTAAGGTGGCTTGCTCTCTTCTACGACTTTGAGCAAGCTTGGGAGGTCAACTGGGGCCATGCTTGCCTTGCCTACCTCTACTTGGTCATGAATATAGTGAGTCAAGGGACTCTACGCTAGTTAGCGGGGCCTTGTAAGCTCCTTGAGGTTAGACTCTTTTCCCTTACCCATGTAATTTTACAAATTGTACTTCGTACTTTTGTAAACTATATACATTTCATATCCCTAAGATGTCATCTAGGTTTATAAACTGCATTTCATGCTTTGGCAAATTGTATCTTACTTCCTTGCAAACTGTCTTCTTGCAAACTGTACCTATGTCCTTTTTCTTGCAAACTATATTTGGGTTCCTTTTCTTGCAAAATATCATCTTGCAAATTGTATCTGGGTTCCTTTTCTTACAAACTATCATCTTGCAAACTGTATCCATGTTCCTTTTCTTGCAAACTATCATCTTGAAAACTATATCTGTGTTCATTTTCTTACAAACTAACATGTTGCAAATTGTATCTGTGTTCCTTTTCATGCAAACTATCATCTTGCAAACTGTATTCATGTTCCTTTTCTTGTAAATTATCATTTTACAAACTGTATCTGTGTTCTTCTTCTTGCAGCATTGGGCCTTATCGTATGGTCTCATCTCTCGTGGTGCAAACGTGAATCTAAAGGTCTTCCTCTCGATGCAAGCTCATCTCAACAACCTTACATTTGACTCAGTGAGCAAAATTCCTCTTGTTCAGTTATCATCATATGCATCAAAGGTTTCTTTCTAATCATAAGTGTCTTTGCAGATTGTTTGGGGACCTTGGGCAGGTGTTCCTCCGATTGGTGATCCAAATCTAGAGGCGGCTGCCATCGTCTCTTCTGAGACCTCTCAATTTCTTAAGGGTGCTGTGGGCGCAATGTGCTTTTCGGGCTTTGGGGAGTACGCCTCGGCTGAGTGGACTAGGGCAGAGAAAAGAAAACAGAGTCACCACCTAGTTTAAGTGTAGGAACCATATATATAGCGCCTTTACGTGGAAGAACTGATCTTACTACCAAAGTATGGGTTCAAAGTTTATGCTATGTTTGGAAGTTTAGAGGGAGAGAAGAGTAGAGGGGAGGAGAGTAGTGGGGAGGAGAGTAGAGAGAGTAAAGGGGAATGGTTATCCTTCACATTGTTTGGATGTTTTTAAAATTAAGTAAGGGAGAGAGGAATAATTAGCTTTTTCATAATTCATAATTTTGGTAATATGGTATGGGTAAATTTGGTAATTCATTTGGTCAGGCATTTCTATGCTCTACTCTCCCTCCAAATCTCTCCAATTTGGGAGAATTAAAAATAAGAGGTTAGAAGTAGTTAGAACCCCTCCAAATCCCTCCCCCTCCTTTAAAAAACATCAAAACAAGGTAATTTAACTTACTTTCCCTCCCTCTACTCTAGTCCCCATATACTCCCCCTCCACCCAAACAAGCTATTAGGTATGGGGATTGGAAGGTGTTAGGCATCCAACCCCACCCGACCCCTGGGTTAGCTTCCACTCATTGTATCTTATGTCTTAATCTCATTAAAGGCATGTTCAATATTGCATTTAAACTCACACACACACACACACTAGCATACATCTAAGCATACAACATGGCATCAATCATCCCAAAAACCCTAATATACATCTATCATGGCAACTCACATCAAGCCTAGCATACATCTATCATGCATATCATCACATCACAAATCCTAGCATATTCCTATTAAGATGATACATACTCCTAAGGGCAGAAACATCGTCAAGGCGGCAATCAAACAAACATGTTGTCATATCAAAGAAAAACATAGGCATGTTAAAAAAGTTATCACATCCATGGCAAAGCATTCATAAATATCATTCATGTTCATCAAAGCAAGATCAAGATCATATTTCAAGCGAATGCATGTTCGTGTGAATGCATGACTTACCTCACTTACCATATTGTACCACAGTACCTATGCATCAAATGCACGGTCATATCATATGCATGTTCATGGCAAAACAATGAAAACATAAAGAGGGAAACCTTAATCTAACATATTAAAGGAAAACAAAAAATAAACAGAGAAGTAGGAACATATACATGTGAAAAAAAGCTAGAATAGAGACATATTGGTTAAATAAAGTAAAGGAACAGAAGCAGAAAAGGTCGAATTAGGATTTCTAGGCTTGAGTACGCGTACGCATACATAGGGCCTACGTATGCAGCCTAGTTGTATGTGTATGCATACTTCGAGTATGTGTACGCATGCAGAAGCATGCGTACGCACACACACCCAAAATCCTAACCTAGAAACAGCAAGAAAAAAAGCATAGCAGAAACTTAAAACAAAGAATCTAACAATCTAACATGCTTTAAACGATAAAACCAAGAAAACCTAAGTTAAGCAGACATATTATAACATAAATAAATAAGAAAAATAAAGAGAAGGATTAAAACAAGAAAAAGCAAGGAAATGAAAGAGAAGGTTTAGAACTTATACCTCCAAAACAAAAGCTCTTTGGCTTGATTTTGACCGTTTCACTCAGTCAAATCTATTCACAACCAAACAAAATTGATTAGAAAACTTCAAGATCAAGACCAAAAAAGGTCTTAATCAAAAGAAAATTGACTTGAGGATGTTTTGTGAAAAACTCTCCCTTTGATTTACTATTTCTAGTGAATTTTAGGTTTTTCCTTAGGATTTTCTGTGTATTTCAAAAAGGTACCATGTATGGCTTTTCATATTGAGAAAATGGGGTTTGGTACAGCTCCTAGACGATGTGGGATTCGCTCCAAACCTCAGCTTTAATGCAAAAAACTTGTCTTTCATAGTTTCTAGAACCTTAGCATGCGAACGCATGCCTGTATATGTGTACGCATGCATGAAGCTTGTGTATGCAGGTTTGGAGCATGAGTATGCATACGCGTGTTTGCGTACGCATGCCCTAGGGTTTTCGCGGCCGTTGTTTTCCAAACATAGATTTATTTTATTCATAAAAGTGTTATATTTTCTAAAATACTTTCCTTAAGTCAATTTCAATCTGATTGGGCTCTAAACCAACCTTAGGCTTTAGAATTTTACCATCATTGGGCAATGCGATGTCTACATATGCCTTTTTTTGATTCGTGAGCTCCGCTAACAGAATCAAAAGAATAAGAGACAAAACATTTTGTTTCGAAGTACAGCTTGGGCCCAACCCACGCACATGGCAAACAACACACATACATGGGGCGGGGTGCAACTCCGAAAAGTTACGTGGGATTTGTATGTCTGTGGGTGCAAAGGAGAGTACACCTCGGCTGAACTGTGGCAGAGAAAAGTAGAGTCGCCACCTAGATTAGGTCTAGGAACCATATTAGGCCTTTTAGGCCAATCACTTACATACATGGATCCATATACCAGATTATAGGTCTGCAGTTTAGGTACGGCTTGGGAAGGTGTTAGGCACCCGAGACCACCTAGCTTGGGAAGGTTGAATTAGGGGTTCATCAATGCATGTTCAAATTCTTATGAATGTTCATGTGATTCATCAAAGTATAAACCCTAATCATCAATCTATCAATTCAAGCATGTGAAACGTGTTATTCTACTAACCCTACACCTAAACATGTGAAAACAAAACTCAACAAGACCTAAATAGAAGATTAAAACTAATCAAAACACACAAAATAGCAAGAACCTTAAATCTGCATTTCTAGGCACAAGTATGTGTGTGCATACATAAAGTATGCGTACTCATGCCTCGAGTATGCGTACGCATACATAAATCATGTGCATGCATACGTGCCTAGAAACATAATTTTAAAGAAGCAACAAAACAACAATCAAACATAACCTAGCATGCTTCTAATATCCAATTCAACTGTACACTCAAAGCATGGTAAGACAAAACAAAACAAAATCAAACAAAGCAAAACATATTTCTAAGCATGTATAACAAATAAAACAAGTTAAGAATCATGTGAATCCTATGTAGCAAAGTGAGAAATCATGGGAAAAAAGGCTCACCTTGCTTTAGAATCATAGATTTGAGATTGTTTATCCGACCCCTCTGTGCTTACAACACAAAGATTAGATTAAGGACAAGAATAATCAAAAGAACACAACAATAGTTCGTAATCACAACTTAAAAACAAAAGATTTTGAAAAAGGTTTTGAGAAATCAATTTAGAAAAATAGTTTCTTCCTTAGAACTAAATAAAGAGAGGTTTTTAATTTTTAAAAAACGTGCTAAGGTGTTGTGTGGGGCTTTTAGAAAAGATGATTAGGGTTTTAGAGAAGATGGAGGCTAAAAAATAACTCTCTCTAGCTAGGGTTTTGATTAGAGACATAAGATGAGTATTTATAAGTTAAAATTAGGATTTTGGGGAGGGGCTTTTTAATGATCTTTGGATGTTCTCAAGAGTCTATGGGTCGGCCCACATCAAAGCATGATGTTTTAGGCTCTTAAAATGAAGTTTTAAAACCTTGAAAATCTAACTGCCCAGTTGGCCCAACTTCAAATGGTCATAACTTACTCAATATAAGTCCAAATTAGGAAAATTTTGTATTCCAATTGAAGCCTAGGATGCCTACTTTCCAATGAAATAAATCTCACTCAAAATATCTTCGTGGATCAAAAGTTATGGTCAAAACAATGAGCAAAGGTCATTTTTTAGTATCGATTTCAAAGCGATTTGAGCACTTTTATGTTGTGATTACTTCCAAACTATTGTGAACTCTTTAATTACTCTTGGTTAACATATTTCAAGCACATCATTGGGGCCGGGGACCAAAATTTATTAACGGGTACAAAATGCGGTATCTATAGATGTCCCTCTTTTAACTTTACTTGCACTACAAGTTCAGTTAAAAGCCTGAAGAAACAAACATTTTGCAAGTTAATAAACTTTGAGTCCACACACACATACTACACACAAACACACAAACACACAAACATGCAAACATGGGGGTGTGCTAAAAAAGGTGATTGGTGCACTTCCAACAGTAAGTGTGAAAAACCACATAAAAGAAAAAAAAAAAAACTGAGATGTTTTCGAGTTTTAAGGACTCTACCTTCATGATAGACATACATGCAAGCAATCATGCAAACAAGAAATGCATCATAAGAGACATAAAAGAAAATTTGAGATGTTTTTGAGTTTTAAGGACTCTACCTAAAGTTGGGAGGACCACTCGAAGTGAGAAATTTACGTCCAAACACAAATAGGCCACTCAAGAATGAGAAATTTACGCCAAAGGGGACCACTCGACCGAGCAATTTACATCCAAACACAAGCAGGCCACTAAAAAATGAGAAATTTATGCCAAAGGGACCACTTGACCTAGTAATTTACTTCCAAACACAAATAGGCCACTCAAGAATGAGAAATTTATTCCAAAGGGGACCACTTGACCGAGCAATTTACGTCTAAACACAAATAAGCCACTCAAAAATGAGAAATTTATGCCAAGGGGACCACTCGACTAAGCAATTTACGTCCAAACACAAATAGACCACTCAAAAATGAGAAATTTATACCAATGGGACCACTCGACCGAGCAATTTACGTCCAAACACAAATAGGGCACTCAAAAATGAGAAATTTATGCCAAAGACACAAATAGTCATACATGACTCACACAAACACACAATTGCACAAGGTTTGCAAAAGCAAACACACAAGATTCATGCAAACATGCAAGAATACAAACCATAACCACACATGACTCACATAAGAAAAAGAATAAACAAACACAAAAGACTCACATAAAACACCAAACAAACACGTGATCACAAAATATAACAAAAAGGATGAACTCAACAACGTAGGAGGCACACAAACATAACAAAGCATGCAAACACACAAGATGCTAAACAAGATGGGCTTAGGGCCTAAGATAAAACAAGGAAGGGCCTAAAGCTCGACACAATGCAAGGACAGGCCTAAGGCCCAAACGGAGTATGAGATAGGCCTAAGGCCCAAGATGGAACAAGGACACAAACAAGCAAACAAACACATATGACATAAAAACAAATAGCAAAGATCAAACTGCAAGGATTGCAAACAAACATGAAGACACCAAAGATAAGGACAGACAAGACAACTTCTAAAAAAGCGATAAACGCACAAAACAAAGGGTAACAAAGATGACAAGGACACAAAACATAATGTCAAACTTTTGAGATGTTCAATCATTAGAATGCATTAGAACGCATCCTCCTTGGTTTATAGATAACTTTTAAGATGTTCAATCATTAGAACGCATCCTCCTTGTGGGTTCCACCTTGCCCCTAAATTGACTGATTCACTTTCTTTTATTTATTTATTTATTTATTACCTTTTTCCTAGGCCGCCATTGATGGAAATATGAGAGTGCGCAGTAGAAAAATTAACGGATCTACTTCATTCGCAATTGATAACATGCACTATATAAATTTCAGAATTCAAGAATAAGAGAGTGTACCTTGGTGTGGTGAATTTCAAAACAAAGATTGTAAGCACTTGGGAATACTTCTAATCTTCACTCCAATTCCACTAACGCCCAAGATGTGTGGTCTCTCAATCAGTTATATGAAATGTTCAAGAGAGAATTCAAGAGTGTCCAACACTCACATACACCATTTCATGTAAAAGGTTCTATCTAAAATTCAGTAAGTTTCTCTCCTTATAACTGATTATCTAATTGGGCTAGCCTTTTGGGCCTTTCCAATTGGGCTCTAGTATGTGGCTTGGAGTGGGAAGAAAATGGACCAATAAGAAACTAGCTCCAATGGGCCTTGGGCTTTTCTGTCAACTCTTGACAAGTCCAAAGTTACCATTAACTATATTTAATACCACTATATAAATATAGTTGCACTCTAGGCCTTATCTATAAATTATATCCCAAAACTTTATTGTACATGCAACCCCTTCATAAAATATTCGTAGTAATATAAAGTCATGAATGTAGACTGCCACTTTGTAAATTACTACATCTTAATCCTTGAGTACCCGGTTTAATCCTTTTAAGTTATTCACCATATATTTATGAAATCCAATTTCATAAATATATACTTTAGTCTTACTAAATTGGTTAGGCCTAACTCTCTGAATAACAAACCCATTAAACTTATCTCAAGGGAATATTTTGTATCTCTGTTAAGAGACTATGAATTCCATCTTGAGAATATATGTTCCATCAACACTAAATGTGGCTGCCCAACATACTGAGGTTTTGACCATTACTTTAAATCTCACTCCTGATATATCAAAGCAGCCTATACCTTATGATCAGGTCCATTATTCTCTCAAGATTAAGAGTTCATGCAAATATAAGTCGTGAGATTTATTATTCATTTGACAGTCATTAGGAGAATAATAAATCTCACAGCGATCCAATTCAATATGTCTTAACTCTTAAAACATATCAACATATCAACTAGAAGTCCCCACTTCCATGATCGAGACAAATCATCATAATTGATATGTTAGAGTCTTCGCAGATGAAACGCCCAATTTCATCACCGACTACGAACTACAATTCTGAGTTTACAAAGAACCAGTGATTTATATTTTCTGTGACTTTTCACATAAATCACATACTATGCATCTCATGGACTATATGATAATGTCCGAATATTAATGTTACCATTATTTCAAATAATAATAAAACAACTTTATTAAACACAATATTAAGTCACACATAATGTCATACTTAATATTATACATAGCATCATACAATAGGATTTAAGGGCACTTATCCTAACAATCTCCCACTTGCCCTAAAGACTATTGTGCTCTAATCTAACTCCCATTCCTTCTAAATGCGACTCGAAAGTCCTTTGAGGCTAAGCTTTGGTAAATGGATCTGCTAGATTATTTGCACTTTCAATCTTTGCTACCACCACATCTCCACGAGCAATGATATCTCGAATGATATGGTACTTCCTCTCAATGTGCTTTCCTTTCTTATGATTCCTTAGATCTTTTGATTGTGCAATTGCTCCACTATTGTCACAAAACAAAGTAATGGGAGCTTGCTCCATTCTTACTACACCAAGGTCAGAAAGGAATTTCTTGAGTCATACAGCTTCTTTTGCTGCTTCACAAGCAGCAACATATTCTGCTTCCATAGTGGAGTCCGCAATACAAGATTGCTTGACACTCCTCCATGTTATGACTCCACCTCCTAAGGTGAATACACATCCTAATGTGGACTTTTTGAAATCTAGATCCGATTGAAAGTCTGAATCTGTATAGCCAATAGGTATTAAATCCTCACAACGATAAACAAGCATATAATCTCTCGTTCTTCGTAGATACTTGAGAATGTGCTTTACAGCTTGCCAATGTTTTGGTCCTGGATTTGATTGATATCGGCTGACCATGCCAACTGAATAATAGATATCTGGTGTAGTATAAAGCATGGCATACATGAGACTTTTTACTGCTGAAGCATAAGGAACTTGTCTCATTATATCTACTTCCTCTTGAGTCTTAGGCCTTTGGTCATCAGACAGAGGAACTCCATGTCTGAAAGGAAGTAATCCTTTCTTGGAGTTTTGCATGCTAAACCGTTATAGAACCTTATCTATATATCCAGCTTGTGATAAGCCTAACATCTTATTCTTTCGATCTCGCCAAAGCTTGATCCCTAGAATAAAGTTAGCCTCACCCAAGTCCTTCATATCAAATTGGCTTGACAACCAAACCTTTACTGATGACATCACTCCTACATCATTTCCAATGAGTAGAATATCATCAACATAAAGCACTAGGAACATTACTACTTTGTCTTGATGTCTTTTGTACACACATGGTTCGTCAAAATTTTGTTTAAAACCAAATGGCTTGATTGCTTGATCAAATCTGATGTTCCATGACCTAGATGCTTGCTTAAATCCATAAATGGACATTTTCAACTTGCATACCATATGCTCTTGGTTCTTAGTTACGAAACCTTCCGGTTGCATCATATAGATTTCCTCTTCAAGATTGCCATTGAGAAATGCAGTCTTGGCATCCATTTGCCAAATCTCATAATCATAATGAGCAGCAATGGATAAGAGAATTCTAATAGATTTAAGCATTGCTACTGGAGAAAAGGTTTCATCATAATCAATACCTTCCTTTTAAGTATACCCTTTCACCACTAGCCTTGCTTTAAAGGTTTCAACCTTTCCATCTATCCCTCTATTCCTCTTGTAAACCCATTTGCAACCAACAGGTTTAATGCCGTTAGGTGCCTTTACAAGATCCCAAACTTGATTGGAATACACGGAATCTAATTCAGATTTCATAGCTTAGACCCAATGATGTGCATCTATATCATTCATTGCTTCATCATAAGTGTAGGGATCCGATTCAGCCTCTTCTGAGATAGCTTCATAAGTTTCTCCTAAACCTATGAATCTTATAGGAGGCCGAACAATTCTCCCACTACGACGAGACACCTGTGTACTAGACATCTTATAAGTAGTATCTTGTGGTGTATCTAATACAGCCACATCATCCCTAGTTTCATCCATTGGTTGTTCATTTACAGGTTCATTTATTTCAACCAACACAACTCTACTTCTAGGAGTATAATCATTCATATAGTCATTTTCCAAGAATTTGGCATTTGTGCTAACAAAAACTTTATTATCTTTATGACTATAGAATAAACTTCCAATAGTTCCTTTTAGATACCCTACAAATAAAACCACTTCTGTTTTAGGCTGTAACTTGTCAGACTTTCCTTTTAACACATGTGCTGGACAACCCCAAATATGGAGATGTCTCATACTAGGCTTACGCCCATTCCACAACTCAACAGGTGTTTTAGGAAAAGACTTCGAAGGTACTAAATTTAGAAGATACATTGCAGTACTCAAGGCATATCCCCAAAAGGAAATGGGTAGAGTTGAATAACTCATCATGGACCTAACCATATCTAAAAGAGTTTTATTCCTTCTTTCCGCTACACCATTTTGTTGTGGAGTTCCAAGTGCAGTCAATTGGGATACAATCCCATTTTTAGTTAAGTAATCCTTGAAATCCCCAAGAAGGTATTTGCCACCTCGATCAAATCAAATGGCCTTTATGTGTTTACCTAATTGCTTCTCAACTTCAGCCCTAAACTCTTTGAACTTTTCAAAGGTTTCGGACTTCCGTTTCATTAGGTATACATAACCAAATCTAGAGTAATCATCAGTGAAAGTAATGAAATACTCATAGCCACCTCTTGCCTGGATTGATATAGGACCACACACATCAGTATGCACTAGTTCTAGCAAATCTTGGGCTCTTCTACCTTTTGCATTAAAAGATCGTTTGGTCATTTTACCTTCCAAACAAGATTCACAAACTGGAAATTCATCAAAGTCCATGGGCTCTAAGAGTCCATCTTTGATCAGTCTTTGAATTCTGTTTGAATTAATATGACCTAAACACAAGTGCCAAACATATGCATCACTAGTAGAAGGAAAATTTCTCTTTAATGATTTTACATGAGAGTTATTATCTGATTCAGAATTATATAATTCATGCTTATCAGGAGTTAAAATATAAAGACCATCTACAATATTGCCAGAACAGATAAACACTTTATCCTTCTTTATTACAACATTGTCTTTTAGGATAACACAATATCCATTTTTACCTAAGTAGCAGAAATTAAATTCCTATGAACATTAGGTACATACAAACAGTCTTCCAATATTAAAACCCTAGATTCAAAACATAAATTATAAACACCAACAGCTACAACCGGAATCCTGCTCCCATCAGCCAAAGTAAGAAATAACTCCCCTTCTTTAAGCTTTTGGGTCTCTTGGAACCCCTGCAAGGAATTGCAAATATGATTAGTACAACCTGAATCCACACACCAGGAATCCGTGGGATTCTGTACCAAACATATTTCAAGAAGGAATGAACTTTTCATACCTTTATTGGCAGCCCTGAATTTTGGACAATTCCTCTTCCAATGTCCTTTCTCACCACAATGGAAACATTTTCCTTTGAGCTTCTTTCCTTTGTCAGCAACCCCTAAGGCAATTTGTTTACTCTCTTGCTTGGTGAAGTCCTTCTTCTTCTTGTTCTTACCCTTGCCTTTCGACTTAGGTTGAGAAGTAGAAACTTCACCAATATTGGCTTCAACATTAGAAGTACCAAGGATGCCTTCCACCGCTGCCAACTCATTCATTAATTCAGACAAAGTATAAATCTTTTTGTTCATATTATAGTTAAGTTTGAATTCCTTAAATGATTCTGGTAGTGACTGGAGTATCATATCCACTTGGGATTCTCCATCAATATCGACACCTAAAACTTCCAATGTATTCAGATTAGAGATCATTGTAAGACAATGCTCCCTTACTGAACTACCTTCAGCCATTTTGGTATTATAAATTTGCCTCATGGTCTCTTGCCTTGCAGAACGGCCTTGCTCACCAAACATCTCCTTCAGACTTAGCCTAATGTCTGAAGCTAGTTCTACATCCTGCATTTGATGCTGTAGAACATTTGAGATAGATGCTAGGATGTAGCACTTGGCCATCTCATTAGATTTCTGCCAACGATCATATTGTTGTTTTTCCTCAAGAGGAGCATCTAATGAAGGAAAGCTAGGACACGGTTTAGTAAGCACATATTTGTGCTCTTCAGCAGTAAGAACAATGTTCAAATTTCTTTTCTAGTCAACAAAGTTGGATCCAGTCAATTTGTTTTGATTAAGAATAGTTACAAGTGGGCTAAATGATGCCATGTTCAAATCTGAAAACAATAAACATGAATATAATAAGTAAACTGGACATTATCAATTTAGCATATAAACATATAGTATGGAACCTTAATAAAACCATAATATAATATATGCAACGACAACCCAATCCCATATTCAATATCCCTCAGCATAGAGTGAATATAAAATACTATGATTGATTGAGAACTATTCTCATTATTAGTGCTATCATGATAACTCTTATCAAATACTAATAATATGTCGTTTTACATTTGGCCTCTAAATAATGATAGTAAGAACTCAGCATAGAGGATACTATAATATTTAGTCTAGTGTATACCATTGTCTAGAATCATGTGTAGCCACATTTCATCCCCTTAATAAGCTTATTTTGTAGTACCATGATACAAAACACCTTCCGCATGGAATGCAAAGCTCGAGGCTAAGACAAGGTGTTTGATCAAACCACTATAAACCAAGATATTCAATCTTATAGGACCATGAAATAAATACTCTCTGCATGGAATGCTAAGCTCGAGGCAAAGACAAAGTATATATTCCACACTACTATGAACCAACAATAGAGGCCGTGAGATCCAACCCTTGTATCTCTCTCCCACTAGATGTTTTAAAGGAAAGGTTTTTTAATTCTAAAACATGCATAATCTAATTACACATTGTCTTACTCCTTTTACATGTGAAAACACTTAGAAAAATTTCTGGTTTTCTTTATTTCGATTGATCGAATGTGCCCTTCGATCGATCGAAAAAATTAAGAAATTCGAAGTCTTATCACTGTTTCATTCGATCGATCGAAGGTGATTTTTGATCGATCGAAAATTGTGAAACTTGAATTTCCAGAAATTTTCCAAGGCAGTTTTCTACGGTTTTTCTTGAACAAACAACTTACATACGAACATGATAGTAAGAGAATGATATCAAAACTGAAATTCATTGATGCTATAGCCTTAAAGATCAATTTAACATACTTAAATTCAAATTTAAACAACATCATAACATCAATATCAGTTTTTATCATATCATAGTTTCAACAACTATGCAGAAAATTAAATGTGTAATCTTCTAACAACATGAAACTATAACTTCTAATTCCAGAATTCACAAAACATGTTATACAATTCAAAATTGAAGACCGCACTGATACCAATTGATGGAAATATGATAGTGCGCAGCAGAAAAATTAATGGATCTACTTCATTCGCAATTGATAACATGCACTATGTAAATTTCAGAATTCAAGAATAAGAGAGTGTACCTTGGTGTGGTGAATTTCAAAACAAAGATTGTAAGCACTAGGGAATACTTCTAATCTTCACTCTAATTCCACTAACGCCCAAGATGTGTGGTCTCTCAATCAGTTATATGAAATGTTCAAGAGAGAATTCAAGAGTGTCCAACACTCACATACACCATTTTATGTAAAAGGTTCTATCTGAAATTCAGTAAGTTTCTCTCCTTATAACTGATTATCTAATTGAGCTAGCCTTTTGGACCTTTCCAATTGAGCTCTAGTATGTGGTTTGAAGTGGGACCAAAAGGGACCAATAAGACACTAGCTCTAATGGGCCTTGGGCTTTTCTGTCAACTCTTGACAAGTCCAAAGTTACCATTAACTATATTTAATACCACTATATAAATATAGTTGCACTCTAGACCTTATCTATAAATTATATCTCAAAATTTTATTGTACATGCAACCCCTTTATAAAATATTCGTAGTAATACAAAGTCATGAATGTAGACTGCCACTTTGTAAATTACTACATCTTAATCCTTGAGTACCCGGTTTAATCCTTTTAAGTTATTCACCATATATTTATGAAATCCAATTTCATAAATATGTACTTTAGTCTTACTAAAGTGGTTAGACCTAACTCTCTGAATAACAAACCCATTAAACTTATCTCAAGGGAATATTTTGTATCTCCGTTAAAAGACTATGAATTCCATCTTGAGAATATATGTTTCATCAACACTAAATGTGGCTGCCCAACATATTGAGGTTTTGACCGTTACTTTAGATCTCACTCCTGATATATCAAAGAAGCCTACACCTCATGATCAGGTCCATTATTCTTTCAAGATTAAGAGTTCATGCAAATATAAGTCGTGAGTTTTATTATTCATTTGACAGTCGTTAGGAGAATAATAAATCTCACAGCGGTCTAGTTCAATATGTCTTAACTCTTAAAACATATCAACATATCAACTAGAAGTCTCCACTTCCATGATCAAGAGAAATCATCGTAATTGATATGTTATAGTCTTCGCAGATGAAATGCCTAATTTCATCACCGACTACGAACTACAATTCTGAGTTTACAAAGAATCTGTGATTTATATCTTCTGTGACTTTTCACATAAATCACATACTATGCATCTCATAGACTATATGATAATGTCCGAATATTCATGTTACCATTATTTCAGATAATAATAAAACAACTTTATTAAACACAATATTAAGTCACACATAATGTCATACATAATGTCATACTTAATTTATACATAGCATCATACAATAGGATTTAAGTGCACTTATCCTAATAGCCCTTATGGGTTTTCAACCTAGCAGGCATTTTTTACCTTTTTTTTTACTCTTTTTCAAGGCCCTAACTTTTGCCTAGACCGCCCTTGCGGGTTTTAAGCCTAACGGGCTCTTTCACTCTTACAGAAGTAAACAAATGGGATGCAATGAACAAGTGCCACGACTTATCCTCAAAAACATGAGTTGCATAATTTACGTGGTGTGATGTGGTTGCAACTCACAAGGTTGCCTACATATTCAAAAGGGATCAAGCCTAACGTAGTTCACACGAACAACTTCAATTGATCAGAGAGGACTTTTACTTGGCTTCTAATGAAGGCTTTGCTTCTTGGCTCATAAAGGAATGGATAACAAAGGCTCAAACTTACTTTCTTGAGGGTTACAACTTGGTGAAGAATTACTTTTCATCACTTTTGAAGTTTCTTCACTTTCACTTTTTTTTTTCACTTCACTTTTCATCTTTCTTTTTTTTTGTTTACTTTTGATTCACTTCTCTTCACCTTTCATTTTTTCTTTTACTTTCACCACTTTATTCCACTTCTTGCCCCTAGTGTAGGGGGTAATCCTTGACAAGGGTTACTTTGAAAGAAAATAACTTTGAAGGCTCAAAAGGGGTGAGCGAAGGGAAATGTGTTTAGGATAGTAGAATAATGGCCTCTCTTCATCCCAATTTCCATTGTTCAATTATGGGCAAACATGCAACATCACATATTGAGAATCAAATCTTGAAACTTTGAGAACTTATCATAAAACTCAAACCATTGCAAACCACTTTATTGAATAATTAAAATAGAGTACATGAATTGAAAGACTCACTGAATTAAAATACATTTTTGAATTGAAATAACAAAGACACACTGAATTAAAATAACAACACTTCTGAATTGAAAAACACATTGAAATGAAAGACTCTTGTGGAATGCAATAATAAAGACTAAAATTCTCAATCAGTCAACCCCAATTAGGAGGAGGCACACCATGGTAGTTGGGGAGAGGATTAGTCTTGATGTTTGGGAGGTTGATAGGTGGCAAAGGGACCTTGCCATATTGAATGAGGTCTTCAATGTCATGATAGAGACGATTGCACATATTAGTAGAATGACCATGGCTCTGATGGTACTTGCAGTACTTACTTGCATTGTAGTTTGGAGCAGAGGTGTTTAGAGTATACCTTCCAAGATCCAATGGCTTGATGAGTCCTTTGGTTGACAATTTTTTAAGTGCTTGGGATAAAGTCATTCCCAATGGAGTGAACTTTCTTCGAACATTAATAGCATTAACTTCACTTGTCTTACCACCATTGTTACTACTATTACTTGAATACCTTACCCCAAACTTCTTTTGAGGTTTTGCATTTCTCTTCTCAATAAGTCCACTATTAATAGTGATGATGATCAACAACAAGTGTTCTTCATCCATAGTGGTCGTCCAACATTAACAACACCCAGAACAGCCCTCAAAAAGGTAAAAGAAGGAGTACGCATCACAACACACAATAAAGACTCACAAGCAGGCCATCAGTCGTCCAACTAGTATTTGGTCGTCTATAGAGAACGTGGTCATCCATACCATAGTAGAGTATGGACGACTAATAAACACTTAGAAACTTTCTGAGTGTTTTCTACAATCTCAAATGGTTAGGTCACTAACCTTCACCTCGGAACATGGGGTGAATTCTCCGAAATTCGCTTCGCTCTCCCCACTAAGTCCACACATCTCCCATGATGTCAGTAGTTCCTATCAAGTAGACCCACTCCAAACTCTCTATAAAAAGGGCCGAGCCTCATCCAACCCGATACGTTTTACTATTCATTTACCTGCTATCCTTATGTTCTAGAGAGAAAACTGACTTAACCATCGAAGGGTTCTTGGCCGGTTCACCCCAGTCTCCTTCGATAGTTCACTTCTTCCTTTTCAGGTTCATCCAACCGCCATTAAAGCTGGAGCATTCAGCCTGCTGATTTTTGTGCATCATCAGTTGGCGCTGTCTGTAGGGAAGCTTTGTATTTTAATCACCTTGCTTTCTAAGACAAAAAAGGCTGCATGGTCCAGACTAGGTCAATGGCTACGAGTCCAGACCACCACGACAATGGAAATGCTTCTAGCCATCCTAATCGTGCCCCACTGCTAAAGACTGCTCCACTACTAGCGTTTGTCTAGCAGTAAGTGCAGTCTATGGCAGCCGTCATGGCAGACCTAACGCACCAAAACCAGGAGTTAACCTGAGAAGTTAACATGCATAAGCAACATCGCTAATGGCATACAGAGGGTCCTAGGCAAAATTCAGGGGCAGGAGAAGCGAAGAACAATGCTGGGGGTGGAGAGCAGTCAAGAGGCACTGTCACATGTAGGGTGCCACATCTGGAGAAGGAGATGGATCAAATGAAAAAGGCCACGGAAGAGATAAAGGACTCCATGAGAAGGACAAACCACGTTGATGATCTCGTCCATAGAACTGACTCTCCTTTTACTATGTCCATCACCAGTCACCCCTTGTCATCCAAGTTCAAGATGCCTACCTTGGATTGATATGATGGAATGCGAGATCCGTGCGATCACATTGACACATTCAAGACTACTATGCACCTTCAAGGGGTTCTAGACGAGATAATGTGTAAGGCCTTCCCTACCATGCTTAAAGGTCCAGCTCGGGTATGGTTTGGCAAGATACCACCAAATACTATAACTTCTTTCCAGGAGTTGAGTTAGCTGTTCGTCAACAATTTTGTCGGAGGTCAAAGACATAAGCGCTCTTCGTCAAGTCTGTTGAACATAGAACAAGGGGAGAATGAAAGTTTGCGGTCTTTCATTAGTCGTTTTAACAGAGAAGCTTTGTTGGTAGATGATATGGACGATAAAACCTGTTTGCAGCTTTCCATATTGGAGTCGCTTCAGATCTGTTCATTCACAAGCTATATGACTAAGAGCCACAGACGATGGCCGAGTTAATTCACTCAGCTCAAAGTTTCATGAATGTAGAAGACACGATTATTGCTAAACAGAAGAAAAAGGCTGAACGAGCAGATGCTGAATATTCGCGTCATCTAGAACAAGGCCCTAATCCAAAGAAAGCCAAAAAGGGAGAAAAGAGAGACAGATATGGCAAGAAGGCAAGATCGTCTTCAGGACGAAATTCAAACTATACACCTTTGAATGCCCCGCTTGACCAAGTATTGATGAAGATCAAGGACGACTCATCCTTGAAATGGCCGGGGAAAATTAAGAGGGATCCTAGCAAATGGAACAAGAGTAAGCATTGTCATTTTCAACGAGATCATGGGCATGATATGGACGAGTGTTATGACTTGAAGTAGTAAATTGAAGTTCTTATAAAATAGGGAAAGTTAAAGAATTTTCTTGGACAAGATCATAAGGACGAAAGGTTACCACTGAAGGGCAAAGCAGAAGAACCACTATGTCCACTGCTTGGTGTGATAAGAGTTATTGTGGGAGGAACCTCAACTGGAAGTTCGTCAAAAGCTAAGAAGACCTACTTACAAGTAGTACAGAACGTCCACCAAGGGTGCTGGGTATAAACGAACTAGCCATTTCCTTCACTAACGAGGATGTAAGAAGATTGCATCATCCTCATGACGATGCAATTGTTATCACTTTGACGATTGCGAATTACATAATGAGAAGGGTGTTAGTTGATAACAGGAGTTCTGCAAATATCCTTTACTATCCGGCCTTTTAGTAGATGAGAATTAGTAAGGAATTGCTTCATCCAGTGAAAGTGCCTTTGATCAGATTTGGAGGAATGAAAGTTCTACCAGTGGTTACAGTTTCCTTGCCATTTGTGGTTGGCTCTTACCCACGACAGGTAACCAAGATGTGAACTTCCTCGTCGTTGATTGCTCGTCCTCATACAATGCCATCATAGGGTGACCAACCCTAAACAGTTGGAAAGCTGCAACGTCCACTTATCATCTATCTGTTAAGTTCCCGACGGAGTATGGTATAGGATAAGTACAAGGTGATCAGCTTGCGATCAAAGAGTGTTATTTAGCTATGTTGGCAATGGACAAGCAAATGCAGACGATGAATATTGTGGAAAGGAGAACAATTACAGAGCTGATGGAAGTATTAGAGGATGTTTTCTTAGACGAGTCCAATCCAGAAAAGTTTACTAGGATTAGAACAAGTATGGAGGAGGAGACGAAGAAGAATCTTGGCCAGTTCCTTAAGATGAGTATCGATGTTTTTTCCTGGAGCTATGAAGATATGCCTGGGATTAATCCAAGTGTTATTACCCATCATTTAAATGTATCCTCATCCCACAAGCTCGTCCGTCAAAAGAGAAGAGTATTCACTCCGAAGTGACAGCAGAGTTCGTTCGAGAGGTTTATTACCTTGATTGGCTAGCAGACGTAGTGATGGTTAAGAAAGCGAATGGAAAATGGAGGATATGCGTGCACTTCATATATTTGAACAAAGCATGCCCTAAGGATAGCTATCCCTTGCCACGTATTGACCAATTGGTGGATTCAACAGCGAGCCACCAATTACTAAGCTTCATGGACTCATTTTAAGGGTATAACCAGATCAAGATGGACGAGGCAGATCAGGAGAAAACATCCTTCATCACCAGCCAAGGTTTGTTTTGATACAACGTGATGCCATTTGGTTTGAAAAATGCGGGGGCAACTTACCAGAGGTTGGTCAATCATAAGTTTCGTCCACAAATAGGGCGAAACATTGAGGTATATGTAGACGACATGTTGGTCAAAAGCACAAAGGAGGTACTTCACTTGGACGACCTTCAAGAGACTTTGGATACGCTTAGATGATACAACATAAAGCTAAACCTGAGAAAATGTTCCTTCGAAGTTTCATCGGGAAAATTTTAGGGATTCATGGTCTTACAGAGGGGAATTGAAGCAAATCCTAACAAGATCCAAGCAATACTAAGTATAGAGCCCCCAAAGAATGTCAAAGAAGTGCAGAGCCTAACTAGACGAGTAGCTTCCCTTAACAGGTTTGTCACAAAAGCTACCGACAAGTGTTTGCCATTTTTCAAGGTGTTAAGCAAAGCATTCGAGTGGATGGATGAATTTCAACGAGAATTTGAAAATCTTAAGACTTATCTTACCACAACCCCCCTGTTGAACTCGTCCAAGCCGGGTGAAAAGTTGTATCTGTATCTAGCGATATCTCCTTATGCAGTGAGCTTAGCCTTAATCAGGGAAGAAAGGAAGGTGCAGAAGCCCGTCTATTACACCAGCAAAGCATTGAGGGGAGCTGAAGGACGGTATCCACCGACAGAAAAGTTAGCTTTTTCATTGGTGACAGTAGCAAGGAAGCTTAGGCTTTATTTTCAAACTCATGTTATCAACGTCTTGACAGATCATCCACTTAAGAAAGCTATGAACAAACTAGAGGCAGTTGGATGACAGATTCAGTAGGCAGTGGAGCTCAGTGAGTTTGATATAAGATATCGCCCAAGAGAAGCAATAAGAGCCTAAGCACTTGTAAACTTTATCGTAGAATTTACTCTAACCCATACCAGTAGAACGAAGGAGAAATGGCAAAACAGTGGATCGACCATGTGGATGGTTTGTCTACTCAGTATGTAGGAGGAGTTGGTGTAATTCTACAATCACCCGAAGGAGATCGTCTAAAATATGCGATACGTCTACAGTTTCAGACGACCAACAACGAAGCTGAGTATGAAGCCCTCTTTCAAGGCTTGGAGTTGGCTAAGTCACTAGGAGTAGAATTAGTAATCATCCAGGGAGATTCATAGCTGATTATAGGTTAGGTGAATGGAACATGTGAGGCCAAGGAAGAATGAATGGAAAGGTATTTGAGCAAAGTCAAGCATTGCATCAAAAGTTTCATATCGACCAAGTTTTATCAGATCCCAAGAGAGGAGAACATGGAAGTGGATAGCCTGGCCAAAGCCACCTCTACGGACGGCATCATGGATGAGCAAGTTAGAATCCAGTACATTCCAAGCATTGACATCCCTAAAGTACAATAGATAAACGGAGAAGCCAACTGGATTACACCAATTGTATCTTATCTCAAGGACGACATACTTCCTAAGGATAAAGAAGAAGCTCAAAAGCTAAGGGCTATAGCAGCTAAGTTTGTCCTTATGGTCGAAGTGCTATACAAGAGGAGTTTCTCTCAACCCTACCTGAGATGTTTAACTCTAGATGAGTCAAACTATATCATGAGGGATGTCTATAAAGGTGCGTGTGGAAATCATTCAGGAGAAAGGTCCCTCATCCACAAGATTGTTCATGCAGGTTACCACTGGCCCTCTATGCAAGCAAACACAAAAGCATATGTCAAAGCATGAGACAAGTGTCAGCGCTTTAGCAATGTGCCTAGACAACCGTCAAAATACTTTACCCCGTTGATAGCCCCTTGGCCATTTGTCCAATAGGGACTTGATATCCTTAATCCTTTTCCAATAGGAACCAGATAGATGAAGTTCCTAGTAGTAGGAATTGACTACTTCACTAAATGGGTGGAAGCGGAACCTTTGGCAAAGATCACATAGTAGAACATCAGAATCTTCAAATGGAAGAACATTGTCTGCCGATTTGGGATTCCTAGGGTACTTGTGTCAGACAATGGACGACAATTCGACAACACACCCTTCAGGGAATTCTATGAGCAGCAGGGAATCAAGAATCACTACTCTTCACCCTCCCACCCATAGGCTAATGGATAGGCAGAAGTTGCAAACCGATCCTTGTTGAAGATCATCAAGACTTGGCTTGAGGAGGCAAAGGGGATATGGCTAGATGAGCTACCCATCGTCCTTTGGGCAAACAAGACAACAGTAAGAACTCCTACTGGGGAAACTCCCTTTAAGCTAACATATGGAAATGATGCAATGATACCTGCAGAGGTTGGCCTAACTAGTTACAAGGTGGCCCATTATAAGGATGAGGAAAATGAGAGACAACTCCATCTAAGCCTCGATCTCATTGACGAGTTGAGGATGGACGCAGAACAGAGGGTGCCACACTACAAGAACCTGATGACTAAGCACCATGATGCGATGGTAAAGCCTAGGCAGTTCAATAAAGGGGACCTCATCTTAAAAAGGGTGTCCTTAGCAACCAAGGATCCAGCTCATAGGAAGTTGGGACCCAATTGGGAGGGGCCATATAGAGTCATCAACTACAAGAGACGAGGATCTTACTACCTAGAAACCTTAGACGGACGAAAGCTAGAACATCTATGGAACGTGGAACACCAAAGGAAGTACTATCAGTAAAGACTTGTCAAGGTCAACATGGACGACCTTAACCCCTACAAACTATTGGTTACCACTAGTAGTCTATCTATGTTATCTTTTAGCACTTATGTTTTCTAGCAGCATGTTATGTTTTCCAGAATTTGAATTCCCTAAAATGCACTAGCTAGTAGCCTGTGCTGTGTCTTTGGACGATGTTATGAACAAAGTCCTTCGTTTGTATATAAAGCAATTTGAATTCCCTAAAAAGCACTAGCAATGCATGTGCAATGTCTATGGACGATGTTATGTTATGTACAAAGTTCTTTGTCTGTATATAAAACAATTTGGATTTTCTACTTAAGTGTTTTTAATTCTCTACAAAATCCAAATCCATGAAAAAGCTAAAAAGAGATGGATGTATAAAATCTCTGGACACAAAGAGGTATCATCACAAGCCATCCTTAGACAAGGGAAGGAAGAAACACCTCCCACACATACTCATCGGTAAATGATAGACGAAGCAAAGCATGCATGCATCGAATGGATGATATTCATAAACTGCAAATGGTCAAAATCCCTTTATAATTGAAGTCCAAACCATGGATGAGCAAACACTTGAGCATTTCAAAATCCCTATATAAATGAAGTCCAAACCATGGACGACCACACTTGAGTATTTCGGAATCCTTGTATAAGTGAAGTCCAAACTATGGATGAGCAAACACTTGAACATTTTGAAATCCCTAACTAAGTGGAGTCCAAACCATGGACGAGTAAGCATTTAAATATTGAAGTTCGAAAAAAGTAGCAAAAAGGGATAAAAACGAGTGTCCAAACATGAACAAGAATATATTTATAAATTAACTTGTTCATAAAAGGGTTAGACGACCACCGTCCAAAATCCTTTAAAAAATATTTAAGCCTAAAAAGGCAAATGTATAAAACCTGCATCCATAACTATGGACGAGGAGATTGTACTAGCATAAATTAAAATATGGTCCAAAACAAGAGACCCCAGCAATATGAATAAAAACAAATTTTTGTTTACAATAAAGTCTACTTGGATAAACCACTGGGGACAACGTCCCCCAGACTTTGAGCCGTCCTTTGTTGGAAGAGGAGTAGAGGCATCGTCTTCAATGTTCACGTCTTCTGAGCTAGTCTAAAGCAAGGAACTCTCAGCTGCGATGGGAAGCTCGATGGAATTGAAGTCCACCCCAGGAAAGGCTTCAATGGTGTCCTGACGGAAGTCCTTGAAGCCTACAGCATAGTTCTTGTCCTGGAGCTCAGTAAACTCACTGGAAATCTTGAATTATCTAATGGCCTCGTCCTTAGCCTTGCTCAGAGAAGAAGTAAGCTTATCGATTTTCTTCTAGAGATGGTCTAGACGAGTCTCCTTCTCGACGATATCAGCCCTTAACTCCTCAATCAGATTCTTCAACTCCTTCACCTCGTCCACTAACTTCATCTTCTCCCCAGCCATGTGACTTGCCTCCTTCCCCATGTCACGGACCTTTGTCTCTAACTTGATCCTCTCCTTGTCCAACTCCATGGCTTGCTTGGACGTCGCCATAAAGTTAGACATGACCTACATTGAAAAATATGGACGTGAGATGAAAGGAAAAGTAAAACTCAAACTTTTCACAAGTGATTATGGACGAAAATAATACCTTGAAGAGATCATGAACAGTGGACCATTCAAACTCCTTCACGGACATGTCATAGCAAATAGTGACGTCCTTATCTGTCACTGCTTGTTGGAACCTGTCCTAAGCAAGGCTCTCACTTCTCGAGAGAGTCAATGGACGACTCTCGGGGGGAGCAGCAATAGACGGGTTCAAGGACGGACTTGCATTAGGGATAGAAGTAGTAGTGACTTGAGAAGTCGTGGACAGTTGAGTGGAAATAGCAGGAGGAACGGAGGGATCAACGTCAACGACGAGAGATTTAGACGGGGTGAAAGATTTCCAGTATCAAGTGTCCTAGATATAGTCTTCCTTTTCTCCGAAGCTGATGGACGAAACTGAATAAGGACATCCCCCTCTGTCTGGACAGTTTCATCACCACTTGTATGACCTTTTCCCTTGTTCTCCTTCATAGTTACCATTCCTATACAAATAAAAGGAGAGAGAAGATCGTCAAAGTTTAGACGAATTAAATGAGAATGAACAAGCAAAAGTGCAAAAAATAATAAACTTATGTCGACGAGTAGTAAGCTCGTGAGCTAATGCTACCTCTGTAGGAATAGGTCCAAGTCCCCAAGTTGATAGACGATGGAGTGTCACTAGAGAATGGAAGGTTTTGTCAGCAAAGGAGCATGCTTGTTGGGTGCGATTCAAATAAAATTTGCTCAACGAGGGACGAGCTACCTCTGTGCAGCATACTTTGAGAACATAGACGACCTATTTCACCAGTGTAAGGAGGGAATGTATCCCTACATACCTCAACAGGGTTTCCAACCCTATACCCAGAGACGAAGAAGAACTTTATCTTCCACCTCCTATCAGATGAGGGAAGGGACCTAATTAACCTACAACTAGAACCCTTAGCTGAGAAATGGTTGAAACCAAGGAACTAGCTTATCTCAAAGGGCTTATAACAATACAGGAACTCATCCACAGTAAGAGGATGGTTTTTGTCGAAAGCCTCTCTTTATAGTACTTGCATAGCCACTATGGTCCTCCACCCATTGGGGTTAAGCTGGTTTGGCCCCATACCCAACCTATGAAGGAGTTCTCTAGCAAAGGCATTCAAAGGCAACCTTAGGCCCCTTAAGAGGTAAGCCTCGTATATACCAACCCCAAGAGAATTTGGGGTACAACACCATTCACCAGGGGCAACAAGAAGAGGATTGACTTCGTCAAGATTTGATATTTGTCTCTAAGCATATAAAGTCTCTTCTCATCTATTTTGGACAAAACATCCACAAAACAACTATATATAATGTCCACCTCTTCACTAGGGGAAGGAATGGACGGTTAAACACTTATGGACAAGCCAGCAGATGACCCAGAAGCCACCCTTCTCCTTATCTCCTCCTAGAGGACCTCTAGGGGAACTCCAAGAACTCCAGATGAGTATTGCTCATCTATGGAGCCACTCTCACTACCATTACTCTCATTACTACTACCACTACTATTACTTTTGTCATGATACTCGTCTATTTCTCTCTCGTCCCTATCACTAGACGAGGACACTACAATCTCAGCCATTTGTAAAGAATTCTAAAGAAGAAAGCTTACAAACGAAGATAGGAGGACACTTGATTCTAAATAGAGAGGACTAAGGATGGAAGAGAACTTCTAGACGAGGCGTGATGGATGACTGATGTCAGAGAGGAAAATATGAAAAAGTGAGAGGGTAAGAGAGGGATTGAACTATTTATAGGGGACTAGGTGGGTCACTGAAACGACATGAACCGACCAGAAAAAGGCACATGTCTATTCCTTCAAAGAACGAAGCAACGTGACCTTTTGTAAGAGGAAACAAGTATGGTGAAGACATGGATGACCTATGGACAAGGGGGCAACTGATGATGATCAACAACAAGTGTTCTTCGTCTATAGTGGTCGTCCAGCATCAACAACGAACAGAATATCCCTCAAAAAGGTAAAAGAAGGAGTATGCATCACAACACACAATAAAGACTCACAAGCAGGCCATTAGTCGTCCAACTAGTATCTGGTCGTCCATAGAGAACGTGGTCGTCCATACCATAGTAGAGTATGGATGACCAATAAACACTTAGAAACTTTTTGAGTGTTTTCTACAATCTCAAATGATTAGACCACTAACCCTTACCTCGGAACGTGGGATGAATTCCCTGAAATTCGCTCCATTCTCCCCTCTAAGTCCACACATCTCCCACAATGTCAGTAGTTCCTAACAAGTAGACCCACTCCAAACTCTCTATAAAAAGGGCCAAGCCTTATCAAATTGGGTATGTTTTACTATTCATTCACCTACTATCCTTGTGTTCTAGAGAGAAAACTGACTTAACCATCGAAGGGTCCTTGGCCAGTTCACCCTTATCTCCTTTGATAGTTCACTTCTTCCTTTTTAGGTTCATCCAACTGCCATTGAAGCCTGGAGCATTCAGCTTACTAATTTTCATGCATCATCAAATTGCATCCTCAACTTGTATACCAGAATCATATAAATCCACAAAATTATTCAAAGGAATTGGAGCAAATTGGCACCTATAAGTAGCAGAAAATGTCGAATTAGGGTTTCTAGGATTAAGTACGCGTACGCATATGTAGGGCCTGCGTACACTGCCTAGTTGTATGCATACACATACTTCGAGTATGTGTACGCATGCAGAATCATGCATACACACACATGCCCAAAATCCTAGCCCAGAAACAGCAAGAAAAAAAAGCAGAGCAGAAACTTAAAACAAAGAATCTAATAACCTAACATGCTCTAAACAATAAAACCAAGAAAACCTAAGCTAAGCAGACATATTATAACATAAATAAACAAGAAGAATAAAGAAAACAGAAGGATTAAAAAAGAAAAAAGCAAGGAAATGAAAAAGAAGGTTTAGAACTTATACCTCCAAAATAAAAGCTCTTTGGCTTGATTTTGACCATTCTCTTTAGTCAAATCTATTCACAACCAAAAAAAATATATTAGTAAACTTAAAAACTTGAAGATCAAGACCAGAAAAGGTCTCAATCAGAAGAAAGTTGACTTGAGGATGTTTTGTGAAAAACTCTCTTTGAAAAGGTACCATGTATGACTTTTTATATTTAGAAGATGGGAAGTTTGGAACGGCGGGAGTTTGGAACGGCTCCCATACAATGTGGGATTTGTTCCAAACCTCAGCTTTAATTCAGAAAACTTGTCTTTCATAGTTTCTAGAACCCTATGCGTACGCATGCTCGTGTATGCGTACGCATGTGATAGGCCAAGAATGTATTGACCCCTTGTGATGAATTAACCAATTAATTAGCCAAGTTAATTAATTAATTCAATTAGCATGCAATAAGCATGGTAGGACAAACAAATCACCAACTAAGTTAAAATGCAACGGAAAATAAATTGACACGGTGATTTGTTTACGAATGGAGAAAACCTACAAGGAAAAAACCCCACCGGGTGATTTTAAGGTCACCACTTCCGAGAATTCACTATTATCACAACAAGCGGTTACAAGTAAAGGAATCTCAGTACCTTATACCAACCTACAGTTGAACCCTTACCCCAATACCCAATTAGATTTGTTTTGTAGTGACAATCTCTCATTTTAATGCACGGCTCCCAGTATGTGACTAACCAATTCGATGCGCGGATCCTAGTACGCGGCTTACTCACCAACTTGAGAAAGATGTTGGCTGCAAAGTTCTTCAGTTCATCAACACGATGAAGATCACGAAGCTCCTTTGTTACAAAACCCTATGATGTACAAACACAACAGCTTCTTGAATAGAAAGATGAACTAGGGCATATGTCTCCAGTTCACAATATGCTTATGAAAAACTTTTTCATTGAGTTGCATTAGCTATGACGGCCCTTAAAACTATCCTTATATATGTTTAGGGTTGTGAGAAAAGAAAGCCCAAACATCTATTCAAGGATTGGAGTGAAATCAGATCTGAAAAACTAATTTTCATAAACCTCAACAGATACCCTATCTATCGAGCAGCTGTCGAGCATCGGGCTGAAACAGCTTTTTAAACCTCGATAGATACTAGCTGTCGAGCTTTAAAATCCAGCACTTCTTCACTTAAAGTATTAAACACATCCTAGATCTACCCAATTACAAGTAAAGTGCGTTTTGTCAAAGGATTAGCCAATTCTATATTGACATATGTTCCTAACATGATTCACATATGTCCTAACAGCATGCATGAAGCTTGCGTACGCAAGTATGGAGCATGCGTACACATACACGTGTCTGCATACACATGCCCTAAGGTTTTCATGGCCTTTATTTTCCAAAAATAGATTTATTTTATTCATAAAAGAGTTATATTTTATAAAAATATTTTCCTCAAGTCAATTTCAATCTGATTGGGCCCTAAACCAACCTTGGACTTTAGAATTTTACCATCATTGGGGAACGGAAGGCCTAAGTCTAAGGGGTACAAAATGTAGTGTCTACAGGTGCCGACTTAAGGGTCTTATACCTTGCTAAGCGAGCTTCTTGCTAGCTGGTGGGTGAGGACACACCTTAGGTGCCTATGGATCCTCCCATATTCATGCTTGCCCCACTCTCGATGTCTGACACTGGGTACCAATTGTGGAGGGGAAGTATTGCCTATGCTCAGTGGCTCTTGGGTGACTTGGATTATGATGAGTTTAGTGAGGATCGTCTCATGCCTTCTTTTCCCAGTGGGGTATGTACATTCCTTTTTTTGTCATTTCTCTCTATCCATCTTGCATATTATGTATGTGGTAACACTCAAATGTAGTGAATACTTCAGGGTGCGGCTAGTCCAGCTGCTAGTGGGGCGTAACCCTAATGTCATGGGTTATCCCTTCCCTCAAGGCACACGGCCTGTGAGTTCTCTTTGTCTTTACTCTTTGTACTTTTTTTTTCTTTTTTTTTTTGCATTCCTTAAGCTTGTCTTAACATTGTCCATTTTCAAAATATCAGCCTATTGTAGCAGAGCATGAGGAGTTGGTCCTACTTGCTGGGAACCTTAAGTATGAGGTGACCGAGTACTCCAGACAGATCTATGAACCTGGTGGGTATGCCCAACCCAGTGATGATGATGATGATCCAAAGGCAACCCTGAGTACTCAGCCAAGGAAGAGGCATTACCGGAGTTAATCCCTGCAATTAGACAGACACACAAACAGACACATAGACATTTCTAGTTTCTTCCTTTTCTTTTTAGCATATATCTTCTACACTTTTATTTTATTTGAGACATTGGGTAGTATTTAAGAACATCTTTATATTTCTGCTTTTATTTTTGGACATGTATTTATTTACAACTCCTGGAGGATTTGGATATGTATGCATTTTATATTGTCTTGCTTTCCCTTTTTTGCTTTGATGAAATTCTGAGTCTAAATCCATCTTGAGCAATCCTTTAGGCCATAGGAATCATGAGAAGGGTCTTGGTGTAAAAAACACACTCCAAATAGGAAAAGGTGTCTGAAACCCTAGTGACCATGCGTATGCATTCAGGACCATGCGAAAGTGTGCATGTAGGCAAAAAACCCTAGCCGACCTTTTCCAATATAAAACAGCTGTGAGAGGCTTCCAAACCTTCGTAAAACATGTTTTAAGCTCAAGAATCATTCTACAAGGTTTTCAATGGTAGAATTCACTTCTTTAGAGGTCTCCATGTGGATTAACAAGCTTAATCTCAATTTCTTGTATGCACTCATGCCCTTTGGTCTTTCTTGTATTTCTTTCATTCATCAAATCAAAGTGGACGAACCCCTTCTACATGCTGCCACTGAGTTTTGGGTTCCTACTCGGCATATTTTCCAATTCAATGGTGTGCAGTTATGCCCTACTCTTGAGGAATTTTGTCAATAAAGAATTATTTTTCCCATGAGAAATAACAAAATATCAAAAAACTGATAAATACTCCAAAACCTCTAAAGTGACTCACTTAGAACTGCCAAAATGACTAAGATGCACCACGAATGTCCAAATTATCCGAAACCTTAGAAAAAAACCAAAACGACGACAATAAGCCCGACAACTTTTAAATAAGCAAAATACCCTCGAAACCTCTGAAAATGACCAAAATACCCCAAAACTAGGTCAAAATACACTCGATTTGATAGATTTTCGGGGTATTTTGGTTGGTTTCAAGTTATTTTGCTTATTCTAGAGGATTTTAGGGCATTTTGCTCATTTTTAGCGATGTCAAGGGGTACTTTTTTTAGTCATTTTAGATGTTGGGGCATTTTAGTCATTTACGAGGTATCGAGATTTGACAGCTCATTTTAGCCGTTTTAGGGGTATTTTGGTCATTTTAGAAGTTTTCGGGTTATTTTAGTCGTTTTAGAGATTTTGAGGCTATTTCGGTCAATTAAGAGATTTCGAGTGTGTTTTTTTTGGACATTTAGTGGTTTAGGAGGTATTTTGGTAATTTTGGGAGCATAATGTTCATTCTAGTGATTTAAGGGAATTGTTTTGTGAATAAAAAATTATTTTACCCGTGAGAAAAACCAAAATATCAAAAAACCGATAAATACACCAAAACCTCTTAAATGATCCCCTTAGAACTACCAAAATGCCTAAAATGCACCACGAATGTCCAAAATATCCCAAAACTCTAGAAAATGGCCAAAACGACGACAATAAGCCTGACAACCTTTAAAATGATCAAAATATTTTTGAAATCTCAAAAATAAGCAAAATACCCATGAAACCTCTGAAAATGACAAAAATACCCCTAAACTAGGCCAAAATACACTCGATTTTCTATATTTGAGGGGCATTTTGTTCGTTTGTGAGATATCGATATTTGACTACTCATTCCATCCGTTTCAGGGGTATTTTGGTCTTTTTAGAGGTTTTCGGGTTATTTTATTCGTTTTAGATATTTTGAGACTATTTCGGTCAATTAAGAGGATTCGGGGGTGTTTTTTTTTGGACATTTTGTGGTTTAGGGGGTATTTTGTTAATTTTGGGAGCATAATGGTCATTCTAGGGATTTCAAGGGAATTTTTCTGTCAATAAAAAATTATTTTACCCGTGAGAAAAACCAAAATATCAAAAAATCGATAAATATACCAAAACCTCTTAAATGATCCCCTTAGAACTGCCAAAATGCAACACGAATGTCCAAAATATAACAAAACTCTAGAAAATGTCCAAAATGACAACAATAAGCCCGACAACTTTTAAAATGATCAAAATACCATTGAAACCTCAAAAATAAGCAAAATAACTTCGAAACCTCTGAAAATGACCAAAATACCCCTAAACTAATCCAAAATACACTCGATTTTATAGATTTTAAGGGCATTTTGGTCGTTTGTGAGGTATCGAGATTTGACTACTCATTCCAGCCATTTCAGGGGTATTTTGGTCAATTTAGAAATTTTTGGGTTATTTTAGTCATTTTAAAGATTTTGAGATTATTTCGGTCAATTAAGAGGTTTCAGGGTTGTTTTTTTTGGACATTTCATGGTTTAGGGGGCATTTTGGTAATTTTGGGAGCATAATGGTCATTCTAGTGATTTCAAGTGAATTTTTTTTTCAATAGAATTTTTTTGTCAATAAAGAATTATTTTTCAAGTGAGAAATATCAAAATATCAAAAAACCGAAAAATACTCCAAAACCTCTAAAATGACTCACTTTGAATTGCCAAAATGACTAAAATGCACCACGAATGTCCAAATTATCCCGAAACCTTAGAAAACAACCAAAATGACGACAATAAGCCCGACAACTTTTAAAATTATTAAAATAACATTAAAACGTCCAAAATAAGCAAAATACCCTTGAAACATCCGAAAATGACCAAAATACCCCTAAACTAGGTCAAAATACACTCGATTTTATAGATTTTCGAGGTATTTTGGTTGGTTTCAAGTTATTTTGCTCATTCTAGAGGATTTTAGGGCATTTTGCTCATTTTTAGCAATGTCGAGGGGTACTTTTTTTAGTCATTTTAGATGTTTAGGGCATTTTACTCATTTACGAGATATCGAGATTTGATAGCTCATTCTAGCCGTTTCAGGGGTATTTTGGTCCTCTTCCCTTCTATGATCTCGGTTCGCCGAGGACAGGATTGTCCTCGGCGACGCTCCTTCGCAATTCGGGCTTTCTCTGTTCGTCCTCGAACATTTCTTCTTCCTCGGCGTGGGCCTTGGGCTTAGTATAAAGTGGGCTGGGGTGGCCAAATTCTTTGACCCCACAATAGCCCCTCAAAATCCTGCTGTTCGGCTCTTCAGACGGAGAGGAGAGTTTTGATGTCCTCGGGCCTTTATCATGGCTTGTCAAGTTTTGCCCTTCGTCAGTGCCAGAGCTTTTTAGCTTGTCCGAGGCACATTCCTGACACTTCAGTATACGGAGCGCACCCTCATTAAATTCTGGCGGTTCTGTGCTCCCCACGTTCAACGGTGTGATGGTAATCAAAAGGTGAAGGGTTTTTTGTTTTGCGAGCGGGAATTTTCCCGCTTGTACCTTCTGCGCCACTATAAATAGCTTCTCAAGTCAATTCCTTTTTCTACTTTCAACGTTTACACAGTTTTAGAACTCATACACTGAACTGCCTCTCTTTCTTTTGTCTCCCTGTGCGTCTGCAAATATTAGAAATTTGTCCGAGGACCCTCTCTTGAACTTGTAAGTCTTCTTAAACCCTTTTTGGCTTTCATTTTAAACTTATTAATTTTTCTTCAAAACCTTTTAGGAAAATGGGTAAGTTCAAGTGTTTAGTTGAGTTTGAGGAGGATATGAGAAGTTTCAGGGTTAAGTATATGATCCCTCCAACAGCGGGCATGAGGTACGCTGCCCAGGGGGAGTGGTTCGATGATCGAAAAACCGGAGAGGTGGTCATTCCCATGATTGCCTTCATAGAGGGAGGGATGACCATTCCCATGGGTACCATCACTAGGAACTACCTTAGGTTTTTTAGGTTATCTCCCATACAGTGCGCCCCAAACATGTTCAGGGTCCTGGGAAGTATAGAGGTTTTGAACAACAGAATGAACCTAAACCTGACCCACCATGATGTGAATTGGGTATACAATCTTCACCATTTGAAGGGGCAGGGATATTATCTCAAGTCGAGGTATCCCGAAGTAAGGCTGATCTAGTGCCTTCCCACTTCAAACAAAAAGCTAAAGGAAGATTTCCTGATCTTTTTTGGGGCATGGCACGATGGCCTACCCTGTCCGATTGAGGAGGGAGAACTAGGTGGGACTGGGTCTGAGCACTTCTGCTATTGGAAAAGTGGACTCAGGCCCAACTAGCCCAATACAATAAATTTGTAGAGAATGAGTTTAAGAACTAGGCCTCAGTGAGGATAGCAACGAATAAACATGGTTATGAGTCTACTACGTAATGAGAAAATAGGCTTAAAGTGCGAAAATCTGCCCTGGACACTGGTCCGAGGAGCTATTTGTTCTTATTACTTCCTCAGTGCTTGGTTACGACGGTTACAAAAATGATACAGGTTGCTACAGTGTTTTCTACTTCCAAAATCCCCCTCCCTTTTCTGGAGGATTCCTTACGTTATATATCTTCTTTTGGTTGATCTTGACCCTCCATTTGTTATTTATGCAGGTCACTACTTGAGTGTTTGTCCCATCAGCCGTCATCCCAAACCTCCTGTGAGTTGCAACAACCAAAGCAACACTGTTCGGGGGTCATTTTCTCATTAATGCGGCCAGAACGTTAGTTGTGGGCATTTAATGTGGATGTGACAGCTTCTCCTTGAATTGCTCCTCTGCCAAGCTCCCATGGCTGACCTTACTGTACTCGTCCTGTTTCTTGAGATGCTCTACAAGGCCGCCCTTGATGGCGTGCTGCTCTTCCCTTCTATGATCTCGGTTCACCGAGGACAGGATTGTCCTCGGCGACGCTCCTTCACAATTCGGGCTTTCTCCGTTCGTCCTCGGACATTTCTTCTTCCTCGGCGTGGGCCTTGGGTTTAGTATAAAGTGGGCTGGGGTGGCCAAATTCTTTGACCCCACAAATATAATTTAAGTTTTTCTATCCTACGCATAGAATTGACATTGGGCTACCACTACGGCTTGGGCCGATTAGCCCAAGCCTTCGCTCCATAGATTAAGTTTTAAAAAATCTCCTATTAAAAAATGTAACAATATTATTTTGGGTCGGGTTATAATCTGGATTAAATACAACTAGGTTCACACCCAACAGGCATTGTATGTTCAAACTATCTTTTGAAAAAAAAAAAAAAAACTTATAAATTCAAAAATAAATTAAAAATATAAAAAGAAGGATAAAATATTAATCTTAGAAGAGGGGTAAAGTGATAAATCGGGACACAAGTAGAATAAATATTTTTATTAACCATTCAAAGAAATATTTTAAATCTATGTTGGGTAGGAAAATCTGTGTACCAAACATAGACTCTCTCAATTATTACATAGATTTAGTCTAGGTCTAATCAATAGACTTTATCTCAATTATTACATATATAGATTAATTTAACATATGCCCTAAGGGCATACATTTATAAACCAAATTAAAAAAAAATAATGATAAAATGAAAATGTTACTAATTTTTTTTGACAAATTTTTCTATTACCTAAAAAAATATCTTTAAAAATAAATTATTAATGTATTCTCTGACTCGAACTCTATATTTACAATTATTCGTTGTAGAAAGATACTAAAAAATGAGATCCCAACCCAAACAACAACGTGGTCTTTCCCAAGACATAAGTTAACTTGTGATTGTGAGCAAGATTGAAGGAATGATTGGGGAACATCTTAAGATCAGCATGTTGTCCCAGTGTTTTTGTTCTTTTGGGCTAGGCCGAACAACCAAGTACTATCTTGAAGAAACTTGAGAACTCAAGTGTGGTATAGGAGATGTAATAAACAGTTAACAAGAAAACAAAAGGGTAAAGATGGAAATGGCTCCAATTTCGGATATGTTAGCACAAACTACACGAGCCTCAGATTTCACTAATTTTATTTTTTTATTTATTAATATTTATTAAATACATATATATTAAATATCAATTTTTATGAGCTTTTTCATATATTCAATTGATTAAGAACAAATAATAATATTTTTTGTGGGGTTAAGGGCCCAAATCACATATTGGGCCATGGGTCCCATCCAAGGAGGCAAGCAATCCAAAGACGGGTAAGCAGTACAAAATAATTTAAGTTAAAGACTTTATGAGCAGAGCATGGAGGGGAAGGTATTCCGAGGAGGAGGATCTCCTCGGAATAGGCTAAGAACAGAGCAAACACAGATCTTGATGATCAAAGCGACCTTCCAGTAAGGTTTAATAACAAGAACGTACCTCACAAACATATGAGAAGGAAGGAGACCTAAAAATGTCTAAGGGAAAGCTGCCACCACTGCATTAAATGTACTGCAGCTACTTTTCTGGCCGCATTTATGTGGAGAAAACCTCTGAACAGTGCTACCTTGGCTACCACAACTCACAGAAAATCAGAGAGGATGTCTGATGGGACAGGTACTCAAGTAGGGGCTCAGATGATCAACAAATGTAGGGTCAAGATGACACAAAGGGAGCTATATAATGGAGAGAGACCCCCCATGAGAGAGGGATCGGAAAAATAAAGAGAGAACACAGTAGCAATATAAATTGTCTCTGTATCCAACTGTGATCAATACATCTAATTGTTAAACTCCTCAGACTGAAAGTCCATTGATGTCAATATCTCTTATTTGTGCTTGATTGTCATTTAATTCAATACTAGCCGTTGTTAAACTCATTAGGGCCTAGTTCTTTGACCTATTCTCTACAAATTTATTGTATTGGACTCATTGGGCCGAGATCCCATACACTTTGGGTTTGGGCCACAAATCGGGACCTTATAATTGGCACCGTTTGTGGGGAGAACTTGTGCATCAGTGAGTGCAACGATTAAACATGGCGAGATCAGGTCCACATCAAACAGAGCCTGTAGGTTCTCAACAGCAGGACAATTTTCTCAACCTTGAACGGGAAAGGGATCGGGAGAGATATCGAGAGGGTAGTGTGCGTACTACCCATACAAGCAAAAGCCATTCTAGGGTGGGAAGTCATGTGTCCCAAAGGCAAGACGATAACAAAGCCCTGCAGCAGGAGATTGATGACTTAAAAAAGAAGCTACGTCGTGCGCAACGGAAGCGGTCCCCTTCCGGTTCTGATACGTCCTCTAATGATGAAGGGGATGACAATTATAGGCAAAGGTCAAGAACTCCACCAAGTGAAACTTTTTCTTATGAAGAAGAGCACCACCATAAACGCAAACACAAAAGCCCGCCTCGTAAAGGCCTAGGAAACGACGCCATGAGCAAGGCCCTAGATTGGATCTCTAAGTCACCCTTCACACGCAAGATAGAAGGGGCTAAGCTCCTTTAGCGATTCCATCAACCTACATTCACCATGTACAATGGTTGAACGGACCCCGTAGAACACATAAGCCAGTTTAATTAGAGGATGGTCGTCCATTCCAAAGACAAGGCTTTGATGTGCAAGGTATTTCTATCCAGCTTGAGACCAGTGGCGATGAGATGGTTTGATGGCCTGAAGCCAAATTCCATAGATTCCTTTAAGTAGCTCACCCAGGCCTTTTGCTCTCGCTTCATCACGTGTAGCAGGGTTCCTCGGCCCTTGGATTCTTTGCTGTCTTTATCCATGCGAGAAGGGGAGATCCTAAAAGCGTACTCGGACAGATACTGGGAGATGTACAATGAGATAGAGGGTAACTTTGATGACGTCGCCATCAGCATTTTCAAGAGCGGCCTCCCAACCGAGCATGGTTTAAGAAAATCCCTAACAGGAAAGCTTGTCACCAGCCTGCGCCAACTCATGGACCAGATCGACAAGTATAAAAGGGTTGAAGAAGACTAGCAGTTGGGTAAAGGTAAAGCAAAGATTGTCCCTCATGAGAGGAGGGACTTCAGGTCGGATCGGTTTAATAACAATAACCGACCGAGGAGAGACTTTGCAGGGCAATCCGGACCTGCCGACATGCAGGCAGTTAATGCTGTGTTCTGAGAGCCAGTACATTAGGTTCTGGAGAAAATCAAGAACGAGCCGTTCTTCAAATGACCAAGTAAAATGGCAGGAGACCCCATGAGGCGCAACCAAAACCTATATTGCCAATACCACCAAGAACTGGGGCACACCACTGAGAACTGCAGGAACTTAAAGAATCACTTAGACCAACTGGTCCGAGAAGGAAAATTAAAGCACCTCTTGCATCATTCCAGTGGTCAACAAGAACAGGTGAATTCGGAGTATCGGAGAGACACCTCCTTAAGACCTCCCATAGGCACGATAAATGTCATTCTTGTTGCTCCGGGAAGGACCGGGTCTTGCCCTTCTAGAGTGATGTCTGCGGCTCGGCTATTCGTTGAGGACGACAATCGGGGGTCCAAAAGAGCCAAGAAAGAAGCCCCACCAGTGCTGGGCTTCTTGAACGAAGATAAGGTCGGAACCATCCAGCTCCACGACGATACTCTAGTAGTTACACTCAGGATAGGGGGATATGACGTGAAAAGAGTACTGGTAGATCAGGGTAGTGTCGTGGAGATAATATACCCCGACCTGTGCAAAGGGCTGAATTTAAAACCCGAGGACCTGACGGCGTACGATTCCCCTTTGGTAAGTTTCGAGGGAAAGACTGTTACTCCAAGAGGCCTGATTAGACTGCCCATACAAACCGGTTTGGACATGGTGGAAGTGGATTTCATTGTGGTGGGCGCTTATTCACCCTACACAGTTATCGTGGCTAGACCTTGGCTTCATGCCTTAGGAGTTGTCTCTTTTACCCTGCACCAGAAGGTGAAGTATCCGTCGGAAGGCCAGGTTAAAAAGATTGTGGGGAATTAGTCCATGGCTAAACAATGCATGGTAAAGGGGCTTATAGCAATCAACAACCCTGGCATTGCCCGGTAATGAATCAACCAAGGAAGCAGAATGCGAGAATCTAGAAAAGGTTGTTATTGGCAGTGATCCAGAAAAGTTCTTTCAAGTCGGCTCGGAATTACCTCCGCAAGAGAGAGAAGAGCTAATTGGGTTTCTTAGAGAAAATGCAGACGTATTTGCATGGGATGCCTACGAGACCTTAGGGGTTGATCCGAACTTCATCTGCCACCATCTAAATGTTAACCCATCCATTTCCTCTAAGAGGCAACCACCTCGGCGCCCGTCGAAGGAGCACGCTAACGCCGTTAGGGACGAGGTGATAAAGCTTAAAAGAGCAGGGGCTATCAAGGAAGTTTTTTACCCTGAGTGGTTGGCCAATACTGTAGTGTTAAAGAAGAAAAGTGGAAAGTGGTGAGTCTGTGTAGACTTCACATATTTGAATAAAGTCTGCCCAAAAGATCCGTTCCTTATGCCTCGGATAGATCAGTTAGTAGATGCAACCGCGGGCCATCCTTGGATGAGCTTCTTAGACGCCTTTCAAGGATATCATCAGATACCACTGGCCGTAGACGACCAAGAAAAGACGACTTTTGTCACTCCCATTGGAAACTACCATTACAAGGTGATGCCTTTTGATTTGAAAAACGCAGGGTCCACCTACCAGAGGATGATGACCAGAATGTTTGAGTCGCAGCTGGGCAAGAGCATTAAAGTCTATATAGATGACATGGTAGTAAAGAGTAAGGTGGTGTTCGAGCACGTGAGAGACCTCAGAGACATCTTTAAAGTTCTGTGGAGACATATGCTGCGCCTCAACGCTTCCAAATGTTCATTTGGGGTAGGATCAGGCAAATTCTTGGGCTATATGATAACCCACAGGGGAATCGAGTTCAGTCCCGATCAAATCAGAGTTGTCAACAGTCTGCAACCGCCTCGGAATCCCAAGGAGGTTCAAAGGCTTACCGGAATGATCGCTGCCTTAAACTGTTTTATTTCTCGGTCGGCAGATAGGTGCAGACCCTTCTTCCTTTTGATGAATAAATGGAAGGGATTCGAGTGGACCGAGGAATGTGCTTTGGCCTTCCAACAACTTAAAGAATATCTATCTCGGCCACCGATCATGTCCAGTCCTGAGGTCGATGAAGTCTTGTTCACTTATATTATTATGGCCCCTCATGCAGTAAGCCTAGTACTAATCCAAGTGGACAGCGGCGTGCAACGACCAGTTTATTACGTGAGCAAATCATTGTATGAAGCCAAGACTCGTTATTTACCGCTAGAGAAGGCCATCTTAGCGGTGGTTCAAGCTACACGAAAGCTTCCCCCATTACTTCTAAGCGCACAAGATTATCGTTCTAACCTAACTTCCGCTCAGATCCATACTTCGGAGTACTAACTACACGGGGAGAATTGCTAAGTGGGGTACGATTCTAGGGGCTTTTAACATCAGGTACATGCCTCGTACCTCCATCAAGGGCCAAGTCCTCGCAGATTTGGTGGCTGAATTCGCTGAACCCTCATTAGAAGAGGTAACGGGGACACGAGACATGGATGGAAAATTAGTTGGCACAATCTCTCTGCAAGGAACTGCATCCTGGAAAGTATATGTTGATGGGGCAGCGAACCAAAGGGGCTCTGGAGTGGGACTAGTTTTGGTTTCCCCTGAAAGCATTACCATCGAAAAGTCACTAAGAATGGGCTTCTCGACCACAAATAATGAGGCTGAATATGAGGCCCTACTGGAGGGGATGTCCATGGTTCAAAAACTGGGCGGAAAAGCAGTAAACATGTTCTCGAACTCAAGACTGGTCGTTGGCCAGGTGAATGGGGAATTAGAAGCAAGAGACGAAAGAATGCAAGGATATCTAAGCCAAGTTAAGCACCTACAGTCACACTTCGATTCTTTTAACTTACTACATATCCCTAGAAGTGGAAACACACATGCCGACTCCTTGGCCACGCTTGCCACCTCCTCGGCTCAAAGTTTATCCTGGGTCATCATTGTAGAAGACTTATGCAAACCCTCAGTGACGAAGAGAGAAGTGATCCATGTCCACCAAGTTAGGGTAGGGCCTAGCTGGATGGACCCTCTAATACTGTTTTTGAAGGATGACATCTTGCCCGAGGAAAAGACCGAGGTTGACAAGATACGGAGAAAAGCCTCTCGATTTTGGCTATCCGAGGACCAGAAGCTGTATAAACGCTCCTTTTCTGGACCATACTTGCTCTGCGTACACCCTGAGGCCTCAGAACTAATCCTGGAAGAGTTACACGAAGGGATTTATGGAAACTACACTGGAGGCAGGTCTTTATCTCATAGGGCCATCACGTAAGGCTACTGGTGGCCAAACATGCAGAAAGAAGCACACGAATACGTGAAGAAGTGTGATCAATGCCAAAGATTTGCGCCAAACATACATCAACCAGGAGGGATCCTCAATTTGTTGACCAGCCCGTGGCCATTTGCTCAATGGGGCTTGGATATTGTCGGGCCCTTTCCTAAGGCAGCAGGGAACAAGAGGTATCTGCTGGTCGGCACCGACTATTTTACTAAATGGGTTGAAGCTGAACCTTTAGCGAACATCAAAGATACGGATGTTAAGAAGTTTGTCTGGAAGAACATTGTTACCCGGTTCGGGGTCCCTCACACTCTCATCTCGGACAATGGTCTTCAGTTTGATAGTAAGGCCTTTAGGAGATACTGCTGTGAATTAGGAATTACAAATAGATATTCTACCCCAGCTTATCCCCAAGGGAATGGGCAAGCCGAGGCTGTTAACAAGGTCATAGTGAACGGACTTAAGAAGAGGTTAGATGATGCGAAGGGAAGATGGGTGGAAGAACTGCCACATGTCTTGTGGGCGTACCGAACCACACCTCGCAGATCAACAGAGGAGACCCCCTTTTCGATGACTTACGGAGGTGAGACTGTTATTCCTTTAGAAACAGGCTTTCCAACGCTAAAGACCAGCTCATTCAGTCCGAGCAGTAACAATGAGCTGCTAGAAAAAAACTTAGATCTTATTGAAGAAAGAAGAGAAAGTGCGATGGTCCAATTGGCTTACTACCAACACAAACTCAAGCAAGGTTATGATGCCAAAGTAAAGCTAAGACCACTAGTGCCTGGTGACTTGGTGTTGAGGAAAGTTTTGGGCACTACAAAAAACCCAGCATGGGGAAAGCTAGGACCCAATTGGGAAGGACCATATCGCATCACCTTAGTGGCAGGTATAGGGGCATATTTTCTAGAAGATTTAGATGAACATGTAATACCACACCCTTGGAATGTAAACAACCTGAAAAAGGTACTATTATTAATGAAAATTTCCTTTATCGATAAGTTCTTTTGTTGTATAAAGGCATTGTGCTTCTTGTCGCTCAATCTATTCAAGTATTAAACAGAACCTAAGTCCTGCATGGCTCCTCGGACCACAGGCTTAGGGGAAATTAATTACTTCCTGACATCTATTCAAGTATTAAACAGAACCTAAATCCTGCATGGTTCCTCGGACCACAAGTTTAGGGGAAATTAATTACTCCTAGCAAATGTTCAAGTATTAAACAGAACCTAAGTCCTGTATGGCTCCTCGGACCACATGCTTAGGGAAAATTAATTACTCCTGGCAAATGTTCAAGTATTAAACAGAACCTAAGTCCTGCATGGCTCCTCGGACCACAGGCTTAGGGAAAATTAATTACTCCTGACATCTATTCGAGTATTAAACAGAACCTAAGTCCTACATGGCTCCTTGGATCACAGGCTTAGGGGAAATTAATTACTCCTGGCAAATGTTCAAGTATTAAACAGAACCTAAGTCCTGCATGGCTTCTAGGACCACAGGCTTAGGGGAAATTAATTACTCCTAACACCTATTTGAGTATTAAACAGAACCTAAGTCCTGCATGGCTCCTCAGACCACAGGCTTAGGGGAAATTAATTACTTCATGACATCTATTCAAGTATTAAACAGAACCTAAGTCCTGCATGGCTCTTCGGACCACACGCTTATGGGAAATTAATTACTCCTGACATCTATTCAAGTATTAAACAGAACCTAAGTCCTGCATGGCTCCTTGGACCATAGGCTTAGGGGAAATTAATTACTCCTAGCAAATGTTCAAGCATTAAACAGAACCTAAGTCCGGCATGGCTCCTCGGACCTCAGGCTTAGGGGAAATTAACTACTCCTAACATCTATTCAAGTATTAAACAGAACCTAAGTCCTACATGGCCCCTCGGACCACAGGTTTAGGGGAAATTAATTACTTCTGACATCCCTCGAACCACAGGTTTAGGTGGAATTAACATTCAAAGGTATCCTTATAAATGTCGAACATAATTCGAAATGCAAGGTATATTACCTATTTCCTTTAGATTCAATACTCATTATATGAGGGTTAGTTCACAATACAAGTGGATAATAACTCTCTATTGCCGATACTTAGATAGATTTTTGGAAATGTCAATAATGATTTGTTGTTAGAACATGTTGGAAATGGAGCAACAACAGTTCAAACTTGTTCGCAATAATAATAAGCATGAAAAGCGCAAAAAAAAAAAAAAAAATTGATTGAAGACTCAAGGAATAGAAGGAAAAGTTCATTCATTAATTCCAAGGGAAATGTGTTACAAGCAGCGGAATAAGTCTCAGGAAAAGAAAATAAAAGAAAGTAAAAAAAAAATCCTACAAATACTTTTTCGTTGGCTGAGGATCCTCCTTAGTAGCAGCAATCTTGGAACTAGCATCCCCATCTTCAGGCTTCTCAGCTACCTTAGCCTGGGAGATCACATCCCTGATGGTGAGGGCATCCTCGAACTGAGCCTTATTGGATGGTGGAGGGCTCTCTTTACCCCTACCCACTCTAGTAGAAGTCCCAGCATCAAGAGCAAGATCTGGGACACTGGGAACCTACTTAGGAGGGGGCAAGGGCAGAGCGGTTGAGGAAGGGTCGGCTGGAATCTCTCTTATGTGTTCAGAAAATACACGTTCTCCACCTTCCTCAGCTCGGAGTCCGCAGAGATCCCTGCACTGTTAAGGACCTCGTTCTAGGTTATAGTGCAGTAGTCCCTGCACACTTCGGCTACCTCTTTGGCTTGCCTTTGCTTTGTTTCGAGCATCCCCCGCTTGTAGGTTGCCATCTCCGCGGCTTTAGCAGCTTCTTTGACTGCCTGGACTTCAGCTTTGGCCTTTTCTAGTTCAGTCTTCAGACTTAGGACCGTCGCCTTCTCTGTGGCCAAATTCAGTTCAGTTGTGTAGAGAAGCTTGCGCTGGTCCTCAGCCTACTTCTCGACAGTCTTAAGCCCCGCCAAAGCGCTCAAACGATCATGCTCTGAAGTCTTGAGCTTCTCGGCCAGCTGTGTTTTTTCCTCCTTCACAGTCCCGAGTGTTTTCTCTACTTCGCGCCGGGAATGGGACTCAGCTTCGAATTTGTGGTGGGCATTTCGAACCCATTCCTCGGCCACGTAGACTTGTTGAGTGACCTGCATAAAAGCACCAAAGGAGTTACATAAAAAAAAAACATATGTGAATGAAAAAGGGGAATGACTTAAGGTACTGATAGAACTGTACTCACCATTGCGAGGTCTCTTTTTAGAGACATAAATAAGTCAGGTTGCCTCATCCGCTTGAGGGCTTCCATATCCCTCGGAAGGAGGAGAGGTTGCTCTAAAGCTTGGGCCAGATGCGTAGAGTGCCCCCTGCTAGATTCCCTTATTGTAGAATCATAAGGGATGGGGGCTTCATCCATCTCTATTATGGGGGCCCATAGACGCAGTTGTCGGTGTACCTCAGTGTCATCTCGGCTATCCGTGGACTTAGCCCTCTTGTCCCGAGGATCTTTAGTCTTTTGCTGCTTGGTGCCCCTCTGCGGGAGCATCTCCCCTTCTTCCAGCTCCTGAGGTGGTCTTTTCTTTTTCGGATCAGGATTGACGCGTGGACCTAGATCAGCGGGAGGAGGAGGAGGAGGAAAAGAAGGGTTAGTAGAAGTCTGGGCCTTGGGAACTCCGGGCGGAGTAGCTCCCTTGTTCCTATTGGCAATCAGACCCCTCAAACTTGGCCTCTTCTTCAGGTCCATGTTCTTTACTTCTTCGGAACTTGTTTCAACCGGAGCAATGGCCTGTTCTGGCTGATGAGCTGTGGAAAGCCTGTCGGACTCGGTCTTAGTGTCCAAAATCTCCACGAGTCTCTCGGGGGTTCTCTCTTCCTCCGCAAAACGAAATCTATCTATCTCCTCCTCAAGTGACAAACGTGAAGAGGAGGCTATCCCTTCTACTACAGCTTATGCTTCGAGAGGGACTTGTTGCAATGGTATTACGAGCTGAGGAGGGATCTGATGAACTGGTAGTCTGACTGGGGGAAGGTCGTCTCGGGCTAAGAAATCTGGCTTTGACACGTCGATTTGATTTATTCGAGGATCACCAGATCTGATGGCGTGGCCGACCTCTTGGAAAATCTTTGAAATAGGATCGAAGTCTAAGATCAAATGGAGGACTCGCAACTGTCGATCCTCGCTCACAAAAATTTCTGACCGAAGCAGGTAGTTGAGAGCTGCAACGTTGGTGAGGCTGAGCCAAGGAGCAACAAGCCTCCTATATGCAGAAATAGCCGAAAAACCAGACATAATTAGATAATCGTAGTCCATTATTGAAGGAAAGTAAAATAAAGGACATGGGCAGGGTGAAAAAGCTAAGTCTTTTGCTAAGGAACCTAACACTAGGGTATCCCACCTGTCTCTCTCTCCCGAGTTGGCCAGCCGCGACCATCATGCCATGCCCCTGAAGCGATGAGGTAGTCATCTTTCATCCCTTTGTTGGATTTGGGGAGGCACGAGATAAGCCTGACGACGAATGACCTGGACTTGAGGTAAAACCCTTCGTCGACTTATGAGTGACACTCGAACATATGGACCATGTCGTGCCATGTGAGTCCCAATTGGAGATGCTTGTTAAGAGCATCGACGTAGCCTAGAATCCTAAACATATTAGGTGCGTACTGATGGGGACACAGCCTATGGTTAATAAGGTATTCCCGGGTTATCATACCCATAGGAAGAGTCATCCCTCCTTCTATGAAGGCTATTATAGGAATGACCACTTCCCTCGCCTCTTTATGTGTAACGATTTGTTCTGGGGAACAGTATCATAGGCCAACTTCCTGGGGTATATGGCACCTCTGTTTAAAAGCTTCTATTTTTGCGGGGGAATCTACTAGGCTCTCGAATCTACCCATTAGGACAACCTAAGATGAAATAACAGGGATTCGTAAATAGGGAAGTAAGAACTAACAGGCCGAGGAGACTGATCGAGGAGAGAACAAAAAAAAAAGTGTGTGAAGTTTGCAGGAAATAAAATGTATGCTAACCTTTGATACCTTTGAAAATGTTTTCGAAGATCTCTTAAGGAAAAGGTGAGAGAGGCTGTGTATCTTGGGGAATTGTTGAGAGCTTAAGTATTTGATATCTTAGGAAACTTGAAGATTTGTAAAAATGGGGAAAAGACTTCTCTGTACACTTTATATAGGGAGCGAAAGTAAGTGGGAGTTACCTCACTCAAAATTCCAGGAAAAAGCTCAGACATTGGATCTACGCTTCACCATTAGATTTGGGGAACAAAGCGCCGACTGGAGCAATTAATGACACTCTGTGGGCTTCAAAACGTCAGAAGCAATTAATGGGGCACGTAAAACAGCGCTCTCACATGTGCAAATCAAGGAATCAATTGATGTAACTTCTTAAGAATCAAAACCCTATTTTTCTCCTCGGATGAGAAGGAAAAAACTGGAGTTTTGAGGGGCTATTGTGGGGTTAAGGGCCCAAATCACATATTGGGTCCTGGGTCCCATCCGAGGAGGCAAGCAATCCAAAGACGAGCAAGCAGTACAAAATAGTTTAAGTTAAAGACTTTATGAGCAGAGCATGGAGGGGAAGGTATTCCGAGGAGAAGGATCTCCTCGGAATAGGCTGAGAACAGATCAAACACAGATCTTGATGATCAAAGCGGCCTTCTAGTAAGGTTCAATGACAAGAACGTACCTCACAAACATATGAGAAGGAATGAGACCTAAAAATGTCTAAGGGAAAGCTGCCATCATCGCATTAAATGTATTGCAGCTACTTTTCTGGCCGCATTTATGTGGAGAAGACCTCTGAACAGTGCTATCTTGGCTACCACAACTCATAGAGAAACAGAGAGGATGTTTGATGGGCAGGTACTCAAGTAGAGGCTCAGATGATCAACAAATGTAGGGTCAAGATGATCCAAATGGAGCTATATAATGGAGAGAGACCCTCCATGAGAGGGGGATCGGAAAAATAAAGAGAGAATACTGTAGCAATATAAATTGTCTCTGTATCCAACTGTGATCAATACATCTAATTGTTAAACTCCTCAGACTGAAAGTCCATTGATGTCAATATCTCTTATTTGTGCTTGATTGTCATTTAATTCAATACTAGCCGTTGTTAAACTCATTAGGGTCTAGTTCTTGACCCATTCTCTACAAATTTATTGTATTGGGCTCATTGGGCTGAGATCCCATACACTTTGGGTTTGGGCCACAAATCGGGACCCTACAATTTTAATTGAGAGCTTTGTAACTCAAATAGTTGACACTTTCTAGTCTTTTTTAAAAAATATTTAAAGTTCAAATTCTCTTGCCTCAATTCTCAAATTATCAAAAATAATAATAATATAATTTAAGTTTTTCTATCCTGGGCACAGAATTGACATTAGACTACCACTATGACTTGGGCCGATTAGCCCAAGCCTTCGCTCCATAGATTAAGTCTTAGAAAATCTCCTATTAAAAACTGTAACAATATTATTTCAGGTTGGGTCATAATCTGGATTAAATACAATTAGGCTCCACACCCAACAGACGTTGATGTTGAAATTATCTTTTGAAAAAAAAAAAAAAAAACTTAGAAATTCAAAAATAAATTAAAAATATAAAAAGAATGATAAAATATTAATCTTTGAAGAGGGGTAAAGTGATAAATCAGGACACAAGTAGAATAAATATTTTTATTAACCATTCAAAGAAATATCTTAAATCTATGTTGGGTAGGAAAATCTGTGTACCAAACATAGATTCTCTCAATTATTACATAGATCTAGTCTATGTCTAATTGATAGACTTTATCTCAATTATTACATATATAGATTAAATTAACATATGCCCTAAGGGCATACATTTATAAACCAAATTTAAAAAAAAAAAAATTATGAAAAAAAGAAAATGTCACTAATTTTTTTTGACAAATTTTTCTATTCCCTAAAAAATATTTTTAAAAATAAATTATTAACGTATTCTCTGACTTGGACTCTATATTTACAATTATTCGTTGTAGAAAGATACTAAAAAAATGAGATCCCAACCCAAACAACAACGTGGTCTTTCCTAAGACATAAGTTAACTTGTGATTGTTAGCAAGATTGAAGGAATTATTGGGGAACATCTTAAAATAGTATGCTGTCCCAGTGTTTTTGTCCTTTTAGGCTAGGCCGAACAACCAAGTACTATCTTGAAGAAACTTGAGAACTCTAGTGTCGTATAGGAGATGTAATAAACAGTTAACAAGAAAGCAAAAGGGAAAAGATGGAAATGGCTCCAATTCCGGATATGTTAGCACAAACTAAATGAGCCTCAGATTTTTCTAATTTTATTTTTTTATTTATTAATATTTATTAAATACATATATTCAATTGATTAAGAACAAATAATAATATTTTTAATTGAGAGCTTTTTAAAAAAATATTTAAAGTTAAAATTCTCTCGCCTCAATTCTCAAATTATCAATAATAATAATAATATAATTAAAATTATTCTATTCTATGCACAGAATTGACATTGGGCTACCACTACGGCTTGGGCCGATCAGCCCAAGCTAGGGCTGTCCACAGGTCGGGTCAGCTCGGGTTTGGGCCTAACCCACACTCAACCCAATTGGGTCGAGTAACTAAAAATTAGACCCATACTCGACCCAACCTACAGGTCAAACCCGATGGTTCGGGTCAACGGTTTGGCGGGTCGAATTTGTCGGTTTAGCGGATCAGAACCACAAATTGGGCCAATTTGTGAATTTTCATAGATTTTTTTGGGCCTTTTGTGCGAAAATTAATGGGCCTTTAAAATTACAAGGATTTTATTTTTCTTGTATACATATTAAGATTGGGTTTCTTTTTTACTTCATTTATTTTAAAATGGCCCTCAAGCTCTATTTTTTACTTCATTCATTTTAAATTGGATCTTCAAGCTCTGCAAAATGCAATATCACTCCAGGTTAATATTTCCCAGTAGGCTAATTATAGTATTCACAACAAATACAATAAGTATATAATTAGTTCCAGTATATAATTAGTTACAATTATGAAATACCATAAGTATTTCCAAAAAATATCTTTTCTAAGGCACTAAAGAGCTACTCTATTCAATATAGTTAACAAGTCCATAACTTATAGAAAATAAAGCCAACATAGACAATAAGCTTTCCAAAATACATTTGTCCAAAAGAGCTTCCGAAATATATCCATAAGACTGCCTTCTATACAAAAAAATGTGACCTTCCTTCCTCCAAAAATACAAAGAGCAAAAAGATATTTATCAACAATATATAAAGACAAAGAACAAAAGCTACAAAAATATAGAAAGGGAAGTAACCAATATCAACAGAAATTACAAGCAAGGGCAGAAACTTGAGTATATGACACCTTTAATAACACTTAACAAACAAGAAGTTTTGAAGTCAAATGAAACAAAACAATATGTATGATAATTGTAAGATTAGTCTAAAAGATTCATAACATCAATGTAGTTTATAAAAATGTGTTTCAGACATCCAAGGAAGGATTGAACAGCACTAGCTCTCAAGCCCGGCAAAGGCGAAAGCTTTTGAGAAACAAGCCGTTGGATTTGTCATTGTCAACAATAATATTGTAAATGCATCAACATCGGATCTTAGAGTAAGAAATTAATGTGCTCAATTCCAAACATTAGAAAATTCTTTGAATCACAAATTTATTTGTAACAAAATGTGAAGAAATAAAACAATTTAGAGGAGTTTAAACTTATATATTATAAAGGAATGAACACCTCAAGCATTCAAGGAGAGACTAAAGCAGCATTAGCACTTGCAACCAAAGAAAGCAGAGTATTGAGGCAGCCGCTGCAATTGTTTTGAGAAACAAGACATCTAATTTATCATCAGTGGATATAAAAAAACTAACCATTTAATTTTAAAAATCAAAGACAGTACTACCAAAACATTTCAAGACAGATTGACATGTAGAAATTTGGAGAATAAAATTCAGGTAGAAAAAAGTTTAGTGGGAACAACTAAGAAATATGGCAATGAGGATTCCATTCTAACAAAAAATAATAAAAATAATAAAAGCAAACAACCAGAATACTGCAACTCTTCAACTCCATCCTTGGTCCTCGGGCACCCACAATAGCCCCCTAAAACTTTTGCTATTGACCCTGAGGCAAAAGGAAAGTTTTAGTTTACACAAGCAGACTATACACGTGCCACGTGCGTTCCTACGTGATAACGTCCTTTCACCTGTCTCTATCACGCTCCTCTACTTTCAAGAACCACCCATCCCCTCAGATGATGAAGCCAAGGAGTCCATACCCGAGCCTACCCACCAAGAAGTCACAGACAAGGATTTCGAGGTCTTCTATCAACAAGAGGACCCCGAAGACGCTCCCAGTACTTCTTACCACTGTCTATGCCCCGCACAAGTTAGCGCCGACCAAGAGGCAACCAACACCCCAGAAAGTATGGGATTTGAAGAGAAAACCCAGAACCTGCTCGCCTTACTTACAGCCCATGTTGGGGGCTTATCTCTAGCCATGGCAGTGGTGACCTGACCACCCACTCCAGCCCCAACATGCACCTCTTCCATCGATGCAGCAGACAAGAAACGAAAAAGGGCACAAGGAGGCAAAGGCACCAAAGGTGCTGAGGAGGGGGAGGTCACTCAGTCCTCCCACCAGCCCCCAGCTAAAGAAGCCTGGACAGGGAGGGGACAACAAAAGAAGATCTCCTCGGTAGAGATTGCTAAGGATGGAGGAGACCAGCCAAAGAAACCCTCAATCTGGAGGCCCCTGTTCACCCTTAGCTCTGGCAATCTAGTATTGGATGACGCTAACCTGAGGGACCCCCAAAAGGGTAGCTCATGCATAGTGGCAGAGTGCCTGGAGAAGGCCTTATGCCTGCCTGAAGACATGGCAAAGCTGAGGTCCTTTAGGAAGCGTGAGGTCTTCCTATCCCTAAAACAAGACTTAGCCAAGGTATGTGACTACTTTCCTTAGTCTACAACATTAAATTGTATAAGCTTTACCTAACACTTATGTTTTTTTTTTTTTTTTTTGGTAGTCTGTCCAAGCTGCCTTTATGGCCGAGGAATGTGTGGACCACTCCTTAGACTTGGCGAGAAAGGCCGAGAACAAATTGGAGGCTGCTGAAAAGGCCCACGTGGAGGCGGACAAGAAGCTTAAGGAAACTCTTGTCTAGTTGACCGAGGAGGAGAAGGCTCAAAGGAACGCTGAGTCTGCCCCAAAAGGTTATGAGAAACAGGCAGTTGATGCCATGGAGGCTCAAAGAAAAGCCGAGAACAAGATGGCTCTAACAGTGGTGGAGCTAAAGCAAACAAAGAAACAGCTGGAAACTAAGGAGGCTGAGATAACCCAGGCCGAGCAGGCAGCCTATGATGCGGGCATGACTAAGGCAGCTAAAAGCCTTACCGCCAAACTCAGGGATGTCGCTCGAGCCTTTTGTCTGGAGGTCTAGGGCCAAGCCTTGAATGCTGCTGGGGTTAGCACCGAATCAGAGCTCAAGGCTCCTGATAAGCCTGCTTTGCGTTTGGCGCCCACTCCCCTTCAGCCCTCAGCAGATCCCAGCTCTGCTCCCCCTTCCTCCTTAGACCAGCTTGCCTCTACGCCCTCTACTGCCCCCACCAAAGACAAAGAGCAAGAGCAGCCCCCTTCAGCCAACATGGTGGACGTAGAGACGGAGGAAACAACAGAGGTGGCCCAGCTGAAGAGGAAGAAGAAAGAGAAAGCACAGGAAAAGAAAGGGGGAAAAGGAAAAGAAGCCTTTACATAGCTCCACCTCGGACTAAGAGATAGATAGCCATTTTTGTAATTAGGCTCAAATGTAATTGGTGCCTTCTTTTTCTTTTCATTGTATCTCATTTCTCAAACATCAATGAAAAAGACTTCACAACTTATTTTATGCTTCTTTAACTACCTAATTTATACTTGTTAGTTTGTATCTTACGCTCCTGTCCTTCCTTTATAACAATTTCATTATACTAACCAATACCTTATTCGTGGAATATTCCTTATCCCTCTATCTAATCTGGAATGTCTTGCACTACAATTAATAGACTAACTCATAGAACTTAAGAAATATTCCAACCAACACTTACCTTAAATTGGACTTGGAATCGACCCTGAAACCCGAGGAGATACTTAAGGCAATTTACTTCACTGTATATTTAAGCAACCTCTTGCAAAGATCACTTTATTCCCCATCTGTGATCCGAGGAGTCACGTTAGGTCTAAATTCTATCTAACACTTAAAAGCCTTTCATAGAGTTGTTAATTTACCCAAGGCTTGTGACCCGAGAAGTCAAACAAAGCCGAGGGTTTGTTTAACACATAGGACTTTTCACAAAATCTTAATTTACCTTAGGCTTGTGACCCGAGGAGTCGAACAAGACCTAGGTTCTATTTAACACTTAGAACATTTTACAACAATGTTAATTTATCCTAGGCTTGTGACCCGATGAGTTTAACAAGGCCTAGGTTCTGTTTAACACTTAGAACATTTCACAACAATGTTAATTTACCCTAGGTTTGTGACCCGAGGAGTCGAACAAGGCCTAGGTTCTGTTTAACACTTAGAACATTTCACAACAATGTTAATTTTCCCTAGGCTTATGACCCGAGAAGTCGAACAAGGCCTAGGTTCTGTTTAACACTTAAAACATTTCTCAGACTAATTACTCCAACAAATACATCCACAATAAAACACAATTAATCAAGATATGAGTGGCAAAGGAATTCATAACATTAATAGTAATAAAGTCATAGATTGTTTACATTCCAAGGACGAGGAATTACATTTTCATCCAAATCTTCTAAGTAATAAGCCCTAATGCCAGCAATGGAAGTGATCCTATATGGCCCTTCCTAGTTAGGGCCCAGTTTTCCCCAAGCAGGGTTCTTTGCTGTCCCCACCACTTTCCTCAAGACCAGGTTTCCTGGAGCTAATGGCCTTGACTTCACCCCCTTATCATACCCTTGCTTAAGTTTCTGTTAGTAATACGCCATCTTTACCGTTGCCACCTCTCTCCTTTCCTTGGCCACATCCAGGTTGTCTAGGAGTAAATAGTTGTTCTCTTCAACATTGAATTGATCAGTTCTCAAAGTTGGGAATATGGACTTAAGGGGGATTACAGCCTCTGCCCCATAAGCCATCGAAAAAAGAGTCTCCCCTGTTGATCTTCGGGGTGTAGTACGATAGGTCCACAATACATAGGGCAATTCATCCACCCATTTTCCTTTAGCGTCGTCCAACCTTTTCTTCAGCCCAGATACTATAACTTTATTAGTGGCCTTGGCCTGTCCATTCCCCTGAGGATAAGCAGGCGTAGAATACCTGTTCCTAATCCTCAACTGCCCACAATATCTTCCGAAGGCTTTACTGTCAAATTGAAAACCATTATCCGAGATCAGTGTGTGAGGAACTCCAAACCCTGTGACAATATTCCTCCAGATGAACCTCTTAGCATCCACGTCCCTGATATTAGCAAGTAGCTCAGCTTTCACCCACTTGGTAAAGTAGTCCGTGTTGGCGAGAAGCCACCTTCGGTTTCCTATCACTCGAGGAAATGGTCCTACTATATCCAAGCCCCACTAAGCGAACGGCTAAGGGCTAGATAATGGATTTAGGACTCCCTCTGGTTGATGAATATTTGGGGCATACCTCTGACATTGGTCACACTTCTTCGCATAATCCTGGGAGGTTCTTTGCATGCTAGGCCACCGGTATCCCTGGGTGAGGACTCTATGCGCCAAAGACCTACCCCCTGTATGATTCCCACATATGCCTTTATGTAACTCTTCTAACAAGGGCTCCACTGCTTCTGGATGTACGCACAATAAATATTGTCTTGAGTAAGAGCGCTTGTACAACTTCTGCTCTTCAGATAGCCAATAGCGAGGGGCACTTCTACGCACCTTTTTTGCCTCACACTTGTCATCGGGCAACAATCCTTGCTTTAAAAAGGTTACTTTAGGATCCATCCAACTCGACCCCACATGGAGGCTATACACCCCGACTAAGGATACCCTTGTGAGACTAGAGCTATCCATATCCTCAACAACAACAACCCAAGGAAGACTTGACCCCAGAAAAGTGGCTAGCATTGCCAAAGAATCTGCATGACAGTTCTGCCCCCTAGGGATTTGCTTCAAAACAAAACTCTTAAACTGAGCCTGGGCATGTTGTACCTTAGCAAGATACCCCTGCATCCTCTCATCCCGAGCTTCAAACTCTCCATTAACTTGGCCCACCACCAACCTAGAATCAGAATACAACTCCACCACATCTCCACCTAATTGTCTAACCATAGCTACTCCTGCTAACAGAGCCTTGTACTCGGCCTCGTTGTTGGTAGCTAGGAAACCTAATCGTAACGATTTCTCCATTATCAGCTTCTCGAGAGTGATTAACACAATCCCTATCCCTGCTCCCTTTCGGTTAGATGCTCCGTTTGTAAAAACCTCCCAAGGGAGGCCAACAATGGCCAACGTGACCATTACCCCCAATGCTTTTTCTTCCTTCTCCACGGTACCCTCGGAGAACTCCACCACAAAGTCTACTAGGATTTGCCCTTTTATGGCAGTCTGAGGCATGTGTTTGACATCATAGGCTCCCAGCATGGTTCCCCATTTAGCAATTCTGCCTGTATAGTTTGATTTCCTTAGAAGAGCTTACAAAGGGAGCTGAGTGAGCACCACCACGGTGTGAGCCTGAAAGTAATGGGGAAGCTTCCTTGTGGCATGCACTATAGCCAACACTGCCTTCTCCAAGGGTAGATAGCATGTCTCGGCCTCCTGTAAGGACATACTGATATAGTAGACAGGCCTCTAGATCCCATCCTCATTTCTAACCAAGACGAGACTGACAACATAGTTTGTGACTACTAGGTATGCATACAACACTTCCTCCTTCTTGGGCTTGAAGAGTATTGGAGGACTTGACAAATACTACTTGAGAAGGGCCTGGAGAGTATGCATACACACTCCTCGGTCCACCGAAAGTTCTTCCATTGGAAAAAGGGACGACACTTGTTCGCGGACCGAGAGATGAATCTATTTAAGGCTGCTGCCATTTCAGTCAATTTCTACACCTCTTTGGGATTCCGAGGAGGATGCAAACTGTTAATAGCCTTAATCTGCTCGGGGTTGACCTCAATCCCACGGTGAGTAATCATGTAGCCCAAAAATTTGCCCGAGCTGACCCCAAAAGAATACTTAGAAGCGTTCAAACGTAACTTATGCTCTCTCAGAACCGAGAATGTCTCCCCCAAATCGGCCAAATGCTCCTCTACTCGCCTGCTCTTTATTACCATGTCATCAATGTATGCCTCTATATTCCTTCCAATCTGTGACTCAAACATTCGTGTCACCATTTTTTGATACATGGATCCTACATTCTTGAGGCCGAAGGGCATCACCCGATAATAGTAGTTCCCATTGGGAGCACGAAAGACCGTCTTCTCCTGATCAGGTAATAATAGGGGTATTTGATGGTACCCTTGGAAGGTGTCCAAGAAACTCATTCGAGGGTGTCCCACCGTGGCATCCACTAACTGGTCAATTCTAAGAATGGGGAAAGGGTCTTTTGGGCAAACTTTATTCAAATCAGTGAAGTCCACGCAGACTCGCCACTTCCTATTCTTCTTTTTAACCACCACAGTGTTGGCTAACCACTCGGGATAGAAGATCTCCTTAATGGCTCCAACTTGCTTCAACTTATTTACCTCTATCCTTACTATCTCGGCGTGATCTTTGGATGATCACCGAAGAGGCTGCTTACATGGCGTAGCCTCGGGATTAACATTCAGTTGGTAACATATAAACCCACGGTCAATCCCTGGAATGTCGTAAGTACTCCATATAGAGACATCAATGTTGGCTTCCAGAAACTTCACCAACTCTGTTTTTTCCAAAGGTGGCAACTGGTATCCCATTTGGAAGTATTGCTCCTGATCCTGCCCTATCACCACCTTCTCCAGCTCATCGGATAACTCTCTAGATGCCCCGGTCTGCTGCCCCCTGCAGGGCCCTTTAGTTGCTATGGGACTGGATCTTTAATTACCGCAGCAGGATCTAAAGGCTGCCATGTAATTGCTGACACCAAGCACTGCCTCGTTGTGGCTTGGCTACCCACCAACTCTCCCACTCTCCCCTGAGTAGTAACCTTCAGATGTAGGGTTGAGGACATGGCACCCATAGCGTGAAGCCAGGGTCTGGCTAGGATAGCTGTGTAGGGGGAAAATGCTTCTACTACAATGAAGTTAACATGCACCTTTTCATCCCCAGCTTGTACGAGTAATCTTATCATTCCTTGGGGGACCACCATCCTACCATCAAAGCCCATCAACGGTGAATCATACCTTTCAAGGTCCTCGGGCTTTAAGTTTAGCCCCTTGTACAAATCAGGGTACATGATCTCTGCTCTACTTCCCTGATCAACTAGCACCCTCTTTACATCATAACCCCCAATCCTAATGGTAACCACTAGAGCGTCATCATGTGGTTGGGGTGTTCCCTCCTTATCCTCCTCAAAGAAACCCAGGGTAAGGGTGACCATCACCCTAGCTCTTTTAAGAGCCTGATCACCGGCCTCCAAGTCACAACGGACATAACCCTAGTACCCAAGCCCCTACTATTCCCTGGCTTGGTAAAGATCACATTAATAGTACCTAAAGCTGGCCAAGGAGCACTATCCTTGTAAAACTCAATGCCTGAGGGACTGAACTGTCCTGTAGGCTAATGTAAAAACTGATTGAGCTTCCCTGCCTTCACTAATTGGCTCAGGTGATCTCGTAGGGTTCTACAATCCTCTGTAGTACATCCTCTGTCCTGATGGTAGTGGCAATAGAGGCTTTGGTTTCTCTTGGATTAGTCCCACCCATCTTATGGGGCCGCTTAAAATAAGGCTCATTCTTAATTTTCTCCAGTATTTGATACACTGGCTCTTTAAATAATGAGTTGACCATTTAAGCTCCTGCAGATGACGTTTGATTAGAAAACTCCCTTCGGGGGTGATTACCCTAGTATCCTCCTCCCCGAGGATCCCTCTTCTCTGGGAACACTTTAGCCTTACCTTTTCCCAGTATCCAGTCCTCCTTCACTCCCTTATACTTATCTATGCGATCCATAAGTTGACGCATGTTCAAGGCGGACTTCATCGTCAACGACTTCCTCAACTTGTGCTCGATAGGGAGCCCAACCTTAAAAGTCCTTACGACCACATCCTCAATGTCTCCACCAGTCTCATTATATGTTTCCCAATATCTATCTGAGTAAGTCTTGAGGGTCTTTCCTTCCCTCATCGCCATAGACAGCAAAGAGTCTACTGGCTTGGGGACCCTACTGCATGTTATGAATCTAGCCCCGAATGCCCTTGTTAGCTCCTTGAAAGACCCCACTGATCCTTCCTCCAAAGCGTCAAACCAACGCATAGCCACGGGTCCAAGACTGGAGGGGAACACTTTGCATATAAGGGCTTCATTATTGGCACGGATCACCATCTTCTGATTAAAGTGGTTGACGTGCTCCACGGGATCAGTCCTTCCATTGTAAATGGTGAACGTCGGTTGAGAGAATCGATGAGGAAGTTTGGCCTTGTTAATTCTCCTAACGAATGGTGATTTAGAAATCTGCTGTAGGGCCTTACTCATTGCATCATTCCCCATGCCATGGTGGGAAGACCTTTTCTTACACTTATTACTGCTCTTCTCCAACCTGTCCTAGAGTGAAGAGGTTTAATAAGACTCACTAGATGGAGTTCTAGACCTACGACGATATGAACGGTCCCTGCTTCCTCTGGAACTATCACTTGGTAGGGAGGATGTACTTCTTCTATCACGTTCCTTATGCCTCAGCTTCCTGCGCAGGCAATCTATTTCTTGCTGTAACTTCTGTGTCTCTTGATCATGTGAGACATGACTCCTAGTCCTTGAGTGACTCCGCTTAGTAGGCTCAGTGTGGTAAGACTCCACCATAATGCTTGGGGTATGTTGCCTATCCCTTCTTCGCTCCAAGTTAACGAACTGGTTCTCCCTTTGCGAGCCAATCGATTCTTCCCTACCCTAGCCTACATTAGCCATAAATACTTAGGACAAATCTACAACACCTCGTTACTTCCCATAGACGACGCCAATTGTAAGGACCAGAAAAATTGGCGGCCCAAGCCCACTTAGAATAGTGGCTGGATCAGTCCAATCATGGCCCAAAACAATGAATTTGTAAGAGAGGGAAATAAACAACTAAGAGGGGCTCCACCCGAGAAGGAAAATAAGGAAGAAAAGGCAAATGTTATTAAATGGACGAACCAATTTCCCCTTACAAGTTGGCCCGAAGAGGCCACATTTACATAGGAAATGTTACTGTTCACTCTCTTTTCTCTCAGTGTTCTTCTTGTTTCTTCTTTATATCTTGGTATTTTCGTCTGGATCTTCCTTTCTGTGAACCCTTCTATTCTTATATACTCTTCCCTTCATTATATCTCAACCATCCATCCTTACCTAACAAACCTCCTCTTATGACATTTGTCTCTTTTTACATCTGAAGAAGGTGGTGGAAGGAATCTGTTTAGCTGTGACTTACACTGTTCAGGTCACTTCCTCATCAATGCAGCTGATAAAGCAATTGCCCACCATTTAATGCGGAGGCAACAAGCTACTCCAAACTAGAAACTTCTCCTATGATCACTGATTCTCTCTCTTTAGATCATTGTTCCCACTTGGAATGCCTCAGAGTCCTTTGACTCATCCCTTCCTCTCCTTGGGTGACTTTCCTCCTCGGACCCGTGGACCGCGGCATCCCCACAATTATATTGCAACTCTTCAACTCCATCCTCGGTCCTCGGGCACCCACAATATATGTTACCTTAAGTTTCACATAATATACATTCATTATATAACTTAAAAGTAAAATATTCATTTATTTTTAAGAAAATTAATAAAAAAATTATTTACATATGAATTTTGATTAAACCGTGCATCGTAAGGGTATAATACTAGTATATATAAAAAATGATAATGATATGGCAATTTCAATAAAAAGTTAAAAGTTTCGGCTATATATATAATCTAATATAATCCAAATGATAAAGAAATTGCTTATTTTTTATAAAACCTAAAATCATTTATCTTATTGGCACGAGCATTATTTTGGTCGCAATATTGAAAATAATAAAAGAATATTTATATTATTAAGACCTTTCTTGTACTCTTGTGTGTTCTACACTAACATTTCCTACAAATAGTATAACTTATATAGCTTAATAATATATATAAATATATATATATATATGTATATATATAAAATTATTAATTAATAGGTAAAACTCAGAGAAAGTATAAATTTAGTCCATTTGGGAACCGTTTATTTTGTTGAAACTGAAAACTTTTTGTTGAAAGTATATAGAAAAAAAAGTTAAAAGCTAATTTTTGGAGCAATAGGCCCCACTTAATAGTGCAATGGGACCCATTTTAGGAGCAATAAGAAGCTAAAAAGTAAAATAAGCTAACTTTTTCTCAAATTCCAAACCAACCTTAGAATCTAAATTGAACTCTAAGTTTACACCACGTGTTCCATTTAATTTTTTTTTTTTTTTTTTTATGCCAATTGAGTTAATAGACTGCTAAAATCAAAGAGTCCAAAATCAATGAACCTCTCATTTCAAAAAAAAAAAAAAAAAAACCAATATATAGTAAAAAAAGTAATCATCAATGTCCTCTACGTCCATAACCCACATCTTTGCTCCCATAATCCCTAAAAAACCTTAGCTTTTGGAACTCCAAGATCTAGAGACTCTACCCCAAGGGTCCATTTGGTTGGAGGGGTGAAAAAGTGGGAAGATAGAAAATAATGGGAGGATGGAAAAGTGAGAGGATAGAAAAGATTTTAATTTCTCTCATTTTTGTTTGGTTGGGAGTGAAAAAGTGGAGGGATGAAAAAAATAAGTTTGAATAAATTTACTCATATACCCTTGTTAAAGAATGATGCCCAATTAAAACAAAAAAGTGACAAATAACCAAAAAAAGAAGAAGAGCAATCACCCAAATTTGTTAAAAAAAAAAAATCATGTCTAGTTTAAAAAAAAAAACAACTATCACGCCTAGCCCTAGAAAATCAAAAGAAAAAGAAAAAAAAAAGAATAGAAAAAAAAGAAGAGAAGAGAAGAGGCAACGTTAGAAAAAAAGAAAAGAAAAAAAGGCAATGTTACTTCCTCTAAAAAAAAAAAAAAAAGGCAATTGGACGAAGCCCATGTGCACATGCACATGGGCATTTTTGTGAATTAAGAAAAAATGCATCCTCACTCAGTTTTCTCTCCATTTTGGGGAGAAAACATTTAGATGGGCCCAAGGAGAAAACACCTGGGCCCCACCATATATTTTTCTTCCTCCCTACCCAACCAAACACACTCCAAAAAAGTTTTTCTTTCCATTTTCTTTCCAAAGTTTTCCATTCACCCTGTTTCGCCTCCAAACAAACACATCTTTAGGGGCGCGGGTGTTCTTTTCCTAGGTCCACCAAAAAGTTTTTTTCCCAAAATGGAGAGAAAAATAAAGGGAGAAAATGAGACTGCTTAATGGACAAAAATGCCATGTACACTTGCACATGGGCAATTCGTTTAATTCCTTTTTTTTTTTTTTTAGTGCTTTCCTGGGCACCTTGCCTCTTCCTTTTTCTTTTTCTTTTTTTTTTCTTTTCCTTTCCTGGACGTTGCCTTTTTTTTTTTTCTAGGCTGTGGATGTGATAGTTGTTTTGTTTTGTTTTTGTTTTTGTTTAGCTAGACATGATTTTTTTTTGGGATGTGATTTTTATTTTTTAATAAGTTAGGTGATTGTTTCTTTTTTGGTTGTTTGTCACTTTTTTGTTTTAATTGACCATCATTTTTTAACAAAAGTGTATGAGTAAATTCATACAAATTCACTTTTTTCTATCCCTCCACTTTTCCACTCCCAACCAAATAAAAATGAGAGAAATTAAAATCTTTTCTATCCTCCCACTCTTTCACCCCCTCCAACCAAATGAAGCTTAGAGAAAGTAAAGATGGAGGAAGAAACTAAGATGGAGTAAAGCAAACAGAGAAAAAGGAGAATAACAAACAGGTTGTATGCAAGTTTCCGACAATCTCCTCGTAGGTACCTTCTCTTCACTCTCTCTTGGATTTTCCATCATCAATTTTTTTCTTTCAGGTCAATTTTTTTCCTTTGGGTTTTTCAATTCCCCTCAAAGTATTCGAAGAAATCCTTGAACCGACTTTTTTGTCATCAATTGCTTCTTAATTCTAATTTTGGTGTAGGTGTGTGGAAGAACGAAGGATATTATTCATATGGAGAATTTCTATTTGGGCTCATTAGAGAAAATTTTCATTTGTAATTTGGATATTTTAATTTAGTTTTTTATTTGGTGAGTATGTAGGTTGGGAATGGCATTGATGGGTGTGATGAGGCTTGAGTTGGAGATGAAAGTCATTGTTCAAGTTATGGCTGGAGTGTTGTTTTTTACTATTTACAGTCTCATTATTGCTGTTATCATTGGTACATGATTTAACGCAAAGGCCAAGTAAAAGTACATTTTTGATGGTTATGCACATATATCATTTGGTCTTGCTTGTGATTTTGCAGGGCTCACTGCTGGTATGGCAATTGGTTGTGCTGGTCATGCAGGTGTTAGCCTGTTAGGTCTATTATATATCTATTAATATTTGCATGTATCGATTGGTTCCCGCGTTATCATATCAGCAATTGTTATCTACTACATTGTGGATTGAGTTTTTGGGTTGGTTTTGAAGTTATTATTGCTAGATTTGTGCTTCAAATTCAGACTTCCTACTGATTCATTTGTTTAAGTTACTAGTTGGATGAGCTTGGTTCGCATAAGTGTTTGCGTGACAAGGTTGACATTTTTAATTTGGAAAAACGACACATCTTGTCATTGGAAATTGAAGGGTGAAAAGAATGCAGAGCTTACTCAACATCTATTTAAAGTTAGGCTATATTTTGTTTATAAACCTAAGGCTTAAAAAACTTCACGAGCCCAAGATGAAAAGCTTTAATTTGCAACTAATCTACTTTGGGTGTTTTGAACCACATATGATGGCAATTGAACGTCATTATAACATATGATGATTTAATTACTTCATAAATGCTATATAAAAAAAAAATTAGAGTTTGGAAGCAGTAGGTATTTGGCTTCTTGGTTGACGTAATTAACCATTTTTTTTTTTTTTGAGAAACCGTAATTAACCATTTTAACAAACAATTTTACTTCTAAAATAACATTAGAGCACCCACAGCAGATGTGGGATATGTGCCAAATGCTAAATATTTGGCACATATCCCACACCAAACATCAAAAACTCATTTTATCAGATGTGGCAAATCTCAAAAATTTTGCAACATGTGAACAGTACCGTTGCAAATTTGCAACGGTACGGACGAAGAATGGTATAATTTTTATTGTTTTTTATTCTGTTTTCTCTCTCCTCTCTCTTCAGTTTATTCTTTTCTGTTCTATCTCACCTCTCTTCTCTCTCACCTCTGTTTTCTCTCCTCTGTTCTCTACGAAGAATGATATGAATTTGCACCGGTTCTCTTCTCTCTCACGTCATCGCCGATCCATCATCGCCGATCTCTCACCGGTTGCATTTTGCATCGTCATCGCCAATCTCTCCAGGCATCGTCATCGCCAATCTCTCCAGGCATCGTCATCGTCATCGCTGATCGGAATCGACGTGGGCATCGACGTTGAGGTGAGATCGGAATCGACGCTGAGGTGAGATCGGAGTGTTCGTCACGATCGTGGGCATCGACGTTGAGATCTTGATCGTGGGCATCGACGTTGAGGTGAGGTGAGATCTTGATCGTGGGTTGCCGGTGCTAGTGGGTTTTGGTTGCCGATGCAAGTGGATTTGTGGGTTTGGGTTGCTTGGGTTTTCTGGATTTGAGTTGCTGTGCTAGTGGGTGTTGCTCTGTTTTTAATGGGTTTTGTGGTGGATTGTTTTTTTTTTTTTTTTTTTTTTTTGATGTGAGTGGTGGATTGTTGATGACAGTGGTTGTGGTGGTGGTTTTGTTTTCAGTTTTTTGTTTTGCAATGGATTGTGGCTGTCACGGTGGTGGTTGCGGTGGTGGTTGCGGTGGCACTGCTGTGGATGTTATTTATTGGGATAGATATATTATTTTATTATGTTGTTTATATTATTTTAATGTGTAGTAAATATTATTTTAATGTATAGAATTGAATGATAAAACATCTGATAAATGGGATGTTGTAAAATGATGTGGTAAAATAATAAAGTAGGTCTTTGGTGTGGCAAAATGACATTTTTTTTGCAACATCTGCTGTGGATGCTCTTACACTGTTGGGCATAATCTTTTCATGATAAACATTTAATTAGATGCTTTTGAAAACAATATTCTATAAACCTTAATGACATGATATGAGGGTCATCAGCTTTGTCGCAAAAATTTGGATCTATTAAAAGTCAATAGTAGAATTTCTATCCCTTTTTCTTTGAGCTTTTGCACTATAAATTATTGCAGTATCAAAGTTTTGTTTAAAGGTTTGCACTAGAGTTTGTTTTAGATGTTTAGTACATTTACTTGAAAGTAATTAAAATTCTACACCTTAAGGTGTTTTCTCCTATTTTATTCATAGAAATTTTAATATAATAGTTTAGATTCAAATGCAAGTTATAAAATACAAATTTTTGGTAGCTATTTAGATGATAATATGCTAGAAAAACAAGAGGTCAATTTTTTTTTTGAGAAACAAACACACACACAAGGGAGAGGGAAAGGAGTTTGATTATACAGGAGATGTGCTCGCCTTATTTGTAACATTTTTAGACCAGTGCGTAGGCATCCCTTTGTAATTCAAAGATTTTTTTTTTGGATTTGGTAATTCTCATATATATATATATATATTTTTAATATTTGTGATAGAACATAATATTATAATACTCTTAAAGTTTGTATAGATCCAAATTTAGTAATTAGTTTTGATGAGTTATAATATCATTCACATATTGTGACTATCATGATTATCATTAAAATTATTATCTCAACTTTGTGTGAAAAATTAAAGAACATTAAAGCTTAGGAATATTAGATCATAGGGTAGTTTGATAGATGGGAAGGCATTAAAGTGTAAAGAGCACACCTTTGTTTGAGTGAAAATTCTTTTCTAGAATTTTTGTCATATAAAAAGATCGAGACATTTTTTATTATTTAAATTACATCTCCCCACTTCCCCCTCCAAAAGGGGGACGGGGGGGAATATATATATATATATTTTTTTGGAGAAAAAAGGGGAAAATAAAACTTAAAAGAGAGATTGTAGGAAAAATGTATTAATATTGTTTGCCCTCGGATTGTTGACACTAATTCATTCATTACATATTGTTTGCCTTCGGATTGTTGACACTAATTCATTCATTACATACTAATATTATGGATAGTAAATTATAAATGTTAGGATTGTTGAAAATAATTCATTCATTGTATATTAATATTATAGATGTTATGAGATTGGAAGAAATTTTTTGAAGAAAGCAATTTGTTTTTCTAGTATTTTAAGTTTAATTTTTTTTGTTTCCACCATAATCTTCAAGTGACCAAGGATCGTTTTGCAAAATCTAATACTGCAAATGTGAGATTATGTCTCATTAGTGGTTGTATCTGTCAATCTTCACAATACAATGTAGGCATGCTTAATATAAAAATATTAACATTAATAATAGAAATTAAAATTTTTTTCACTACTACTCAGTGTTTTTGTGCGTAAGCATGGGTATATGCTAGTTTCATTAATATAAAAACATGAACATGGGCATAAATTTATATATAGTTATGAATTAAATAACTAAATTATTATATATTAACTAAATATTAATATGTTATATATAATTAATTAATTCATATACTAAATAAGTCTTTGGTTATATTTTTATTATTTTTATTTTGTAAATATAAGATCTAAAAGCTTACTTAAATCATTTTAAAAAACGTTATATATTTTTAACTAAACATATTTACTATTATTAGTTTATTAGTTATATAAAAAGACTTATTATTTATTTTTATAATTTTAATAAATTATTTATGACGTCACTGATCGGACCATAAATCCGACCCCTGTTTGACCATAAAACCGATAACTAGTCATTTTTTGGTTCTTTATTCTTACCGATTTTTAAAACCATATTTTACACCCATTTGTTTGCTTAAGGTTACTACCTTAATGATGGAGTAAATCATCCTCTCATACAGTAACACGACAAGTGTAGGCGATCTAGTGGTGAGATTCAATTTTTAATTTTTAATTTTTTTGGGAAGAAGGTGAGATTCAGTTAGTATCCACAATCTTGAACAATTTAATAACTTATGAAAATTCATTACTTTCTTCCTTTGGTCTTTTAACCACCAGCATACAGAGGTGACATCACGTCATAAGCCACATTTAAATATTGAAAATAATATACCCATAATAATCAGAAAATGCAAATTTTTATTTTTATTTTTTGATAGAAGTGAAAACGCAATTTATTAATAAATAAAATCCATAAAATTGGGCTATCAAAAAAAAAAAAAAAAAAAAAAAATCCATAAAATTGGTTTTTGAGGGGAGGAGGGTGTTGCATACTGTATAGACACAATTTTTATATCTAGGGCGTTGATTGCAAAATTTGAAAATTAGGGGAGCAAAATACAAGTTTCCCCAAAATTTAGAGTGGCTATGTACAATTTTGTAAATAATCCCTCTCTCCCTCCCAAGCTAAAAATCGAAGCCCTTCTTTCCACAGTGAGTCCCCAGATTCAGATTGGGTTCGGTGTTGCCGCCGTGAATCGTCAGCGGCGTGTGCCCCTCAATCGCCGCCGTCCCCTCTCATCTCATCATATCACGGTTTTAATGATGGAGGAGACACCTTCAAATGAAAATTCGGAGGAGCACTCAATCACTCCTCCTCCTCCCAATGATGCTACTCCTACTGCTGTTGCCGTTGCCGATGCCGATGCCGATGCCGGTGCCGGTGCCGATGCTGATGCCGTTGCTAATGCCGATCACCATCACCACGAAAACACGGTTCCTGATCCCATCAACCACGGGTATGTATATATATACACAGATAGTTTATACCTACTTTTCTAAACTTAGGGTTTCATTCTTTATTAGTGTAAAAAAATGGCTAAACAAATTGAGATTGTAGAGGCATAGAGTTGAAAGCTGAGATTGCCGAAGAAGAAGCGGATGAAGTCAAAGGCATACTTGAAGTCATTGCATCCACTGGCAAATTCTGGTATCAAATTTTCAATTCCTTGTTGAAGATGCATTTCTCTGATTTTTAATTTAAATAAAAAAAAAATCAAATTATTGATCAAGATTACTAATAGAGGAAAGAGGAGCATAATAATTATAAGGATTCTATTTACAATATAAAATGGAATAGCTATTAATTTGATGCTAAGGTCTGACGTGCTTTTCTGTAGTTTTTAAGTTCTTATGATTACTTAAATTGGAACTTCTTTTGTAGAAATGTGGTATGAATATGACATGGACACGACATGACACAACACAAGACATGGCGACATGTAAAAATTAGGACACGGCATGGTGGGGAGCCGTAATTAATTAATTCGATAATATATTTTTTTATGTATATTTTATTTATTATAAGCGTAGTTTATGTTTATTTACAAGTTTTCAAAATAAATAACAACTATCAAAATCTTGAAAAACATAACACAATAAGAACTCACATGTAGAAGTGTCCTCTGCATGTCTGTGCATCTTAGCTTTTGGTCCTTCTCATGGTTTTATACTCTTGTCAATTGCCACTGCTGTTATCACCGCCATAGCAATATCACCATTCTTGTAATCCTTGTGATGCTGCTAGAACCATTGCCATTTATTATGATTATCATTTCTACCTCCATGTCCATGCCCATGTCCATATATGGCCACTAACACAACCAAATTAATGGCCGTTGTCTGTGGCACTTTGAGTCTCTGACCGTTGCTACCACTATGGTTGACACTGATGCCTGTAGTGCTGGAATTAACCGTCCTTTTCTTCAGCTTATCTATACCATGATGCAGGCACCAATTACCTAGTGGTGCTATAATTATTTAATGCCTTCTTCACCACCAAGATTAGTACTGCAAGCCATAATCTCATCATCAGCTCTTTTGATAAAGATTCATTGTACTTCTTTGTCATCTATTTTTGTTTTTAAATTAATTCTTAATATGTTTTTAAACTTTTTTATGGCTTTTACTTACTTTATAAAATCTAAAATAAATATAAAATATATGCCTAAATTTGTGTAAAATAACCTAAAAAAAAAAAATCAATTAATAGCCATATCCCTGCCATGTATCCTAGTTTTTCAAGAATTTCTGGGTCAACTTCTCCTGTGTCCATACTTGGGTTGTGACCGGTGTTGCTGCTGTTGCCATTGCTGGGATTTTATCTATTTATTTATTTTATTTTAATTTTTACTTTTATATTTCTCTTAAGGAATTTTTTCCATTTCACTGATGTGTCACTGACTATCACTTAATTGACATTGCTACTAGTCTAGTTATTGTCATTTAATTATTTTTACTATTTTTTCCTGGCTTCTTTCTTTGTTGTGTGAGGTGGATTTTGTGATGCCATACCAGTTGATTTTAACATAATTTATTCAGCAACTGGATTTTTTCTTGCTAACAATGAAGTATTAATTTAACTTATCAAAAAACAATGAAGGATTAATGTAGTTAAGTTATAATTTTTAATGCAACTGGCTTGTATGGTTGCCAACATTTATTTGCAGTTGACATAATTATGATGGTCAAGGTTATGAGTTAGCTTTGCAGCAGATTCTTCACCTGTTTATGTTACCATGTAGCTATTTCATTGTATAGGTTATAGGTTGCACATTTTATATCTAATATAGCATGTTTCAGTTATAGTAAATGTGGAAGTAGATGTGCCTGTTTCATCTTCATAATCTTTGCATGTTTTATTTTGCACCTTAGGCATGATTGGGACAAATTGAAGAGCATGCTATCCTTTCAGCTGAAGCAGGTATGGGGAGGTATACTGGCATATGCATCTCTTGTTACTTCACAATAATTGTTTATGGTTTTTAATTTTTCTAAAATATGTGCATCATTTTATCTTTGTCTTCGCTTCCAAGAAAGACCGTTATCTGACTGTGTGTGACATCTAATAAAGGTCTTGTCGGAGTATCCTGAGGTGAAAATGACTAGTGAGGAACAAAATGCTTCTTTAGGAGAAACCTACCTGGAACTTGTGAAAAGGTTGGATGAAGGTATCTTCCTAATCATGTCATCTTGTGCATACTAATGGGATGAATGGTGAAGTCATGGGTTCATGACTATGTGAGTGCGTGTGTAACTTGTCAATTAAAAAAACAGCGTTTTGTTATATGTAATGGATGGAACTTATTGGTCCTAAATATTGAAGTGTTTCGTTCTAGAATGATGACAATATATAAGGATGGAGCAAATAAGACAGATTTATCCTTTTCCCTAAAACAAACCCAAATTAATACAAACAACCCCCTAAAATGAACCCAAACAATCACTCTTCCTAAACCAAGGATAGAGAGATATTTGATAACAAAAGTCATCATCTGAGGGAAATATCCTTAAAATAATCATTGACTCTATGTCTAATTGTCTATTAAGTTTTATGTTGTTAGAACTAGTGGCTTTGAACCAAAAATAGCTTATAAAAAAGGGCTTTGAACTGGTGATAAGTTCAGAGAAGATTAGGGTGCGTGCATGACTTATTTAAAAAAAAAACTTTAGGGAAGAATTGGAGAGAGAAAACGAGGTTAAGTTACTGTAGGCTGCTTCTTTGGCTCTTTTATATGATGACCCATATCTAGTGCAAAACCAAAATAAGTTGATCGAAAGTGCCCTTATGATTGATAATGGTTTGATTTTCATAGATATGAGAGAATTTGAACCTATGGCTTCCACTCCATGATGGTTGCCTTTTATCATCACATCAAGATTCAATGGATTTGTTTTTGATGTAGCCATATAGGTGTGATTTGAACCTAGGTCCTTTATTTGACAACAAGAGACTTTACTAGTTGAGCTAATTAGAGTTCAAAATAATGGTTTGCATTAAAATGTAGTGCTAAACATATTCAATTGACGTTAAAACAAGATTTTGTAGGAAACATACAATAATCATCCATTCATAATGAAAGTGGAATAAAGCAGTGACTTGCTGGAACCTTGGAGTCTTTGCTTTATTTAGGACATTTGATGGATTCTGATAAAATAATTTCAGGCTTGGCTCAGTTAAAAATGGGTTAAGCAGCAAAACCAAATACGATGCTGCTTGTGCTTGGATTGGTTGGTGGAAAATGCATTTAACTTCAGTCTAATCCTAATTAAGCTTGGCTTGATGCAGTACACTAGCTTTCTGTGCTTAGTTTTCAGGGTAATGCTTTCTATTTCTTCTATATTCAAATTGGAAAGTGCCTGCCTCTAACCTAAGCCAGGGCCACCTTCAAACTGGGTGTCCTAGTTGATGAAAAATTTATGTAACTTGGTGGGTTTCCCTATTGTGAAACACGAAGCTCAATGTTTGGCTCTGTTTCGCCTTTTGGAACAGGAGTGTCTTAAGGTGATTGAAGTTGGGGTGCCCAAGCGTCCTGCAAATTCAGGGTCACGAGGTCTCAGGGAGCTTAAGGGGCTTATCTCTAATGTTAATTACGACGGTGTCTAGTCTAAGAGTAGGAGCAGAGTTTCTTCGACTGCTGTGGGGGTTGTTGGTAGTTGTAAATGACTTTACGACTACTTTCTTGGAATGTAAGGGGGCTTAACAATCCCCAGAAGAGAGGTTTGTAAGAATCTTCTAAAAGATTGGAAGTGCGATATTGTACATTTTCAAGAAACGAAAGTATCTTCTACTGATGTTGCTTTCGTTCGGAGTTTATGGGGGAGTCCTTTCATTGATTGGGCTGTTTTGGACGCTGTGCAGACCTCGGGAGGGGTCTTGCTAATTTGGGATAAGAGAGTTTTTGAAAAATTGGATGTAATTGCTAGACAGTTTTCTGTCAGTGTCTTATTGAGAGGAGTGGTGGATGACTTTGTTTGGGCTTGTACATGTGTGTATGCCCCCAATGATGATGGTCAACGGGCTTCTTTGTGGGAGGAGTTGTCTCAGGTGCGTGCCGGATGGCCCATGGCATGGTGCGTAGTAGGTGATTTCAATATCATTAGGTACTCCAGTGAAAGGCTTGGCTGTGAGTCGTTTAGCCCGGCTATGTATGCTTTCTCGGACTTTATAGAGAATAATTCTTTAGTGGATTTACCTTTAGAGGGGGCTTCCTTCACTTGGTTTAGAGATTCTGGTCTTCCCTCTATGTCAAGAATTGACAGGGCTTTGGTTTCCCTAGATTGGGAGGAACATTTTGAGAATAGATCCCTAAGGGTGCTTCCTCGTGTTTTTTCTGACCACTGCCCTCTTTTGTTGGAAGCTGGTGCTGTGCGACGTGGTCGGAGTGCCTTTCAATTTGAGAATATGTGGTTGAAAGTTGAGGGTTTTGTTGATAGAGTTTAGCAATGGTGGAATGGGTACAGTTTTGTGGGTTTACTAGGTTTTATTTTGGCTCAAAAATTGAAGGCTTTGAAAGCAGATTTAAAAAAGTGGAATAGGGAGGAGTTTGGTGACCTGGCTTTTAGAAAGAAAAATTTGTTGACTGAACTGATGGGTTTAGATGCGAGGGAGGAGTTGCTGGGGCTTTCGAATGAGGATCAGCTTCGTCGTATTCAGCTCAAAGGAGACATAGAACAGTTGGCTTCTCTTGAGGAAATTTCTTGGAGACAAAAATCTCGGGCCTTGTATGTGAAGGAGAGAGATAATAATACTCATTTCTTTCATAGATTAGCAAACTCTCATAGAAATGCTAATCATATTAAGAGGATCGAGGTGGATGGTGTTCTTTATGAGGATGAATTGGATGTGCGCTCTTAGTTAGTTCTCTTCTATTAGGGGTTGTATGAGGAAACTGAATTGGGGCACCCTACTATGGAAGGATTAGATTTTGCTTGTATTGAAGAGGAGGAGAGGCAGTCCTTAGAGAAGGAGTTCACGAAGGAGGAAGTCATCCAGGTCTTAAGGGAGATGGAGGGTGATAAAGCCCTTGGTCCTGATGGTTTCACCATGGCTTTCTTTCAGAAATGTTGGAGTGTTGTGGAAAAGGATGTTATGGATGTCTTTGATTATTTTCACCGGCACTCTGTGTTTGAACGGTCTACGAATGCTTCATTTCTCACTTTAATTCCTAAGAAGTGTAATGTTGTTAACATTAAGGACTTCCGCCCTATCAATTTGGTGGGTAGTGTGTACAAGTTGTTGTCCAAGGTGTTGGCTAACAGGTTGAGGGCGGTTTTGGATAATCTCATCTCTGAGACTCAAAATTCGTTTGTCGGAGGAAGGCAGATTCTGGATTCAGTGCTCATTGCAAATGAGTGTCTGGACAGTAGGTTGAAGAGCCGGTTACTAGGTGTGGTTTGCAACTTGATATTGAAAAAGCATATGACCATGTTAACTGGGAGGCCTTGTTTTATCTGTTGGACTGGATGGGTTTTGGGGTGAAATGGAAGGGATGGATTAAGGCTCTGGTTAATGGATCCCCTTAAGGCTTTTTTGGAAGCTATCGTGGGTTGAGTCAAGGAGACCCTTTATCCCCGCTTTTGTTTCTCTTGATAATGGAGGTTTTAAGCAGAATTTTGAAGAAGACAGAGGAGAATAACCTCATTCGGGGTTTTCATGTGGGTGCAGTGAATTCTGTTGGTGTGCGGATTTCCCATTTGTTGTTTGCGAACGACACTATCTTATTTTGTGAGGCCTCTAGGGAGCAGTTGCTGTCCATAAGGTTGGCGTTGTCTTGTTTTCAGGCTTTTACGGGCTTGAAGGTTAATGTTGGGAAAAGTGAGATTGTCCCTGTTGGGGAGGTGTATAATCTAGCTGCATTGGCTAGTATTCTTCATTGTAGAGTGGGGAGTTTGCTTATGAAATATTTGGGGATGCCGTTGGGAACTTCCTTTAAGACGGTTTCGATTTGGAATCCTATTTTGGAGAAGATGGAGAAAAAATTATCAGGGTGGAAGCGTCTCTATTTATCTAAGGGTGGTAGACTCACATTACTAAGGAGTACTCTCTCAAGTTTTCCAACGTACTTTTTATCTCTCTTCACTATTCCTAAATCTGTGGTTGCTAGAATGGAAAGTATTTAGAGGAATTTTCTTTGGGGGCCTTCTGAGGGGAGTTTCAAATATCCTTTGGTGGCTTGGGAAAAGGTGTGCTTACCTGTTGAATTGGGAGGTTTGGGGATAAGAAGTGTGGCATCGTTTAATCAAGCATTATTAGGGAAATTGTTGTTGCGTTTTCGGGCATGAAGTTACCTATCTTTGACGGAGAGTTATCTCCACAAAATATGGTGAGGGTCAAGGGGGGTGGTGCACGAAAGTGTGCAGGAGGACTTATGGATGTGGCCTTTGGAGAAGCATTCATGAAGGGTGGGAGAGTTTCTCTAAGCATCTGTCTTTTGTAGCGGGTGAAGGCACCCGTATTCGCTTCTGGCATGATAGGTGGATTGGGGACAACATCCTAAAAGATCTCTATCCTGAGCTCTATGTGTGTTTAGTTGCCAAAGAGGCTTGCATCTCTGAGGTTTTGTGGATTTCGGAAGGAGGTACTTCTAGAGTGTGGGACCTAAGGTTTTATAGAGCTTTTGAAGATTGGGAACTAGCTGCATCTTATTCTCTACTTCAGTTTATCCAACCTCGTATTCCTCGTTCATCAAGCATGCTGTAGACTTTTTGTACCTGTGTCCTCCAATGAAATGCGAGGTGAACTGGGCGCTTAGTTCCTTAAAGGTGTTGATGGAGTTAGGCGTAGGTCGGCTGAACCAAATCCTTGCGGCTCCCTTTAGCGTCGTAGGGAAAGCCCTACACATTATCTCATCTGCTACTTCTTGGAGGTGCATCAAAGTTTTAAAGGTTTCTAGGTGGTCTAGAGGGTCCTTCGCCCCGTCGTAGCTGTCGATCTGCGGCATACGAAATTTCTGTGGTAGGGGGAAGGAGTTGACGGCCGCAGTGAAAGGTGAGTCGGTGCGGTTGACTAGATTGTCAAGGTCGCTAGAGACCTTCCCTTTGAGGGCGTTCATCATGATCTCCATCTGCTCCTTCATTGCTTGCATGCATCTCCGCAGCAATATATGGTGGAGTTGCATCCGTGAGGGATGGGATACTAAAATTTTGTCTCTCGGGTCGGCTCGTGGCATTGCTACCTTCCGGCCCTTCTCTATCCTTTCGCTCGGCACTGGTACCTTCTTGATCCTCCTCTTGAGTGCCATTCCTCGCATTCTTTTGGTGTAACTGTTCTTCCAAATCATGATTTTGTTTGGTAAGGCGTTCTACTGTGGCTGTGAGGGTCTGGACTTTCCTCTCCAGGGCAGTGGGTCGCGGCTCGTCTCCTTGAACGTTGTTGGTGGTCGCCATCGAGCGAGTAAGTACCATGCAACTCTTTGTCCGGGATGCGATAATATGGCTTTCAAATTACGCAGTTTCCCACAAACGGCACCAACTGATGATGCCGTAAAATCACCAGTGCATTGCACGGCCTTCCTAGCTCGAAGCAACGCCTGCAAAATGGAAAAGAGAACCTTCAAGAGAGCACCGGTGTGGTGCCGGCCGAACACCCTCCGAAGGTTAAGTTAGAACTTCTCACAACTCTAGAGTGCTAGAGAGGGTAAATTATGCGTACCTCGATTTGTGAAGGTATTCCCCCTTTTATAGTAGTAGAGGGTTGACCTCTTATACTTGGCGTAGAAATCTTTTCCTTATAGGGATCTTCTTGAATAATCCCAAACGTGATGAGCAAGTTATTTCCTTGTAGAGAAGATCTTGATTAATGCGTGTATCTTTCGGAATCCTCTTCGTGCTAGGATTCCATTTGCCTTGGGATTCTAGAATGGCCAAACGTGTGTCGCAAGTATTCCCATCTAGGGTTTCTGGCTGCCAAATGGACACTCGGTCCGTCCATGTTCCATCCGTCCATTCGGATCCGTCCACATCAGTGATAGAATGATTTATGCCCGTCACCTATCGGCCCACAGATGTGGAACCGTCAGGCCCATCCTGCCCTGAGTCCGTCATGGCGTATTTTAACCTCTTCATATGCTATTGTAGAACTAAATATGAATTTTAAGCAAAACAAAGAATGAATCATGAAAAAAACCAAGAGACATATATTGAACAACTTGAATAGTAGATAAGAACTGCTTCGTTGTCTAGGATGTACTAGTAGAGTCACAAGTTACATTTAGAATTGCCAGCTAAAAGCCCTTAACAAGTAGTTAAACAGATTCTCAAATAAAAAGAAATGTGACGATACGCCCCAACCGAACCCAATTACTGCCAAGAAGACTAAAGGAGGCAAAGCCTGATACCTTTTCACGATTGATACCAACTAAAAATGGCTATTGCCCTAATGAGGGAACCCTCGTGAGGATTGGGGGCATCACACACTTCTTGGTCTTCCCTTTGTCCTTTTAAGCCTAACTTGGCAAACAAGCCTCAAGAGTCATTTATTATTAGTATTTCTACTCACCAATTCCAATTCCAGGCATCTGATCTGATGAGATACAAACTCAAATCCTATTTGTTTCTATTAGTGCCCATATCAACTTTTGGGGCCTAATGTTTTTCTAGAAGATACAAATACCATTCCAATCACAACGGCGTACTTGGTATACATAATCATAATGGAACAGAAACATAATTCATTAAAGATCATATCGGCTCGAAACCCATAAAGGCCTATGTGACAGAAATCTTTTCAAGAAAAATGTGGATCACTAACTAACAAGCCAAGGTTAAACAGCCTATTGCCTATATCTGATTCCTTTCTTTCTTTTATCAATTAATATTGAAATCCAAAATCCTGTACCTTCCTATTTGACCCCAAGTATTATCACTCACCTAAGTCATTGTGAAATTCAATATACATTTATTGGCTTGAATTGATCTCTAATGGTATGTATCAGCTCATATGTGCAACAAAAACTTCTTTGCTATTTATTTGATGCTTAATTCACTGATAAATCATTCTGTAATTTATTTAGAAAGTTACCAAACAGTCCATTCCTGAACAGCATCCTATCTAATTACACTATACCTAAACAAAAGTTAATATTTTAAGCAATGGTTACAAATATATATCACTAATTAAAAGATCCAAGTTTCAACTAATTCCGGTCAATACTCTAGCGGTCAACATTTATATATTTAAACTATTTTTCCTTAGTTTAATAAAGGTATGGGAAATAACCAAGCTACAAGGCTCTTTGAAGAACATTATTGAAATTGCAACAAAGTTGCAAGCCCCATCACATGACTTATATTACAAAAGAATGTGACAAATGAACAAGTCACATGCAATACACAGCAAAAGTTTCTCAAAGATGCTAAAATCCAACTACAAAAGACAATGTCACAGTGACTTAACTGTATATTTGGTTCATAAACTTTAATATATGTTTCAAGATTTATTTGGCCATCCAACAACACACATAGCAAGGAATACCCATTAAGCTTTTTTATCACTAAAGAAAATTAAAATTTGAATTTTTATTAAAAGCACATAAACACAATCATGATTCTTGAATGAGAAACAAAATAAAGAAAACTCCTTTATCCATTTATTCTCAATCCCACCCAAAAAAAAAAAAATGACATTTTGATTTCAATGACATCTATGTCTACAAATATAAAAGCAATTTTAAACAAAACCCAAATGGGCATGTATCAAAAGCAACTGAAAACCCAAGTAAATCCACAACCTAGAAACAAAAACAACAGCAGCAACAAGTCCTTCAGTCAAAATCAGTTCTAACATTTAGATTTCTAACAATGTGTAACCCACCATGCAAAAAGCCCAAATCTATAACATAAATTCAGCAAAAGAGGAATGGAGAATTGTTACCTAGCAAGTGAGATGAAGAACGAAGAGCATAAACAAAGCAGAAGAGAGCCCGTGGAGACTGAGAGAACAGGGTAGCTTATTTGGGTGTGAGAGTGAGTGATTTTCAAAATTTAGAGTGAGTGAGTGAGTGAGTTTGAAAGCGCGGAGTGTCTGAGCGTGAGCGTGAGAGTGTGGAGTGTCTGAGTGCAAATAGGTTTTATGCGGTCAAAAACTAGTTTCTGAAACTCGGTTTTAGAAGGGAGTTTTTTTAAAAAAACGTTAAACATAAATCGAGTTTTATAAACTCGATATCCACGTGGAATACTCTGTCCATGTCATAGTAAAAAACCCCAAAAACGAGTTAAATCTCGAGTTTTAAAAACTCGAGTTTTAGTTGAATCTCGAGTTTTAGAAACTCGAGATGCTAGTTTCCCTATATCTTCCGCAACCGGCCAACTAACGAAATTCTTAGAATATTAATGTTATTTGGAAAGGGTGTCCAAAGAATGAGAAATTGAGAGATCACCGAGAGTCTATAAACTACTGATGTTTGGACTTATTTAAGGCTACCGCGAGAGAGAGAGTTCTATATGAAAGCTGCCGCTACCATCTGGTCACCATTCAGTAAGGGTTTTTTTTTTTTTTTTTTTTTTTTTTTTTTTTTTAATTAAGGTTTTAAATTAAATTGGGGGGAATGTGCAAAATAGGCAAGTAAAAGGGATGTATATGGTTAGTTAGGCAACGTTTGAAACAATTATGGAAAATAGCATCTCGAGTTTTAGAAACTCGAGATCCATATTACTGAAAATACCACATAAATCTCGAGTCTTTAAGACTCGAGTTCCATGCAAAAAAAATTTCCTCTATAGTGGCGTTTTTAAGCCTTACAGTGACGTTTTAAAGCCCTATAGCAGCGTTTTTCTGCAAAAAAAAAATTTTATAAGTGATTACCCCATACCAGGTTTAAGGAGCCCTATAGTGGCGTTTTTAAGCCCTATAGTGACGTTTTAAAACCCTATAGCAGCGTTTTTCTGCAATTTATGGAACTCGAGTCTTTAAAACTCGATTTTCATGTGGATTTTTTTCCAAATCAACCCATTCTCTTGCAAATCGAGACTTAAAAACTCGATTTTTATCTTGGAACTCGAGTTTTAGACACTCGAGATGCTAGTTTTCAATATTGTTTTGATCCGTGACAATTAACTAAATTTTTTTATATTTATTGTTATTTGGAAAGGGAGTTCATTAAATTGGCTTGTGAGAGAGAGATGAGGAAAAGAAGGGCATGATCAAATTCTAGTAGGAGAAGATGTGAAAAAGACAGAGAATTATAGGAAAAGAATTGAAAGGGTGGGTTTTCTTTAGCAACACATGACACATGCCACACCTACGTTGTTTTGTTTCAATCAATTTGGGTTCTTTTCTTTTTATTTACAATCTTGTTCCTTTCTCTCTTTTTTTTTTTTTTAAAATTCTATTTTCTTATATTTGAATCTCTTGGCCTCCCTCTACCCCTCCTTCAAACCCTTTTTTCTTGCCCTCTGCCCAATAATTGATTAGATGCACTTCAGCCCCCACACGTTATGTCTTCCTCCTCCACGACCATTGCCTTGATTGTAATTTTATATATTTTACTTTTTTTTAAATCTTTTACGTTGTGGCTTTCTACTCTATATGCTTTTAAGTGCATAAATTTTGGTGGGTTTGTATTTGTGGGTGTTTTTCCTTTGGTTGCCTTTAGACTTTGGAATTGAAAATTTTGTGATTTTTTGCAATAATCACTTTTTTTGCTATAATCTATTTCACTTTCTATAGTACTGTTAACATCTTTAAAATACTTTGGTTTGATATTGCAGGGACATTCTCACAACTTTGGAGATTGGTACCTCTCTCGTGGCTCATCAGATATGTACTGAGTAACCTGCTTCACAGTGAGCATTAAGCATTATTGTAAATCAGTATCACAGAAAATAGTGTCCTCTCCTCATATATTCAATTGTTCTTCCTCCACGTGTTCATAAAAAATAAAATAATGGTATCCATGGTTGAGTTCTTAACTAACATCTCCTATCCATGTATAAGAACTGTGTTTTGAAGCATGTTTGAATGTCAAATGTTTGTTGAAATGTCTGATAGAAAATCTAATAGCCTATGTGCAAATAAATATTAGCTACTACACATTGCCAAACCATTTGGACTAACTTTATAACAATTCATTATTATTGTCTCTTTTACTTTCCACAAACTTTTATGCTTAGAGCTTTAACATAATATGTAATTTATATATGATTATTTTAAGAATTCCATTAACTTTAAACACACAACATGGCCAAAATATAAGCTATTTTGATAAAAATCTACCCAAGAGTGAGTAGATTCTATGAGAAATACCTAATTTGAGGCAATTGGTCTCCAAGAATGATAAATAAGATTTATAGAGAATAGAGAAGATTAGGAGAGAAACTGTTGCTTATTTCATTCAATGGTCCTTGCAATCACCACTCTAGCAAACCAATATATCCAGTTTTCTTGAGTATTCAAAGCTATTCCAAGCAAAGCCATATATGTTGCATTCTAACAACCTATCTAACTAACTAACTGACAACAACTAACAAAAGTTAACAGCTTCTATGGTAAATGACTAACAATTCCCTAACTCTAATGCAGCGGCTTAGGACGGTTGTATGTTAGGCAACATCAACAATAACAGCTATGGCACAAGTCAACTTCAGCAGCAACATCACAGGTGTTGCTTGATGACTCTTAACATATTCTATATTGTTAAGTAATAAAATAGCTTACTATATTTTAATATAATGCATTACTCCTTTTTTTTTTAACCTATTGTTTAGTAATTGAGAAAATGAAGGAAAATAAGCTAAGATAAAATTCTAGATTTTTAAATGTTTCTCAACTATATGTAATATAAAAAATCAAAGTACAAGGTTTTTGGAAATAATTCTCCAGATTGGAATGACTATCATTGATATTTACATATAGTTGTACAAGTAGGATTGTACAAGTAACAAGGAAAGTTTTGATGCATGGGTTAAATATGATCTGTCATGATTTATTATTGCATAATATTCTCCTTGAGTTTGGCAATGATTTGATTTGATGCAATGGTTTTCTATGTTCGGGTTTTTACCAGAATGAGACTGATTTTCAGGATTTATGATGGCTAAACCAATGCTCATTGTTGGTGTTGCTGCTAGAGGCTTAAGTAGCTGCATAACTGATGTTGGTGTTGCTGCTAGAGGCTTAAGTAGCTGCATAATTGCTGGTGTTGTTGTTGGAGGTGATAATAGCTTAATTTTGCATATTTATATAATTATTAGAAAGCATTATTATACTTATTTTAAGTCAATTCATGAATTTTATAGTTGGTTTTAGAATAATGCTGAATAATCAATTTTGTGCTTAATTGAATTTTAATGCGTGAATTTGTCTTTTGTAGGATAATGAAATTAAATAAGTGGATTTGTGCAAAGAAGAAAGCTAATGGACTTTACTTTTACAAGGGTCATGATGAAGTCAAAGAAGGCCAAACCAATTAAATTCGAGTCCAATTGGAGAAATGAATAAAATGAAATTTGCACCAAATCCAAGTCCAATTCAGATTAGGATTCCAACCGGCGCACCAGTTAGTATTTGGAACATAACTTTCGGCTCCGATGTCCACTCTAGATGATTCAAGTTGGGCTGAAAAGTTAACTTAAAGGGCTAAAACTTTGTAGTTTACCAAAAGTTCGAATTCTGAAGTTAAATGGGCCGAAAACGTCAATTAAGTGAAGCCTAAAAGCGGATTATTAAATGTTTTGAGTAAACATAAGGGTGTCATAGGAAGGAACATGGCTAACATAAAAGGACTTAGTCCATTGGTTTTTACTCATAAGATTTATTTAAAGGACAATGACAAACCATCGAGGGAGACTAAACAAATTTTGGAAAAGACAGTTAACCCAAATCGTAAAGATTGGTCTTTGAAGTTGAATGATGCACTTTGGGTGTATCGCACTGCCTATAAAAATATTCTTGGTATGTTTCCCTATAGACTTGTTTATGGTAAAGCTTGTCACTTGCCTGTGGAATTGGAACATAAATCATATTGGGTAATAAAGATGTTTAACTTTAACTTAGACAAGGCTAGTTCATTGAGAAAATTGCAATTGAATGAGTTGGAAGAAATTTGGCATGATGCATATGAGAATTCTAGGATTTCTAAAGAAAGAATGAAGGTTTTTCATGACAAACAAATTTTAAGGAAATCTTTTGAACCATCTTAAAAAGTTCTTTTGTATAATTCTAGGTTACATTTGTTCCCCGAAAAATTGAGATATAGATGGACTGGACCTTTCATTGTTAAAAATGTTTTCCCCCATAGTGCCATAGAAATTGAAAATCCTAAGAATGGGTATTTAAGGTGAATGGTCAATGTCTTAAGCCATTTCTTGAGAATTTTTCACAAGAGGAGGAATCCATTAATTTGGAGGATCCCATTTATCAAGACTTGCCAAGCAATTTGCATTAGTATTTGTGTTGTATTGTAGATTTTTTTTTCTTTTTATTATTATTTTTATTTTGTTTTCTAACCCCTTTTACAGGTGTTAAAAGTTTTTTTTGTTCATTTATGTTCATCTCTTCAAGGTACTCTCTATAGTCTCTACTCTTTATTGTTTTTCCTTGTTATCATTGAGGACAATGTAAATTTTAGGTTAGGGGGAGGAACTTGAGATGATTTGCATTTGGTTTTATTTTATATTAAATTTTGTTTTTAGTCCAATTTTCAAAAAAAAAAAAAAAAAAAAAAAAAAAAAAAGTAGTATTGCTTAAGCAAGAGTTTTAAGTCAAACTTCTATCTAAAGAATTCCACTGTTTTTCGTGCTCAACTATTATGCACATGCACTTTAGACACATGAACATGTTTCTTAGTTGAAAGATAGAGATGACTTTGAAAATATTGAAAATAAAATGTAGAGACTATAGCCCAAGTGAGTTCTTGAGCCATTCATTTTTTTTAGAGAGTTATTTTCTTTTGATCTCATTTTTCATTTGGAAGCACATAACTTTGTTGTTGCTTAGTCTCATTATTCTTTGATTTGGTCGAATGCTAAGAAGTCAATAATTTTATGCCACACTTGAATATGTTAAAGTCATGGATTTTGAAGAATTGTCACAATCCTTAAGAGATGATTTTAGGCCATCTTTGTTAATTTTGAGCTTTTATTATTTTCTTTCTTGATACATTACCGCTAGTCACCCATTTGAGCCTATTATTTTAGCCATTCTTTCTCAAACCCTTTCCTAAAGTGTTCCAAGAATGAATGCAATCAAATTGTCTTGTTGCGGTAAATTTGTGGTGAAATAGTTGGAAGAAAAGGAGGACTCACTCAAAAAAAAAAAAAAAAAAAAAAAAAAAGAGTCATGAACAGAAAAGGAAAAATGTTGAAAAACCAAAAAAGGAATGTGAAAGAGGAAGAAATAGAGAATGAATTTGTTGAAGAAATTTTGAAGAAAAAAAGAAAGAAAGTGAAAGTGCAATATTCAAGAAACTTGAGAGGATAAATCAATTGTCATATACTCAAAAGAAGTTATCTCTCTAATTAATCTTGGGAACACTTTATTTTTACCTATACCCTTTGTTCAAAATTCCTCCTCTTTACCCTACATTACATCCTAATGAAAGTCCTATTTGATCTTAAGGAAGGTATAGTTTGGATCTTGACACGACTAATCAATGTGTGTGGTGTAATATTCTTAGTGTTTGGCATCCTTTCATGAGACTATAAATGTCTTTTATTTTGCTTCACCGTTATTTATCTTATTTATATGTGAGATATTAGTCTTTGTTCTACATTATTCTGCTCACATATGTTTGAGAGTGTTACACCTTTTTTAGAGTGATTTTATTTGTTGAGTGTTAATAACTGTGAGATTTGAGTTGAAGCATAACTCTGGATAGAAATTCAAGCCATATTTTATCTAAAGACTAAGGTTGTGTTTGTGTTGGCTAAACTATTCACACACTAAGTATTGATGGCATGTGGAATATCTTTGGTGGTTGTTAGTGTTTTGATCTTTGATTAACTATTTCTACTAAAGTAATAATTTTTTATTATTTTGTGTCTTTGTCTCGAGTCGCTTAAATTGCTAGGGACTAGCAATGAGCTGGTTGGGGAGTGTGATAATAGCTTAATTTTGCATATTTATATCATTATTAGAAAGCATTATCATACTTATTTTGAGTTAATTCATGCATTTTATAGTTGGTTTTGGAATAACGCTGAATAATCAATTTTGTGCTTAATTGAATTTTAATGTGTGAATTTGTCTTTTGTAGGATAATGAAATTAAATAAGTGGATTTGTGCAAAGAAGAAAGCTAATGGACTTTACTTTTACAAGGGCCATGATGAAGTCAAAGAAGGTCAACCCAATTAAATTCGAGTCCAATTGGAGTAAGGAATCAAAGGAAATTTGCACCAAATTCAAGTCCAATTCGGATTAGGATTCCAGCCTGCGCACCAATTAGTATTTGGAGCATAAATTTTGGCTCAGATGTCTAATCGAAATGATTCAAGTTGGGCTGGAAAGTTAACTTAAAGGGATACAACTTTTTAGTTTACCCAAAGTCTGAATTTTGAAGTTAAATGGGCTGAAAACGTCGATTAAGTGAAGCCTAAAAACCTGAGATTTTCTCCAAATGAGAATTCAACTTGTAATAGGACCTTGACCTATTTAAAGGCTCTTTAGGGCAAAATTAAGGAGGGAGCTGCCGTAGAACGTAATTTAGGTTTTCTTAAAGTTTCTTTACAGTTTTTAGAGTTTTGTTTGTGTTATGGTTTGCTAGAAGCCTTGATAAGGTAAGGGGTGAAACACAACCGTTTATTGGTATGTTCTTAACAATTATTTTATGGTTTTAATGCTAATGTTATTATGTTTTTGATTGATTTACTCATCTAGAAAAATATTTAGTTCTGTATAATTCTTTGATTTATCGTAGACTCCGGGCATGTTAAATGCTTAGTATTCCCTGCGAACTAATTCACTAGTTTTGTTTTGCCTAAAATCAATCAATTTCATGAAACTACCTTAGACAATTAATTCTTGAGTTTTTATTGTTAAATCATCCAACTAAGATCACCATTCGTATGAATTTTAGTTGAGTTATAAAATAAATATTGTTAAGACTAGCAATAGATGTGTTGTGTGTGGATCTCTAAACCTTAGTGCCTTAATATATTGTTATTTTCTCTCAATTTAAATTAACTTTACTAAACCATCTCTTCAATTAAACTTTATTATTTTAGTTTTTTTTTTTTTTTTTTTAAGAGAGTTTCAACCTATGGCGTCTGCTCCTAATGATAGCTCTTTATCACCAGATCAAGACACCAATCAGTTTTTCGTGTAGGCGAGAATTGAACCCCAAATCTCTTATACAACCATCAGAGACTTTACTAGTTGAGTTAACTGGAACCCACAGTTTTATTCTTTTGTGGTTTGCTAATCAATTCCCTTTTCCCTGTGGATTCGACCTCAGACTTACCGAGTTATTACTTCATGACAATCCTGCACCTGGGAGCATTATTTAAGTCACAGCAGGAGGCGTGATGGATACTTTGACTGATTTGGTATGTCATTATATAAACCCATAAATTTAGATTGACAGTATTTATTTCTCATTCAGGAGTAGGATCAAGAAAATAGCTCAAATTGTTTTTTAGAACTAAGAGACTAAATATGATTGAAGAATGTGATCATCTAAATATGCACCATGTAACAAAAAATAGGATTAGCTTTATAAACCTGCATTTCTATAAGTGGTTTGGTAGACATACTTTGAATAACACCAAATGGTTCACATCAATATCTGGTTTGTTTTCATGATTTCAATTCAGCCTAAAACATGCTTATGAGAGATAAATATATATATATATATATATATAACATGCTTATGAGAGAGAGAGAGAGATATATATATATATATATATATATTTGTTTACAATAACAATAAGTATGTGCTTTAAGCATGAATGATTTCCTGGGGCATGTCATGTTTGTGGTGAATATATTTTTAAAGCCATATCAAATGTTGTATATACAGATGGATGTTTGAAGTGTAGCTATTGGAAATGGTTGCTGACCTTTTAGTTCTTTTAATAATGATGATCTTTGTGTTTGGTTTGATTGAATAGGGATGGCCAAAGAAATTTTTGCAGTTTCTTTTCCAAATTTTTTTGAAACATAGTGATGCAGGTAATTTTGGAATAATTACTAGCAAAAATGTTTTTGTCTTTGTTATGGAATAGTTTCGTTAATACAAAATTCTTTTCTTATATTTCTTATAAAATGTTCATGAATATTCTTTTAGTGGATTTATAAAGACCAATGGACTTAAGTGACTTCATATGTCATCTATTCAAGATGTTAATTGTGGTAAATATATATTCATCGTCTTTTTTTTTTTTCTTTTTTTTTTAATCTTTTAATTTTGGCATTATTATTTGGTATGATTTTTCAATTGGTGGCATTGATGTCAAGCTTAAGATGATGTCAAGCTTATGATGATGAGCGGGTGGTAAATACAACAAATTCAAGCCTAAATCTTGACATCTTAGATAGTTTTCTTTTAGCCTTTTCTTTAGTTAGCTTTACATACAAATTAGATTTTTGCTGTTATTTTTTCTTTGAACTAATGAGCATATTTTTTATGTTGTTTTTATTTAGATATTTTGTATGCGAAGATCTTGGACATAACAAATTGTAATTAAGCTGAATGATCTCATGCACCTATCTCCATTCAATTTAGGAGATACTATTGGACCAATTTATTCCTTTATTTTGTATTGTATTTAGTAGAATTTCATGGACAATGATTGTGAATTGATATTGTATATGTGGTATCTAATAGTGATTTTTTAAATTATATAAGTAATAGCATTGTAATGAGAAACTTGGTATAACCAATATCATGAAAATTGCAAGGAAAAACCATTTTAATACCTCTAAATGTCTTGGACGAAATAATATTCTATATGTTTAATAACTCAAGTTAATATCAATAGTGCCACTACAATTCACTATTCCCGTGCGTAAGCATGGATTATATACTATATATATAAAAGCAAAGACCTTATACGAGAGTGCATGAGGTTCTGCCAAGTGGCACATTGATACTCATGATCACATGGTATCCGTCAAGCAAAAATTGAGAAGAATGAGGACCGAATGACTCTTAAAAATCAAAGAGGAAGTCACTAAGCAATCAAAGGTAGGGTTCATCAAACCCGTGCACCAAGCCAAATGGATAGCCAATGTTGTGCCCGTACCTAAGAAGGATGAGAAGGTGAGGATGTGTGTGGATTTTAGGGACTTGAACAAGGCATGCCCTAAGGATGACTTTCCTCTCCTTCACATTGATGTCTTAGTGGATAACACGATGGGAAGTGCTTTGATGTCTTTCATGAATGGCTTTTTGGGATACAACCAAATTAAGATGGCTCCCAAAGATATGACCAAAACCACTTTCACTACCGAATGGGGAATCTATTGTTACACGGTGATGCCGTTTGGCCTCAAGAATGCTGGGGCAACCTACCAAGGGATGGCTACGACCTTATTACATGATATGATGCATAATGAGGTAGAGGTGTCTGTTGATAATATGATAGTGAAATCCAAGGATGGAGGTAGCCACACCATAAACTTGAGGAAGTTCTTCGAGAGGATTAAAGAATATAGATTGAGGTTGAATCCACAAAAGTGCACCTTCGGCGTAACCATGGAAAATTGCTAGGCTTCCTAGTGAGTGATAGAGGGATAGAAGTTGACCCATCCAAGATTAAAGCCATATTAGAGATGCCTCCTCCCAAAAGTGAGAAAGAAATAAGGGGTTTCTTAGGTCGGTTGCAATACATTAGTCGATTTATTGCCAAGCTTACCTTTACTTGTGAGCCCATCTTCAAACTCTTAAGGAAGAATGAACCATATACATGGAATGATGAGTGCCAAGAGGCCTTTGAACTTATCAAGGAATATCTCCTCCACCCACCTATCCTAGTGCCTCCACAACATGGAAAACCATTACTCCTATACCTCTCCATCATAGGGGATGCAGTTGAAAGTATGCTTGCACAAGAAGACGATGACAAGGATGAAAGGGCCATATACTCCCATAGAAAGGTCATGCCTTGCACTTCTTTGGGCCGTGCATAAATTGAGATATATCGTCTTACCTTTCCAAATATGGGTGGTAGCAAGAATGGACCCATTGAAGTATCTCTTTGAGAAACCCGCTTTGAGTGGAAGATTGTCAAGATGGTTGATCTTGTTAGCAAAATTTAATTTGAAGTATGTGGCTAGGAAAACTATCAAAGGAAGCGTCGTGTCAGATTTTTGTGCCGAGAATCCTATAAAGGGGGAAGATGGTAAAGAAGACTTTCCAGATGAAGACATTTAGGGTGTTGAGTTAGGAGCATGAAAGATGTACTTTGACGGAGCCGTAAACCAATATGGGAATGGGATGGGAATGGGATTGGAATACTCTTGATCAGTCCCGAGGGATCTCACATACCTTTGGTAATCAAGCTAAACTTCAATGCAACTAATAACATGGCTGAATATAAGGCTTGTATTGCCGGAATGGAAGCTTTTCGAGAATTGGGGGTAAAGGAGGCTGAAGTCTTTGGAGATTCAACTTTGGTTATAGCCCAAGCGCAAAAATTGTGGAAAGTGAAGGAGGAACATTTGAAGCTGATACTTGGAGGACTTGACCAAGACCTTTGACAGAATTGAATACACAATCATTCCAAAAGCTCAAAATCAATTTGCGGATGCCTTAGCTACCTTGGCCTCCATGGTTGAAATACCCGAGGGAGTATGGACACGACCCTTGGAGATTGAGCGAAGTTATGAAGAAGTGCACAAAAGGAAGACTGAAGCTTTAGTAATGACCATAGAGGAAGAGGAAGTTTCGTGGTACTATGACATCATGAAGTTCTTGGAATTAGAGGCATATTCAGATGGTGCCGACAAGAGAGAGCATCGTTCCATTAGGATGATGGTAACACAATACATCCTATGTGGGGGACAACTCTATAGAAGACCCCATGATGGAATACACCTTCGTTGTTTGAAGAGAGAAGAAGCCGAGAGAGTAATGGAAGAATTTCATTAAGGGGTTTGTGGTCCTCATATAAATGGAAGAATATTAACCAAAAAGATCCTAAGAATAAGGTACTACTGGAATAAATGGAGACTGATTGTGTGGACTATGTGAAGAGTTTCCATGATTGTCAGACACACGCCAACTTGAACCATGTACCGCCTAGTGAGTTGTATAGCACGACTTCTCCGTGGCCATTCTCGGTTTAAGGTATAGACGTGATTGGAAGGATAGCCCCTGAGGCTTCAAATGGGCATGAATACATTTTGGTAGCAATTGACTATCTCAGCAAATAGGTAGAAGCAGCCTCTTACTCTGTATTGAAGGCTAAGCATATGGCTCGGTTCTTAGAAAACAACATCATATATCAGTTTGAGGTGCCCCAAAAGATCATTTCTGATAATGGTTCCCACTTTGAGGGAGAAGTTTGAAGGGTCATGGAATTATACAACATCGAGCATCACAAGTCTTCACTATATAGACCACAAGCTAATGGGGCCGTAGAAGCAACCAATAAGAATGTGAAGAACATCCTAGCCAAGATGGTAGTGACATACAAAGATTGGGCGGAGAAACTTCCATTTGCCTTATGGGGTTATAAAACTTCTATCTGTGCGTCGACTAGGGCAACACCTTACTCTTTGGTTTATGGTAGTGAGGCGGTGCTTCCTATTAAGGTGGAGATAAAATCTTTAAGGGTATTGGTGGAAACCAAGGTCCTAGAAGAGGATTGGGTTAAGGCGAGATATGAACAATTGACTTTGATAAATAAGAAGAAAGCTAGGGCATAATATCATGCACAAGGGTACCAAAAAAGGATTGCTAGGGCATTTAACAAGAAAGTGAAACCAAGAAACCTTAAGGAAGGAGACTTGGTCCTAAAAGTGCTTAGAGATGAGACTTTTGATCTAAGAGGGAAGATGAAGCCAAGTTGGTCTGGGCCTTTTATCATTAAGAAAATCATGTCTAGAGGTGCTACAAAAACCACAGATTTGGATGGAGAAGAGATGTTTTGCCCAATTAACATGATAGACTTCGGAAATACCACATTTAAAAAGAAAAAAGAAGAAAAAACCTGCTAGGTTGAAAACCTAAAAGGGCGGCCTAGGCAAAAATTTAGGCAAAAGAACCTTGTTAGATTGAAAACCCATAAAGGCGGTCTAGGAAAAAATTAGGGGAAAAATCCATGGGCATGGTGAAAATTCCCAAAGGGATGTCATGGGCAAAAATTACATGGCAAAGGAAAAAGAAAAGAAAAAGAAAAAGAATAATGATGACAATAAACAAAGATAATAAAAGGAAATTCTCTCATTGCTCAAATTAAAGGATAATAAGATTGTTTTCATTGGGGATTTGGAACATTCCAATCCTTTATTAAATTCAAAAACAAAACATGAGAATCATAAAAGTGCAGAAAAGTAAAACATGGGATATATCAAGGTGGTCACTCAATCCTCCTTATTTTCTTGCTAGTCTTTATGTAAGCCTTCTCATCCTTCAGAATCCACTTCATGTCATCCTCCAACCATTGCTTGTACCTTGTAGTGGGGTAGATGTATTTGGGAGGAACGATGTCTATCGTCACCCTATGACATGGCTAAGCCTCACTGATCCTGCCTAAGATCCTATTGGTGAACACTGCAGTGTGGTAGGCCCTCTCATCATCAGGAGCTCCTTGACGCTCTCCAAATTGCCTTGAGATACGACAAGTGGAGTAGTAAGAGTAGCATCGAAGCCTAACTAAAGTCACACAGTGGTCCTTGCAACAACTATGGACCATGCTTGAGATATGCCACCATTCTACGACCTATTGAATGTCGGTCTCATTGAGGTGACCCGTAAGCTCCATCCTCAAAGCCCGTGTCATTCTGATGAAGTCGGCAGTCCCTAAGGTGCCTAGGGAGGTAGGTGATGAGAGGAACAGTGGGAGGTTGAAGCAACCAAAGAAGGAGAAGGATAGAGGGGAGGGAATAAAAAGAAAAGAAAAAAAAAAGCAAAAAGAGGGAGAGAGCATGAGAAAAAAATAAAATAATGATGAAAGACGATATAAGGTGCCTTGATGGGTTGAAAACCGAGAGGCAATCCATGCAAATTAGAGGGATCCCGCTAGGTTGAGAACCTAGGAAAAAATTAGGGATTATACCTGAAGAAGAAGAGGACTTTCCGCCAAGAAGTTTACTTCCTTCCTATGAAAGGCATCCAAGCTATTGAGGGTCTCCACCAAGATCAAGCCCACCGGATTACCTCTCTTTAGCTCATAAGCTATTATGCACATCCAAAAGTCCACACAATACGAGTTTTGAACCAAGAAATACCTTCCAAGAGCACACAAGCAAAAGGCATGAAGAAAGTACGAGTGTGTCCTCTTACCCTCGGGAAGGGTTGAACCAGAAAAATACTCAAAAACCAACTTAAAGTTGAGCTCCCCAAAGACACACCACCTATTTTATGTGGTGGAAGGGATGCCCAACATGACTCCCAACAAGGAAGGAAGATCCCCACCTATGGTAGGGAAGATGCGGTCATCAATTTTCGGTTCACCCATGATAGCAGCAAATTCCTCAATAGTGGGGCATAGTTCTATTCCATTGAAGCGGAATACATGCCAAGAAGGAACCTAATAGTTGGCAGCAGCACGAAAAAAAGGTTCATCCACTCTAATTTGATGATAGGGGAAGATGCAATAAAGACCATAGGGAGTAATGGAATCCTTGAAATCGGGAACAAGCTTTCTAATCCAAGTGGAGACATCAAGAGGAAAGTTTTCTACTATTAGGAGACCTCAAAAAAGTGTTCTCTAGGTTGGAAATACGTAGGTGAGGGTTTTGGACTCAAATGACTACGTAGGTGAGGGTTTTGGAATCCAATTAAGGTTTTTTTGATTCGCGGCCCACGTACGCAAGGTCAACCCTGCGTACGCAAAGTCAAATTTGCGTACGCAGGCCCATCCCCACGTATGCATGGCGTTTGGCAGAAGCCCATGTTCCCCTATTTTGAGCAGATTTTTTCACTCCAAGCCATTCCTAAGGGTTCCTATAGCCTAAAGGATCATCCAAAACACATTCCAAGCACAAGATTGCAAGCATTAAAGAAGCAAAGTTGTATAGAAATATACAATTTATGATTAAGTGCTAAGTTCCCAATCAAAGGCATAAATGTAAAAAAAAATGTTCTTAAATACAATCTTTCGTCTAAATCTTAATCCAAAATCTCTGCTAAAGGGAATAAAAATCCATAAAAAAGAAAGAAAGAAAAAAGATGTGTGTTATATGCCTATATGTGTCTTGAACTGCAGGTAATCAATGGTGCCGCCTCTTCCTTGATCGATAGCTAGGAGTTGCCTCCGAGTCCTCCTCCTCACCATCATCATCATCATCATCATCACCACCACCTGGATGGGCCACTTCTCTAGGACCATATAGCTCCCTTGAGTAGTTGGTCTCCTCTAATTTGAGATTCCCAGCTAGCCACACCAACTTCTCATGCTCTTGGATAGTGAGTTGCAGTTCAAAAAAGGAAGGGTTAGTGACTAAAACAAATAGAGAAATTTGGCAAAAAAAAAGAAGGACAAAAGGAGAAAGAACTCATCGCCCAAGTGTTGGGAGGGAAAGGATAGCCCATGACATTAGGATTACGGGGCACGGCATGCTCCCGAGTAAAGCCATCAGGGCCATAAGCATAGACCGTCCAAGGGAGATGTAGAGGATCAATGGGCTCACCAGCAACAGGTCCCTACTGTTACAATTTCCCACATTAAAAGTCATGACAAACAAAAAAGAAAAAAGAGAAGAAAAGAGATTGAACATGAACCTGAATAATAAGGGAAAGCATGAGGCGAGTAATGTTGAACTCCTCATAGTTCAACCCCTTAAGAAGCCGCTCGGCATAGGAAATGCCGCTCCCCCATGAGTTATATTTAGCATCAGTCATGGAGTGTGGGGCAAGAATGAACTTAGGAGAGTTCATCGGAATCTGTGGTTCATCTTTACCCACCAGCTGGCATTGCACTCTCTCCACCAAGTTTAGCACCCTCAAACCCCCTTTTTCAAAGGGCCAAGTGATCTCTAAAGCAATAAGAGTGGCAAGCTCCAAGTCTCGAGAAGCAGGAAGGGGTTGGCCGGCCCATGGAGTCCAGTTAACCTATAATGACACAAGGTTAGAAGAAGAGTATTCTAAAGGAAATGCATGAAAAGGCATGAACAACTAGAACTCCTAAACTTACCTCATCCGAAGTTAACCTAGCAAGATAGGCCCTCACTTGAGAAAACTCCCTTAGAACCAGGTCGGTGCTTGGAGTTATGAGACCATACCTAACAACCCACCGCTGCAAAAAGAAGCACAAGCCACAGGTTAGATGCAAGATGGCAGTTTGCAAGATGACATTTTTCAAGATGACATAGTTTGCAAGACTACAAGCTAGAGTAGAAATGCAAAGAATGGAAAGATACTAACCTCAAGGAGCTTCCAAGGCCCTACAAGCTGTTGCAAGGTGCCCCGACTGAGAGTATCAAGAGTGGAGTAGAGATAGGCAAGACATGCTTGCCGCCAGTTGGCCCTTTGTGCCTCTCCAAAGTCCTGGAAGAGGGTCAACCACCTCAACGACACCGTTTGCCCACCATTGGCAAAGAGATAAGCCCTCAACAAGTGAAGAAGGAAAGCCCTAGCCATACAGACACACTCCTCCCTGGTCCTATGTGGGAGGAACATGTAATCCGACAACAAATCAAAGTAGCGGATGGTCTTAGTGGAGTACTTCCTCCCCAACATGTCGAGACCCAGATGGATGCCCGATGCATCGTCTAAACTAATGATAGTACCTTCGTAGCTAAGGCCAGTCATGCATTAAAAGTTGTATGGAGTTACCGTCATCTCCTGCTCAGCAATATGAAAGGTGTGGGTAGTATCCCACCACTTCTCAATGAGGCATTGCACCAAGGTAGTGCTCGCAGACTTCTCCGAAAGAAGTCTAATGATGGGTTCAAAGCCCGCCTCCCAAATATAGCCCCTGGTTTCGAGGATAAGAAGATTGTACCACTCCACCACTTTATTAGTGCTTCCCCTACCAACATAAGGGGATGATGACTGCAAACAAAAAATAAGATGACATTAGATTCTTGATTCAAGTAGAATTTGGGAAATATGATGTTTTGATGCAAGAACGAAGAAAAAAAAAAGATATAGTGATATTTAGGTACAAAAATGACAAAAAGGTGTGTTAGGAGTGCATATAGAGGTGAAACAAATGAAAAATAAGTGAAAATGGGCCGAGTAGAACTTCTGCCAGACGTCTCACGTACGCGGGTCAAAGCCTACATATGCAGACAAGACTCCGCATACGCAGGGCCATTCCCATGTACGCAGAGCCTCAAGAACACACTTGCGAATGCGAGAATAGAGCTGCGTACACATGAATGAAAGCTACGTATGTAGGCCCGAGCCCATGCATGCAAGAACACAAGAAGAAGCAGTTCTTCGACATTTTGAAAGATACATAATCCAAAATCAATCCTAGACATGTTCCTACCCCTCTTAAGGTGTCAAGTTTTCATCTAAACCCATCCTATAGCAAAACTCAATCATCTACATGGCCAAAAACACATTGAAACAGAAGATCAGAGAGGAACTTGAAAATGAGAAAAAATTTCAAAACTTACAGATTCGGTCGTGGGAATGTGATTCTCTGGTTGGTATGTCAATGGTGGAGACCCTACCAACCTTGTTGCTCCACTCCACCGGGCAAGGTGAAATGCATCAGAATATAGGACGTAGGAGGACTTCTTGGCCTTGGGTGCCATTGGAGAAGATGATGAGAGAATGAGAGAAAATGAGAAAGTGAGAGGGCTTGAGAAAATGAAAGAGTTAGAAAGTGAGAGAAAGAAAGAGGAGAAGGAGGTTTTTGTAGAGAGAAACAAAGAGAGTTATGGAGAATATGAAGAGGTGAGGAAGATGAAGAGAATGAAGAAAAAAAAGAAGAAACGGTTGGTATCCATTGGGAAAAATGAAAAGGCAGGAACACACCTGATGGCTAAACTATGTGTAGTTTAGGCCTCACCATTAAACTATGTGTAGTTTAGTCATGAACAGTAAAAAATATATATATATATATATATCTTTCAAAAAAGAGGGACATCTTATGATTACCCCAATTAAGGCACAAAATTATCAAATGACTCATCAGTGAACGGTAAAGGAAGTAGAAGACTCTTCCCCCGATCAGGCACATCAAAAACCATCCCTAGTGGATCAAATACATTAAGAACCATCCTCAGTGATTCAAGCACATCGAAAACATCATCCCTATGAAGGAAGCAGAAGACTCTTCCCCAGCGGATCAAGCACATAAAAAACACTACCCTTAGTAAAGAAGCAGAAGACTCTTCCTCAATATTTCAAGCATCTCAAAAAACACTATCCTCAGTAAGGAAGCAGAAGATTCTTCCTCAAATGGATCAAACCTATCAACCATCATCCCTATAGAGGAAGCAGAAGACTCTTCCTCAATAGTTCAAGCATATCGAGCATCATGCCCATGGAGGAGGCAGAAGATTCTTACCCAAAGTATCCCTAGTAAGGAAGTAGAAGATTCTTCCCTAGTGAGTCCAATACAAAAAAAAAAAAAAATCCCCAGCGAGGAAGTAGAAGATTCTTCCTCAAAGTCCTCAACGAACCATGAAAGAAGTAGAAGATTCTTCCCTAGTGGATCACACATCTACACTATTCTTTAGCGAGTCCTACTCCTCAACTAGTTTCCCATCCCCAAGCAAGTCATAAGAGGTAGAAGATTCCTTCCCATACGCATCTACTCTTCAGCGAGTTTTCACTATCTCCGATGGATCCAACAATCAAGACTACTCGTGCACATATCCTCTGGGAGTTGAACATGCAGGCACAGTAGAAAAGGGTAGAGATAGTGATAGAGAAAGAGACCAAGGTCAACCTGAGGCAAGAGCCTTACCAAAAAAGGTAGAGAAAGAAGTGAAGAAGATAATGTTAGGATTAGTGCCCTTAAATCCTATTGTAAGATGCCATGTATGATAATATGTATGACATTATTTGTGAAATGATGTATGACTTAATATTGTGTTTAATAAAGTTGTTTTATTATTATCTAAAATAATGGTAACATGAATATTCGGACATTATCATATAGTCCATGAGATGCATAGTATGTGATTTAGTCACAGAAGATATAAGTCACAAGTTCTTTATAAACTCAGAATTGTAGTTCGTAGTTGGTGATGAAATTGGACATTTCATCTGCGAAGACTATAACATATCAACTAAGATGATTTGTCTTGATCATGGAAGTGGAGACTTCTAGTTGATGTGTTGATATATTTTAAGAGTTAAAACATGTTGATCTGGACTGCTATGAGATTTATTATTCTCCTAACGACTGTCAAATGAATAATAAATCTCACGACTTCTATTTACATGAACTCTTAATCCTGAGAGAATAATAGACCTGATCATAAAGTGTAGGTTGCTTTGATATATCAGGAGTAAGATCTAATGTTACAATCAAAACCTCAGTATGTTGGGTAGCCACATTTAGTGTTGATGGAACATATATTCTCAAGATGGAATTCATAGTCTCTTAACGGAGATACAAAATATTCACTTGAGATAAGTTTAATGGGTTTGTTATTCAGAGAGTTAGGCATAACCACTTTAGTAAGACTAAAGTATATATTTATGGAAATTGGATTTCATAAGTATATGGTGAATAACTTCAAAGGATTAAACCGGGTACTCAAGGATTAAGATGTAGTAGTTCACAAAGTGGCAGTCTTCATTCATGACTTTGTGTTACTACAAATATTTTATGAAAGGGTTGCATGCACAATAAAGTCTTGGGATATAATTTATTAATAAGACATAGAGTGCAATTATATTTATATAGTGGTATTAAATATAATTAATGGTAACTTTGGACTTGTCAAAAGTTGACAGAAAAGCCCTTCCCATTGGAGCTAGTGTCTTATTTGTTCCCTTTTGGTCCCACTCCAAACCACATACTAAAGCCCAATTGGAAAGGCCCAAAAGGCTAGCCCAATTAGATAATCAGTTATATGGAGAAAAACATACAAAATTTTGGTATGAACATGAATTAGTATGTATGTGAGTGTTGAACACTTTTTCATTCTCTCTAGAACACATACATATAACTGATTGAGAGACCACACTTCTTGGGCTTCAAGTGGAATTGGAGTGAAGATTAAAAGTATTCACAAGTACTCTTCATCTTTGGTTTTAAATTTCACCGCATTACGGTACACTCTCTTGTTCATATATTCTGAAATTTACATAGTACATGTTATCAATTGCGAATGAAGTATATCCGTTAATTTTCCGCTACATACATGCATATTTCCATCAGATAAGAGGAACAAGTCATCAGGAGAAGTTTGAGGTAAGAGCCCCGGATAGACACCACAGAAACTATATCCTTTTGTTGTTTGTTGGGTTAGCTCGTAAGAGCACCTTTGTTTTTTGGGTTAGCTCATAAGAGCACCCTTGTTTGTTTGTTTTTTTTTTTTTCTTTTTAAGTAACTCTAGGATAGTGAGTCACTCGCCATTTGCTTGTAAGTGGCAAAAAAGGTTTTGAGATAGTGAACCTATCATTGCTCATTTCCCAAGCAACAAATGTGGGACTTCGGACATACGAATCCCACGCAGCTCTTCGGAGTTGCACCCCGCCCCATGTATGCGTGATGTGTGTCGTGTGCGTGGGTTGAGCCCGAACCGTACGTCAAAACAAAATGTTTTGTCTTTTATTCTTTTGATTCTATTAGTGAAGCTCACGAATCAAAAGAGGGGCATCTGTAGACACCATATTTTGTACTCCTTACGACTCGGGCCCTCGTTCCCCAATGATTCTCGAACTCTAAGGCCCAAGGCCGGTTTAGGGCCTAATCAGATATCAAATTGACTTAAGGAGTGTTAAAATGAAAAATATAACCTTTTAAATAAGCAAAAATTTATTTTTGGAAATAAAATAACCAAAGTGGCCCTCGGCCTGTGTACGTGGGTCGCTACCTACGTACATGGGCCAAAGCATGCGTACGTAGGCACGTTTTTGCGTCCACAGCTAAGGTTTCAAAAGCATAAGAAAGACAAGTTTTCTGCAATAATGGCTGAGGTTTGGAATGAATCCCACATTTTCTAGGAGCCATTTCAAACCCCATTTTCTCAACTATAAAAAAGCCTTACATGGTACATTTTCAAAACATACAGAAATCCCACGGGAAAAACCTAAGATTCACTAGAAAATAGTAAATCAAAAAGGAGTTTTTCACAAAACACCCTCAAGTCAATTTAATTTGATTAGGACCTTTTTTGACCCCAATCCTTTTAGTTTAACATTGCTAATCACTTTCTTATTGGTTTGTGAATAGATTTGACTAAGGGGAATGGTCAAAAACCAAGCCTAGGAGCTTTTTGCTTTAAGGTATTCTTTCTAGCTTTCTTTTATTTTTTGTCTTTCTTTTCTTGTTTTAATCTTGTTTTTAGTTTGGTTTATGTTTATGCATGTTTGCCTAGATCAATATATAGTTTTGTCTAGGTACTGAGCATGCTAGGTTGTTAGAATTAGGTTTTTCTTACTTGTGCTCTATTTTCTGCGTTTTTAGGTTTTCTGAGCAAGGACTTACGTACGCATAATCTTGCCTACGCACGCAGGCTTGATTATGCACACGTAGGCCTGTCTAGCGTGCGTGATGCCGTTGCCTAGAAACCCTAAACTTTTGTTTATTTTGTTTTTGCCTTCACATGTTTGTTCTGTTTAGCCTATTTTTCACATGTTTTAGGCTCTATAGGTTCCTAATTACCTCTTTCACATGTTTGTTTGTTATCACATGTTTAGATTAGGGTTTGTTTTGTTTCCTTGCTTTGATGCCATGCCATTCATTCACATGTCCATGCATTGATGCCATAGGTGTTGTGTTGCTGCAAGGTAAGTAAAGGGTAAGTCATACATTAGAAATGTCCATGCATTTGTGTTTTGGTTTTATTTTGATTGATACGATGAAGCATGCTTAGATGTATGATTAGGGTTTCTTATGTGTTAATGCTTTGCTTTTGATATGTATTGTTTGATGATATGCTTGCTACCATGTTTGGGGTTGCTGCCTTATTTAGATGTATTCTAGGGTTTCTTTTGTGTGTTTGACTCTCTTTTGCTTTGTGGATAGATAAGTATGCTTGTTTAGGGTTAAAGATGTCATGTTGTTTGTTAGATGCATGTTAGTATGTGTGTGAGTTTAGAATGCAAGTATTTAAATAGTTTTTAATAGGGTTAAGACATAGGACACAATGATGGGAGGCCAACCTTAGGGTTGGGCAGTCTTGGGTGCCTAACACCTTCCCAAGAGCGTACCTAAACTTCAAACCCATACTCTAGTAATAAGATCAAAAAGGTCATTCCTCAAAGGGATGCTATATATATGGTTCCTAGACCATTGCAAAAACTAGGTGGCAACTCCAAACCCTTGTGTCCACAATAATATACTAACATAAACATGATATAATATTTACATAAGCCTTAAACATTAATATGATATCATAAATAACTTATGCTAACTCTAATGTATTAAAGAAACAAAAACTATGATTAAGCGAACAAAATAACTTATTACACTGCATAATAAACGTCAATATATGGAATGGATTAAATGCTTTTATCATTATTTAAAATACAATATTCCTACATTGTTCTTTTATACTTTAATGGCTCTTTACTTAAAGTGAAAAAATGTAATGTACATGTGTGTGCAATTTTAAACTTTCGCTTTTCAATGATGAATTTGTTATTTCAACCAATTTCTATGACTATTATGCTATAGTCAAATTCTTTGTCCTCTTGAAATTAAAATAAAATAAATTAAAACTTTCTTTATCCCTTTAATTTTGTATTATTTTAATTCAATAAAAAACATGTTTATGTTATTGTGACATTACTTTATGTTATTATTTTAACATATTTTGAACATTCTATATAATCTTTTCACATTACATTTTAAAGCATTATCCGTGCATCGCGCGGGTGCTTTGCTAGTAATAATTAATAGCCGAAACGTTTGACTTTTTGTTGACCATTCCTCATTGCGCCACATGACTACATAAATTAATGTCACCTATACATTTAAAAACACCAAATAGTTGTGACTTTTCATTTTTCAATAGGCACCTTTTCGGTTAATAGGTATATTTTCATTTAATAGGCACCTTTTCAGCCAATATACACCTTTTGACTTTTTGTTAACCGTTGCTTAGCTTTACCTTTTTTTTTAAAGCTCCCAAATTTTTTCACATCAACATTATTTAAATAAAAAAAATTATAATTTTATATTTCTAAAACCCAACACAAAATCTGATTTTATATTTGTAAAACCCGATACATAAACGCAGGCCCATTCTCCTTCCTCCAAAGTAAAGACCTATGGCCAAAGGCCAAGCCAGCTCCCCAAATCCCCGATCTCCACATTTGACAAACAAAATGCAGACCATTTCTCCTTCCTTCATTGTTTCCCTTCTCCTTCTTCCAAAACAAAGACCCACGGCCAAACCCGCAGACCCCTTCTCCTTCCTCCAAAACAAAAAACAAAAACCCGATGCTAATTGAAAACCAGCATAAGAAACCTCCTTCTCTCCCACTCTGGTCTCTATCTCCAATGATCCAAAAAACCCAATCGTTGCTTTAAGGTACGCTTTTTTTCATCTTTTTTCATCTTCTTAATTTTTTCTCCCTCAACCTCAAGCCTCAAATCTCTCTCTCAATTGAAGTTTTATGTTCTTAACTTTTCGGTCCCAACTCCACCAAATTCGTTTCCCATTTTTCAACTTTGAAAGCATTTGATAGAAGAAGAAGAGAAGAAAGGCAGTGGATCTTATTGTGGGCAAAAGAAAATAAAAATAAAGAGAAGATGAAAGGGATGACAGAGAGTTACGGAGGGCACTATGAGAGAGAACCAAAAAAAAAAAAAATTTGATGGAGAATGTCAAAGAAGAGAAGGGAACGATGATAATTAAGAAAGGAAAAAAAAAAAGACTAGTACTATAACTATAATGCTATGTTTGGATGTTAAGGGAAGGAGGGGGAGTAGAGTAGAGGGAGGGAGAGTAATTTAATTACCTTGTTTGGATTTTTTTTAAGGAATGAGGGAGAGGGGTTTGGAGGGGTTTGAACTCCTTCCAACCCCTCATTTTTAATTCCCCCAAATTGGAGAGATTTGGAGGGAGAGTAGAGCATTAAAATGTTTGACCAAGTGAATTATCAAATTTACCCTTACCATAGTAACAAAATTACAAATGAAAAGACTAATTATTCCCCTCCCCCTTACTTAATTTTAAAAACATCCAAACAAGGTGGAGGATAATCATTCCCCTCTACTCTCATCTCCACTACTCTTCTTCCCTCTACTCCCCTCTACTCTCCTCTCTCTCAAAACTTCCAAACATAGCATAAGAGAAGGAAAACAAAGGATTTGACAGTGAAGAAAAGAAAAACGAGAGAGAAGAAGAAGAAAGAGATGAAAAAAGAGTTATAGTGGGAGAAGATAGTCACGTGGGGAGGGGTAGATTTTTGCAAAAGTGAAAAAGGAAGCTTCTTAGAAGGTGTGTGATATATAAACACCCTTCTATATTTACTAAATTACAAAAATACCAATTTGATTTTTTTGCCTTTAAAAGTTCCAATTTACATCACCTCTAAGATTTCCTTTTTACTATGCATAATAATAATAATAATAATAACTAGTCGCTAATCCGTGCGACGCACGGGAAAGTTCTTAGAAATGCTAAATATTTTTTTTAATCAAATTAAATGCATTTTTAGTCGGGTTGAGAGAAATTTAGTTAACTTAAATGAACCTTTTCGCTTTGGATTTCAAGGAATAACTCACACAAAAAGGAATATACAAATTTCATTAGGATTTGAGTTGGTCAACCAAGGTATATATATATATTTCTTAATCTACCAATAAAGCAAATTATTGCCCATTTGAAACAATTTACAATGTTCATTCTAGGCAGAAGCTTACATACTTTTTGTTGTTGTGATTTACAATTTGAGTAGATGAAAAATAATATGATGTTCTATCACTGGTTATTGCCTTCACAACAAAAGGGGTAAAATTTCAAATCAAAAGATTACATATCACATTTAAAAGAAACACTAACAAAAAGTAAAATATATGACATGCACTAATAACAAATGATCATAATATTCAAAGAGTTTTGTAAATCAACAACAAAATCTTATTAAATTGCTGGGGGCAGCTTCACTAACTATAATTTATCAAAAAAAATAACCTTCTTCATAAAACTTGTTTAAGTTATCATATTAAATATGAGAAAACAGGTGCAAGCATATTGTTGTTGACTCTACACTGTATTAGAAAGAGTCTCTCTTGGATTGCTTCATTCTTCTCTCTGCTCTATAACTAAAGGCCCCCCCCCCCCCCCCCATAAGCTTCCTACCTTGCAAAACTATCAACCATCAATAACACACCCAAAATGATAAAAATCTAAATAGATTAAAATGTTAGATTGAGAAAGAACTTAAATGTTTATTTATAACTGCCAAAATTTTTTAAGGATTTCCAAAACTACTAAAGTTTGTCAGGGTTAACAAATTTTATACACCTATGGGAACCTAATTCCTTTCAATCCAATCAAAGAATTAGATAAACAAACAAAAAGAATAGAAAGATATAATACCTGTTTTCAAAGTTTTCAAGGGCTTTAACTAATTCCTCATACTTATATTCCTTTATCTCCACCTCTACCTCTACTTTCTCCACCACTCCTACACCTTTTAAAATTCCAAAATAACCCAACGACGTCGTTTAATGCAATATCTTTTAACTTAAAGCATGGACACAATAAAAATGAGTGAAAAAGATCATACATTTATGTAAACATTCAAAAATTTGGGAATTTAGATTCAGATTCTGTAATAAGAACAAAACAGTCGGGTATATTATCTTAAAGGTGCTGATTAACACAGAACAGATTGGGTTGCCGAGCTGTTTGGTTTTTCCTTTACAGATGATGTACGGTAGCTGTTTTTCCTTTCTTTCCCACTAACAAAAGTAGTATTGTTTATGAGAAAAGTTTGAGTTGAAGCCAAGAGAAGAATTTTTATAGATACAAAATATTCAAGGGCAGGTTGTATGATGAAAACAAATATTTTACCTTCCATATTTTACCTTCCAACCATTTAAAAGAAATATTTTATCTTCTCACAATGAATTATTGGAAAAACAACTAAAAACAATTATAATGAGTATAACAATCGCAATAAACAATATGTTCCAACCGTTTAAAAGAAATATTTCTTTTATTTTGTATAACAACTTAGCTGAGTTATATATACTTTTTTAAAAAATTTAAAATGAAAATAGTCTAAAAACAAAAGAGTCATTTTTTTTTTGTTTCTCTTTTTTCTTTTATTTAGCAAGTAAACAGAATAATGAACAAATATAGATTCCATAAACAAAACTATCAACAGTAGACAAATAGTGCAATACGTGTATTAGTAGCAAAGCAGTAAATGATCTGATTAATGGTTTTATATTGACTATTTATATATAACTTTATGCAACATGAACTTTTTTAAAATTTTTTTTACAGAAATTGTTAACAAACCTTGAGTCGATGCAGTTAAGTATGCAGCTCTTTATCCAAAAATGAAAGTAGAACCTGCAAAATAAGTATTTTTTTAGTTTTTTTTTTAATTAAAATAATTTGTAAAAAACAGAATAACGAAGATCAATAATAGTGCAGTAAATGACCACCTAAATCAAGTTAATACCTACTCACAAAAACAACAGCGAGAGAATTAACTCCTACATCCTTTGCAACTCCAAGCACGCAAAAAGAAAGTAACATAATATATATTTCTAAACCTAGACATGGATCAATGTATGTCTGTCTGTGTGTAGTACCAAAATGTTCAGTTTCTCAGAGAAAAGAATTACTGGCTTTGCAATCTTTAATAGTCAGAAACTGATTCACATGCTCAGGTGCATTATGATTATAGAGGTACAGAACTACAAAGATTGCAATCTTTAGGAGGCAGCAAACAAATGTGCAAGATCTGGAAGACAACATCGAAAACAGGTCATTCTAAACTTTAGTAGTTGGAAAGAGATTCACATGCTCAGTAGCTAATGTGATATTAGAACTAAAATCAAAAGTCATATCAACAGAGAAACAAAAAAGAAAAAAATAGTTCTTAACAATATCTGAGGACCTTAAACAATCATATATTATGAACATTCTCTGTTAACAAAATGAATTTTTCTTTCAAAAAATCACATGCCCAAACATAAGCCTAAATTTTTGATAAATCCAAAAATAAGCCTAAATTAAAACAAATTCAGATAAAGAACGATATTAAAAACTCCAGCAACCCGAAATTGAAACAAACCCCAGCAGCAACGCAAAACTAAAAAAACCCCCAACAACCGCAGGAACCAAGCCCAGCAAATAGACATGCTAACTATAAACTATTGACTCCTTGAGAAATATGCCAAAGTTCCAAAGATTGGTCATTTAGTTGCATCAATGATTCAAATAAATAAATAAATAAAACAGAAAAGAGAAGAACAAACAATCTATGGAAGAGTATAAAAGAGAAGAAAAAGAATCTGTCCAATACCAGAACAATCTCATAGACAAAACATTCGGCTCCATGTTTCATCCAGTTATGTCAGATCAGCAATTAATGCAGCAATCTCTTCATCAATATCAAAGGGGACCGGACAATAGTGAAGGGCCTCCCGTAGATCTCTCTCTCCAATTCTTTCTACACAACACATTCATAATAGGAAAAAAATGAAATCAAGAGGTAACAAATCAACCTTGCCTAAAATTATTATAAAACCCCATAACTATCTGTAACACACAGCCCATACATATCACTGAATTAATTTTTCAGCCAAAATAAATTAATCATCAGGCCGACTCTTAGGTCTTTCAAAAACACACAAAAAAAAAAAAAAAAAAAAAACTATTAAATCGATACTATCTCCACTATGAAATCCATCGATATTTACAATATTTTCTTACAAAACCTGTACAATTTGAAATCCCTAAATCGATAGAAAACCTAATTGAAGACATATAATTAAAACATAACTTTGAGGCTCTATTCCATTTAAACTAGTTTCAATCTAAATTTTAACCCATATCAATCAAATAAAATTGAAACTTGAAAAAGATCAGATTAGAATTCTTCATACCTGAAAAATCGTCCAACATCAGAAACGGAAAAGGATCCAAATTCTTCAAGTTAGTCCTGAAAATCAAATGCCCAGAAAGGGGGCCAAAAAATAATCAATGCCCAGATGATAAAAACTCAAGAACAAAATAACCATGAATCAAAATTGACATTAGCCAAAGGAGTTGTGGTTGAGAAAAGAAGGAGGGAGCTGCATTGAATGAGAGAGTTAAAGAAGAAGAAGGAGATGGGAGTGAGTTTGAAATAGAGAGAGTTTGATCGAGGGTTTTGTTAGGGCTGAGTTTGCGTTTGAGAGAGAGTTTTGAAATACCTGTGGCTGATTTCTGCGTTTAGGCTTCTCTTGTAGTTGGGTTTTAATAAAAATCGGGTTTGTAATTTGTATTTGATGGGGGGAAAAAAAGATTTATTATCATTTTGGGTTTGTAATTTGTATTTGATGGAAAAAAAAATATTTATTATTATTTATATAAGTATTGCTGACGTGAAAAATTGTGGGAGTTTCAAAAGTTTCGGTTTTATATATATATATAGATAATTATTATTATTATTATTATTATAGAACTAATTTATATATATTAACAATAACCCAAAATAAGTCGACACTGTAATATTCTATAGAAAATGTTGAGGACACAATTTTTTAGTGTTGTGGCGTTGTGGGATTTTTAGTATCCTTAGCATTGCCCATATTCTATTCTAATAGAAAACCGAAATGTGCATCAAAACGGCATTTATAACTTTAAAATGAAACTTCTTAAAAGGTACATGTTATATAAATGACTTACTTATTTAAAAAGAAAAAAAAATACTAATTGTGTTACATTTTTTTTTTTTTTTTGGAGAGGAAAATGTGTTACATTTAGTATTAATATTATTATTATTTCATCTTTCACATGTATTTTCCGTTGGTTTCTAACTATCTGCCATTAGCCTTATTAAAATAATTGGTATGAATTTGTTTCTAAAACAAAAATTGCTATGGAACAGACAATAAAGAACAAAAATTAATGCTAAGGCAACTAGATTTTGCTAATAAATCATTACTCACAAAAAATTAAAAATAATAATTCAAAGGTTTATGTATTATGTTTTCTTTTTAAGCCTACTTATTATATTTATTGTCCCACGATTATAAATTATAAAGAAAATATACTATAAAAAATGCAATTATCTATGAATATATGTTTTAATTTGTAAGTCATTTTATTATGTCAATTTTTTTTCTTTTTTTTCTTTTAGTTATACAATGCTATTCTGATTTGTTTCTAGAAAAATGTTATTTATGGCTATAACTTATTTTAGAATGAATGCAATGTCTATTGGATAGTTTATCAATAATTTTCAAATGGCATCTTACATTGTATTATTAATGTCATCTCCTATTTACGGAAAATTCTTAGGTAGTCCCGGAGTATAGTGAAATGATGCTCCCTCCTCTTACATTCATGGTGGACCCCACCATTAATTTAATGAGCGGACCCTACCATGAATGTGAGAGGAGGGAGCACTATTCTCCATGCTCCGGGAGTACCTAAGAATTACTCCCTATTTACAAGAATTTCATACATTTATGCTAAATATTCCTTTTTTTTAGTTATTATTATGCTAACTATTTCAACTTAAATATAATGATATTCTCTTCTAAACTCATTCTATATTTTTCCCGTGCATTGCATGGGTTTAGTGACTAGTAATAACTAATAGTACTTTTTGTTGACTAGTCCTCATTGCGCTATATGGCTATATAAATTAATGCCACATCTACGTTTAAAAACACAAAAAAATGCGTCTGTTCAAGCAAACTGTTTAAGAACTATTTTTGCAACTATTGGTGTTCAACTGCACTGTTCCACTTGGTAGCTATTAATTTTGCACAGTTACTGATACATTTCACGTTATATTTCTTTAGAAAAAAAAAAAAAAAAACAAAAACAAAAACAAAAAACAAAAAAAAAAACAAACAAAAAAAACAAACAAAAAAAAAAAAAACAAACAAACAAAACAAAACAAAACAAAACAAAACAACAAAAAAACAACAACAACAACAACTTCAGTTCATTTTTCACCCCCTTCTCTATACAGGAAAGTTTTGGGTTTTAACGCAATTTTTCATCTTAGTGTTTCAATTCAAGTTATTGAGTCATATTTTATTCTTTGAAGCAAATTTTGATTCTCTCTAATTCTCTCTTACTAGACTAACTTTTTTAAGATCATTGAGCGAAGCCAGGGGGTGCAAGCATAGAAAGAGGTTTTTGTCCTTTGAAATTATTATTACTTCTTAATTTATGAAGAGAACTTTGCAATGGGTCTATCAAGTTGTAATCAAAGAGATTTTATGTTTTTGCGTAGAGTTTCTGCATTTTGTGATTTCATTTTGCAATTACATTGTATTTGCGTTTGCGTTTAATGAACGTGTTTTGATCGTTTGTTTTAAAAGTCTGGGTTTCAATCTATTTTGTAATTAGCAAAAATTGTCAACATATTGTGGGTTGCGTTAATTGTGCATATTTGGGTTTTACGGTTGTGATAGTTCTACTAGTTTTGATTTGTTTGCCCATGTGGTTATTATTTCGGTGAATCAACATCGTTATTCATGACGTTTGTATTATTGTGCATACATTGTGGGTCTATTTACAAGTCACGTAATATGATTTTTTTTTTTACTCTATTTTCATTTGATTGTGTTTATATAATATGCATTTGATTTTTTATGATTTTGCTTTATCAAATGCAGTTTTAGTTTTGCTAAGAATTTGAGATGGCGACAAAATTGTCAATTTTATATGATTTAGTGGAATGGGTGTTGGATCTGGTGTAGGGGTTGGATCAAATAGACAAAGCCGCTAAGACCTAAATGTTATGGTTTGTGCCATTCTAACTTGCATCTTTATTATTGTTGGTTTTTATTTACTTATTGTAATATATTAATTCATAATAAATAATGGAAACCAGTAGTCTTTGATAGTTCTTCATGCATGAGAAGAGAAGAAAGGCCAACCCTTCACCCTCAAAATTTTTGAAAAAATGCCCGAGCCAAACTGAAAAAATGGGGCTTTTGTAATGTTCTATAAACACAATTGTATTTATATATATATATATAATCTATTTATTGATTCTTTTGTAATACTTATTAAACCAAATGTAAGAACACATTATGATTATTGTAATATATTACTTCATAATATTTATATGTATCTCATTTTTAATGATCTTGTGTGTAAAATTTTGACAATTTCATCATAAGAAATGTTCAAACTACATTTTTCATCTTATATTGGAGATGATTTAGCTTTCAATAGTTGAATTTAGAGAAACTTTTAAACTTGAACATGTAAACATTTGATCTAAAACAATCTCATGTATCGCACGGATTAGCGACTAATAATAACTAATAGTTGAAATGTTTGACTTCTTGTTGACTGTGTTTCAATGCGCCACGTGGTTACAAAAATTAATGACACGTTTACTTTTAAAAACACTAAAACCTTGTGTCTTTTCATTTGGTATAATAAGAGAAACGTTTCAATATTTTCACTTTTTAGTACCGTTTTGTTTTGTCGCCTACAATAAATAAAAAGATGAAATGTTTTGTCTCTCGGGTAGTAGTTACAAAATATCAAACAAACACTTATTTTTGGCTCCTGGTAGTTAAAATTTTTGCACCTTTCATATTCCTTCCCCAAAAAAATACACTTCTTTCTTTTCTCTTTTTTTTCCTATACACTTCTCTCTCTCCCTCTCTCTGATAATTTATTTTTTTGCACTATGATACAATTTCTACATACAAGTTTTCCTCTATTTGCTGAAAATACTCAAGACTCTCCAATGGGATCTGACGACTATCTACAGAATTGGAATAATGTAAGTTGCATGTTTCACTTTTCCTTTTGGTGAAAAACAAGAAAAATAAAAATTAAATAAAGGTTTCTTTTTGTTGTTGCTGTCCTAATTTTCCTAATTCATTTGTAGAACCAAGTGCAGGAATGGTGGACACAACAAGCACGGTTGTGGCCATGTCAACTAAGTTTATCATGATCTGAATTTTTTCTAACCGCTGGTATTTTTTTTTGGTTAATTTGGAATTCTGTTATTAAATTTCTTAAATTCGAGTCCCAATTGAATCACATAACTTCACGTTTAGGATTATTGTCTCCTCTGAATATCAAAGACTGCCACTCCTATAAGAGTCTATCCTCTATTTTGTCTCTCTCTGATTTCTTCTTCTACTTTTTTAATTGAATTTGATCGGTTTGATGTAGATTGTTATTTTAGAATTTCTAGTGATATATATGGGCCCTGAAGCCACATGGTAGATAAAGATGCAGGCTGCAGCCAAGTTATTTTCGAATAATTGTAGCAATTTATCCTTATCAAGTAGCAGTAGTTTTTTTGATAGGGTCAAGTAGCAGTAGTTTGATTTGAATTAAACACATTCTATTTTGTAGAAGAGATTAGGTGATTACGTTGGTTGTCATTACTCATTAGGATGTTGTTTGATTTCTCAATTTAATGTATAGTAAGCCTTATCAATTAATATATTCACTTTTGACATTTGTTATATTTAATAGATCACAAAATTACAAAAAAAGATTGGTTACATTTTTTGGGTCTTCACTGTAAATCAACAGAATTAATAATTTTCTGTTCTAATTTTGTTTCAAGCCCTTTTATTTTGTTATGGTTTTTAGAATTTTAATTTTGATGTCTTTTGTTCTGTAATGAATGTGTTGTTCATTCTATTATGCATGTTTAATTTTTGGTTTTTTTGGTTGGTTCTGTTACGGTTCCATGGTAGGATTTGAGTTTTGTTGTAATTTGGTTTTGTTATGGTTTTATGTGTTGTTAAATCCATAAATCAGACTCATAAGACATTAGTTATGTGCCTTTTGATTTGCAATGATCATTGCCTAATTCAACCAAGTGAAATAGAGTTGGCACTTAATTTTTTACTATGGAGAATTTCGGACTTACAGTCATCTTTTTCTATATCTCACAAATGCCATATTTTTCTTTGAAGTGGCCTTGATAAAAGAAAGTTAGTTGTTGTATATGATGCTGAGTGCCACACATATTATCAGGTTAGAAATGTTTCCTTCCTATTTCAGTTTTGCATTTATATACTTTAATTTTTCACTCATTTTTTTCATAATCTTCACTTGATTATCGATGGGCATCAGTGTAAAAATTTCTTATTTAGCAACTTATTAGAGAACCACCCTCACAAGCTGATTATTTGTCTCATTCCATATTTCCTACATGGATATGTCCATGTAGTGACTTACTTTTTTTTTTTTGAAAGGATGTAGTGACTTACTAAGGTTAGTTCTACCCTATTCTTAATTTACTTTATTTGTACTTCTAATATAATTTATAAGGTTTTGAGTATTGATTGGTCAACTTAACATGTAAAATTTAAATGTGAAAATGTTAAGAAATTGCGACTTGAAAGTGATTGATGTGAACATTTCAATGTTTGAATGGTTATTGATATTCAATTCAATATTGCATTAGGTTGAGACTTGATAGTTAGATGATAATGCCATGTCAAGTAAACGAATGCTCCATTGCATGTATTAGGTTTGTGAGCATGAAAGACACATATTAATTAATAGTTATGCTATGCACAATTCGTTTGATGTTTTCCTACCGTGGGAATGAGCTATTAGTTTACCTACCTATCAACAACAAAAAAAAAAGATCTATCAACTATTAGTAACTATGTGGAAGTGTGGCATGCATTATGCAAATTAGTAAGACATGTTATTTGAATAATGTTAGTCTCATTTGTATAACCTATTTGTTTTTGGTTTTGCATAGTAAGAGCACACAATTACAAAGGCCTAACCTATACATACACTCCAAAAGGACTACCTTAACTATCAGATGTAGGGCGATTTAGGTTGCTTAGATTTTTCTTCTCCAAAAAAAAAAAAAAAAACAAGGGTGTTTAGATTTTGGGCAAATGTTATTTTCATTTACTCAAAATAATTGGTTGAAACTTTTTCAATTAAAATTGTTCACATGCAAGTTTTAAAGAAAAGAGATGAGCTCTAGAAGGAGGATGCTTAGGTAAAGTTTGCTAGGTGGATGACCCTTATAGCATAATAATGTTTTGGGTCTAACTATAGTAGATAGCATGTTTGATCCTAAGGAGTCACTATTATTAGACCTTACCAGTATCAAATTGGTCTATTCAACTTTTGGGTCATTTTTTTAATGGCCTTTCTAAGCATTTGGATTCATTTATATTGATTCATCTTTAATGCAATCACACATTTGTTTTATCTCTATTACTATAAATATATGTGATTTAAATTAAAATATCCCCGTGCATCGCATGGGTTAGCGACTACTCTCTCTCTCTCTCTCTCTCTCTCTATATATATATATATATAATCGAAGTCTTGACTTTTTGTTGACCTCTTTAGAGCTTGCCACATCATCATTATTTATTTTAAACAAAATTATTTATTTTAAAACAAAATTATTTAACTTTTTTTTAATTAACAATATCAATGTCAACTCGAGGAGGACTAATCTTTGACATTAACAGTCAAAGTCCAAACTTAATAAGGAGTGAAACTCTATCTTTCTAACAAGTCCAACTTAAACTCAAACTTTTCTTTAAATTTGTGAAGTTAATCATGAACACTATAAAAGCAATGCAAACCCCAATATTTTTTTTAAACCCAAATCTAAAATCAACGCAAAATCACGCATCTGCAGCAATCTTCAAAGTAACGTAACTTTTCCTTTTATATCACGCATCTGCAATCAGTTCTACCCATCTGTGACTCTATTCTCAATTTCTTCCTCTTTCTGCGTTCCAACTTCAAACTCACTAATCACTATGTTAAAGTTAAGTTTGATTTACTATTCTTTTTCTCCCTTTTCTTTACTCATTAGCCGTTTTTGAAGTAGACAACTGGTCTGCATTGCTCCAATTTCCAAGAGAACGTGCACCATGCGTGTGGTTAAAATTTGATGTTTTCATCAATTGAAGTGATGGCCAAGTATGACTCCTCTTTCTTCTTTATTTCTTATTAAAATAATATATATTATACTACATAACATTATAATATATATAAAACTATTATACATCATATAATATATATATATATATATAATAGAAATATAACATGATTTTTTGGGCTAAGCAAAACAATTGATCATTATTATTTTAAAAAACTAATTGATTATTTGATTAGATTTTTCATATATTGAGATTTGTCTACTTTTTAGCAAATCTTTAATTAATTAATTATTATTTTTTTATTTCTTTTTCATGTATGAATAATTTGGTATCCCCTTCTTTGTCACCCCATTATTTTTTTCTCCTCTATTTTTGTAAAATTGTGATTTACAACTATGTTTTATGTTAACTTTATTCCATGACAAAAAGTGTTGTAATTGCTTTAATTTATTTCCTTGTATTTTATGGGATTTTATTATATTGGGTTTAGTATTAAGTTGGTGAAGACTTAAGTTTAAAATGAAGAATCAGTGGATTTCGCGAGTGTCTCGCTTGAAGATAACCCGCGAAAGAGTCATGTGAGAAGTACATGCTGGAAGTTGAAGAGTCATGCCAGGCTGTCGTTTTCGCGAGTATCTCGCGGGTAAGGCCTTCCCGCGAGATAGTCGCGAAACATTCTGCCTAAAGGCTTTTTAAGTAAGACTTTCATACTCTTCACCCATACTATATATACCCTCATTACCCACAAATGTAATTGAGGCCATTTAGAGAGAAAAACTCTAGATAGGTTTTCTACAACACACATCCATCTTTTAGAGAGAGAGCTACTCATCCTTAGTGAGAAATCATTGTAATCTCTTCTCCATCCCTCTCCTATTATCCCTTGAGATGAGATTTGTACTCAAACACAACCCACACATTTTCAGTGTGTAGAGAGTGTTTTGGAACTTGGGAAGTTTTGGGGAATTACCAAAAAAAACCGGTGAGGCTTGGTTGATGCTATGGGCTATAGTGGGATCCGGTAAGTTAGAGAAGACAAAAGTTTGGCGTAACCTTGTTGGAGCAAGAAGCTTGGAGGGCTTAGGTGCACTGGGTGGATTAGGCTTGGAGGATCTTCTGCTATTCGTGTATCCTAACTACATTCTCTAGTGGATCATTGACGGATGCAATCGGGCGTATTGCGGGATCTGAAGAGATAGACAAGACACGGTTCCGAGAAGTCTTGTTGGAGTAGGAGCTTGGAGGGCTTAGGTACATTGAGTAGATTAGGCTTGGAGGGTCTCTTGCTATTCGTGTATCCCAACTTATTGTCTAGTGGATCGATTTACCGCTTGGAGAGCGGTGGAGAGGTTTTTCACCGAATTCTTCGGTTTCCTCTTCGATAACACATCACTGTGTTATCTTATGTTTGCATCTCTCTTTCCTTACTCTTGTGCTTTACTTTTATTGTTTGTTGTTCATATTTATGCACTAGAGTAGTATCGGTTGATTGCGTTTCATTTACTCTTATTTCCGCACTTAGATAAGTTAGAGTAAAAGCAATCTAGCCGTAATTTTTAATTGGGGGTCTAAATAGCTCTTGTGTTTTTTAACACATTTTCGAGCTTTCAATTGGTATCAGATTGGGTACACTTGTTGTGGTTTAAATACCTAAGTGTGATCCTTGACCCCGTGTGTGTTTTGCCATGGATAGTGCTTTGTATGCCTCTATGCATGTTTTGGATGTTGATGAATGTAACATATTACGTGTTTGTGAAAATGCCTCTATGAGTGATAATCCTCATGATTGTGATGCTATGTTACATGAATCCTTGGGTGTTGTTGATATTCCTAACATTAAACTCTTGAAGAAAAATGCTAAGAAGTTTCATAAGGATTTGAGCAAGTTATTTGGTGAAAATGATGATTTGATTGCTAAACTCAATGAATCCAACAAATTGGTTGAAAAATATAAAAAAACTTGCTGAAATTTCTCTTGAAAAACTGAAAGAGTTTGAATGTTTGAATATGGACTTAGATGCTAAACTTGTTTTGTCTAACAAACTTGTTGATGATCTTAAATGTGAAAATGAATCTCTTAAGATGCATGTCAAGTGTTTGATTGCTGAACCTGTTGCTAAAAAGAAAGATAATATATGTTGCAATCATGTTGTGGTACCTGATTTTGTCCCTATTGTGAGTTCTACCTCAAAAGACATATCGGTGTACATTCCTCCATATAAAAGAAACCAAAAAGTGGAGAGAAATGCTCTTAAGCCTAAGCCTCTGTTTAGGTCCCATCCTAGGGAATTGAGTGGATCTAAGTTTGTTCCTACTTGCCACCATTGTGGTGTGATCGGTCACATAAGACCCCAATACCCCAAGTTAAAGAGAGAACAAACCCATGTTGCTAAATCCCTTCCTAAAAGGCCTAGTGGACCTAAACACATTGTTTGTCACCATTGTGGTGCCCTTGGTCATCTTAGACCTCATTGCTCTAAGTTTCAAGCTCTTAAAAGAATAAAAAGAAAAGAGAAACTTGAGCTTCTTGGAAGTTGTGCTTTGCAAGCTAAACCAGATTTGATGGAAAATGGTAAGTTGTTGAAGAAAGTTTTTAATGTTCTTACCTCCTTGTCTATGTGCATCTCTGGTTCTCATTCTTTCAACCCTCGTCTCACTTCTCATGAGACACTCATTCCAAACAATCATTCCGTTTGGATGAGGAAGGGTTCTTATGGTTGAGCTTTTACTCTTTTGGTCCTTGATCTAATTCTTTCGATTTTTGTAGGACCCTTCATGCATTAGATGCTTCATTGTCATGCATTTGTGCATCTTGCATTTATTTGTATGCATTGCTTTTGTTTTTTATTTTACTTTTATATTTTAGTTTTGTGTGAGTAAAAAAAAAAAAAAAAATCCAAAACCACATAAAAAGTGAAAAATTCAAAAAGTTTGATCGTATATGTTTGAGCACATATCTCATGTGAGTTTGGCCTAGTACCTTCGTACTAATGGCGTAGTGCATTTACGAGCCTAGCTTGTTCTGTATGCATATAAATATTTATGGGAGAAATCTTGAAATCTATATGTGATTGTTGTAAATAGATCTTCAAGCTTGTCATGAATGATTGGTCAATAGTCTTGATGGTCTTGATACTTGCATAGACTTGTGCCTATATCTCTTCCCACTTTATTTTTATGTTTTTGCAATAGAGCTCACCTAATGTAAATCTCAAAATGAAAAGAGATAATGAGCTGCAAAAGCCTGTCGCACTTACTAGTATTTGACTAGGAAAAAAAGAAAGCGACTCTTGTATTGAAATTGTATGGTACTCAAAAAGCCAAAGGCTAACTCTACATGTTGAAATATCAAAATTTCAAGCACCGATCTCAAAAAGAGATGTTGTATCCAAAAAGGATCAAATGTTATGATTTGTGCAGAAGCCAAATGAAAAGCTTCTAAGATTTGTAATCATTTTTCATGTGGGAGGTCATATATGCTCATTTCTATAATTGAGATTGTCCACTTGACTTAGTACTAGTTGTGTATGACTTGGTTGAATTGATCATTAAAACTTCACTCTAGACTAAGGACTATTCTATATTTGATACTCACACACAACACACAAGTTTATTGTTCAATGAATACTTATTTCATTTGTGTGATTGTACATGATCAAATGTGATGTGTGTGTGCTCAACCATATGTGGATCAAATCAAAAAGATTTTTGTTCTTTTTGTTTGCTTTTGGATGTGATTTGTACTACCCATGTTTTTCAAAGTTTTTCAAGTTGTTTTTGTGTGAAAAAACATGTTTTCTGAGTGTTTTCGTGACTTATTTCATGTGTAAGTTCAGTCACGAGTTACAGGGTCCAATTCTCAAGTTTTTTTAGTTTTGGACAGAAAGTTTTGCGACTGTTTCGCGAGTAAATCTTACCAGCGAGATTTCGTGGGTATGTAACCAGCAAAACTTCCCACGAAAATTTCCAGATCAGCTTTTAAAGGGCATTTCATGGGACATTTGTTCTAAACGTCTACCATCTTTTTTCAAACCCCTGTTTTAATGTTTCTACATCAAAACCCAACTAAATTCAAGTGTTTTTCATTTCATTAACATCTCTAAGGTAATTTTTAACACTTTTCATTGATTTTGATCCTTAGATTATGTTTTTGAGGGTTTTATGTTCATAGTTGAGATTTTCTCAAATGGGAGTTGGAAAACTTAATTTTTGTCAATCTTTTTGATTGGGCTTTGTTTTAAATGATGATTTGCTTTGGTTGTTGGCCCCTTGTGGCAAAAATAACATGTATTTAGGCAAGATTTTCATAAATTCTTGCATTGTTTAACATACATGTGTAGTGTGTGCACTCTAAGTGTTTGATAAAATGCCCAAATGGCATTTTCTCATTGTTTTGGACTCCGATGAGTACCAAACTTTGGGGATCACCATAATTATTAATGTTTATCATGTTTTGATCATTGGTAGTGTGTTTTATACACTTTGCCCCGTGAGTGCTTATTCATGCATTGGTCATGCATCTCACATGCACACTAGATGCACCTTTGCTGCACACACTTGATCACTTGACATGTTTTTACATTTACTCATGTAAGATTAAGTCTTTTTAGACTTTTTAGCACATATAACATGGTCTTGTGTATATGTCATGCCTAGGTCCATATCATGTTCTATCATTCTTAGCATGTCATGTTTACTTTATGCTTTGTAGCATTGTGTCTTTAAGATGTTTTATCTTTTGTTTGAGCTTCATTTTCTCATTCATCTTGCACCCTTCATGCATCATACCCTTGCTCACATCTTCTTTTCTTTCCCTCCTTCCTCTTGATTGATTTGTCTATTCGTGACAAAAAGGGGGAGTGTATACCGGAGAGTATACCGATTTGTATCGTCATTTCTATATGACTCATGTGCACACTCTTAGGAGGAGTAATTCTACCTCGTGCACATTCGTAGGGGGAGAAAGTCATAGGGGAGATGTATATACCAAGAAGGAGAAGACATTCTTTTTTTAGAAAACCTTGTTTTACTTTATACTTGTTTTCTCGTTGCTTTATGGTGCTTTGAGTTATATTTAGTATCATCTATGCTTTACTGCTCTCATCGCATCATGCACTTGTGCCCTAGTAGGATCTTGTTCCTAGATGCATATACTTCATGTATTTTGCATTGGTTGTGTGTTGGACATGCTTTTATCTTTATACCATTGTGCTTTATTGGTTGCATGTTTGGATGATCATTTGCTTTGCTATATGATCATTGTGGTCATTTGCTATATGATCATTGTGGTCATTTCCATATGACTGTCATGTGTTTGATCAAGTTGCTCATATGTTTCACAACATGTTTACTTGATCGCTATTTACTTGTTATATTATACTTGTCCTTTTTATCACTTAATTTACCTTGAGGGTCTAATGTATTTTGTGCAAGTGTTTCAGGCTACAAGTATATATGTTCCAAGTGTTACACAGCTTCTAGATTTAGGTGTGAGTGAGTTTTGCCATTGTTCTCAAACTCATGTTTTAGTCTGGAGTTTGTTATAGGGTGTTTTGTCACGGAATAGCCAAAGTGGGAGATTGTAAAGTTGTGATTTACAACTATGTTTTATGTTAGTTTTATTCCATGACAAAAAGTGTTGTAATTGTTTTAAGTTATTTCCTTGTATTTTATGAGATTTTATTGTATTAGGTTTAATATTAAGTTGGTGAAGACTATGTTATGTTAACTTATGCATCAATCACGGGTTGAAACACAAATACAGTGTAGATTAGGATGTAGGAAGGGCATAATAAAATTTTTCATTTAGTTTTTATGTACAACTTTGTCATCAACTTTTTCATTTAGTTTTTATGTATAAAATTTTAAAATCTCAAATTTTTATTTTTTTATTTTTTAAGTATAAGTATATTTTAGCATTCTTTCAGGGGGAGAAAAAAAAAGGTAACTACACTCTACCCCAAACTTGAAGGAAAATAAGTGATGCCAAACGCATAAAAAGTGTAAGAAGTGAATAGTACTCGTACATAGAAATGAGTTAAAGAATTTTATGACTTGATGGTATTTTTTCCATTCATTGTGTGTTCCTTGTGGTGCCATGTTGTTGGCAAGCAAGGCAGTAATTAAACATTAGTCATGACTCATGACTCATGAGTGATTATAACATTTTTTTTTAAACAGTATCATCTCATTTCATTAATATAAAAACACGAACATTAAATTTATAGTTATGAATTAAATAACAAAATAATTATATATTAACTAAATATTAATATATTATATACTAGCCTCATCACGCGCATGAATATTTTTATTTTTATTTTTTAGGTTTACATGTCTTATTCATGGTAATTTTATTTTATTTTCATTTTAAGAAGAAGTGAAGTTGTATTAGTACTTGACACATTTTAGAGGCGATAGAATTGGAGCTATTAAAATAGCAATGGTAGATCATAGATGAGTCTAAATCTAATTATTGCGCCATTGACAATAGCACTGACCTGTAAGACAACCATGTTTTGATATTTTTATGGAAAAACAGGAAGCCATTATTTGACCTTTTAGTGCCTTTAATGAGCAAAGGGTAATGACTAATGAGACACGTACAAATAAATTAAATTAAATATAGTCCCTATTATTTTTAAACTGAAAGTATAGTCCCTCTATAAAAACTTTATTCCATGATTCATTATGCTAAAATTACTTTTTTTTATTTATAATACAATAAGGGAATTTAAATTCTAAACATTTTCATTAAAAATATTGAAAATTTTCTATCAATTGAGCTATAAAGCACTTAGAAGTATGCTAATTTTTTTTTTAGGAAATAATAATATTTATTAGAACACACAAACATAAAAGTAATATATAGATTTTTTTAAACAGACTTATAACATATTATATAACCCGAGTATCACTACAAAAGGGCCTAACCCTTGTAGTAGTAGCCAGGGGTTAAAAGTATGCTAAAATTAATTTGTTTATTCAATCTATTTAACTTATATACAACTTTTACACAATTTATTCTTAAAATCTAGATATCTAATAAACCAATAAAAATAATTAAGCTCTCACAAACGGTAAAGATACAAAAGAACAAAACAAAATCATAGATAAATTTGGATAGCGATACAAGTGGACCAAACAAAGGAGAAACATCGATTATAACTCTCCACCAATAATGCAATCAAGGGCAGCCCACCTAACCAAAGAAAATACGATAGTCCCATCAATGGCGGCTCCATGATTTTTTTTCTAGGGGGGTCAATAAGAAGATAAATCTTAGATGAAAAATGAATCTTGTGGTCTACAATGTTTCTTTATTACAAATTTGTCCATAGTATTAGCAAGAAAATAAAATATAAACTATTAGTTCATTTGGCATATAGTTTCATAATACAATGAACATACTAATTATTATTGCTAAGATGAAATCTTGGAAATCATCCATTGTTTTCAAATACAATAAACATATTAATTATTATTGCTAAGTGAACTTAAATTATTGTTGCTCAAAATTCTTTTTTCTATTAGTTTGTTTTAACTCTTTACAATTCTTGTATTTAACAATTTAACTCAACTTTGACAACTATTGTTCTTTGTAATTGTATTAAGTGTGGTTGGGTCTTGATTATAAACCAACTTATTACTTCATCTTTTTTCCTACAATTTGCGGGTCTCATGTGAGTTCCTACTTATTTTATACTTTAAGCAAAAAGTTAGATAAATTACTCCCAAATAGATACTAAGAAATTTTTTGTTGTGTTAACATTTGCTTTTGTCTTCACTCAATCACTCTTGGCCTTGTAGGAAAAATACATGTTTGTAACGCGTACAAAACATACGTAGCGGAAAACTAACAGATCTACTTCATTCACAATTGATAACATGTACTATGTAAATTTCAGAATTAAAGAACAAGAAAACGTACCTTGGTGCGGTGAAATTCAAAACCAAAAGATTATAAGTTTTTGGGAACAATTTTAATCTTCACTCCAATTCCACTTGATGCCCAAGAAGTGTGGTCTCTTAATCAGTTTACAAGGAGAGAATAAGAGAGTGTCCAACACTCACATACAAACCATTTCATTCTCTCATATGATCTTAGTGAAAAACCTTATGAAAAACTTATGAAAGCTCTCTTATAAAAAACTTCATCTTAACCTTATGAAAGGCACTTATATGAAAAACTTCATCTTAACCTTATGAAAGGCACTTATGAAATTCTGTATGTTTCTCTCCTTATATACAACTGATTATCTAATTGGGATAGCTTTTTGGGCCATTCCAATTGGGCTCTAGTATGTGGCTTGGAGTGAGACCAAAAGGGAACAAATAAGACTCTAGCTCCAATGGGCCTTGGGCTTTTCTGTCAACTCTTGACAAGTCAAAAGTTACCATTAATTATATTCAATACCACTATAAGAATATAATTGCACTCTAGGCCTTATTAATAAATTATATCCCAAAACTTTATTATACATGCAACATCTTCATTAAAATATTCGTAGTAATACAAAGTCATGAATGTAGACTACCACTTTGAAGATTACTATATCTTAATCCTTGAGTACCCAGTTTAATCCTTTACGTTATTCACCATATATTTATGAAATCCAATTTCATAAATATATACTTTAGTAATTTCTTACTAAAGTGGTTGGGCCTAATACTCAGAATAACCAAACCCATTAAACTTATCTCAAGGGAATATTTTATATCTTCGTTAAGAGATTATGAATTCCATCTTGAAAATATATGTTCCATCAATACCAAATGCGGCTGCCCAACATACTGAGGTTTTGACCGTAACTTATAGATCTCACTTCTGATATATCAAAGCAACCTACACCTCATGATCAGGTCCATTATTCTCTCAGGATTTAGAGTTGATGTAAATAGAAGTCGCGAGATTTATTATTCATTTGACAGTCGTTAGGAGAATAATAAATCTCACAGCGGTCCAGTTCAATATGTGTTAACTCTTAAAACATATCAACATACCAACTAGAAGTCTCCACTTCCATGATCAAGACAAATCATCTTAGTTGATATGTTAGAGTCTTCGCAGATGAAACGCCCAATTTCATCACCGACTACGAACTAAAATTCTGGGTTTACAAAGAACTTGCGATTTATATCTTCTGTGACTTTTCACATAAATTACATACTATGCATCTCATGGACTAAGATAATGTCCCATTAGTTCATTTATAGATAGTCTCACATAATTAAACAATTTAATTATTTATGACATGCCAATAAATTGGATTTTAGGGCATAAACCCCAACAATCTCCCACTTGCCCTCAAAGACAATTTATCATATATCCGAAACTTATCTCCCTTTAGAGTAATTCATAGTCACTCTTAAGGCAAGGTATGGAAACAAGCTTCAGCCAGATTTATTGCATAAATTATCTTTTCTACTACTATTTCTCAAGTACTCATATCTCTCTAATGAGATAATACTTATGCTTAATGTGTATCTTCACCACCTAGAATGAACACATATCTTGAAGTCCAACTTCATGAATCACAATCAAACTATAGGTCAGTATTTGTACATCCAGTAACTATCAAAACCTCACTTTTGTGGACAAGCATATAATCCCCCATTCTCTTAAGATATTTGAGTATATGCTTTACTCCCACTAAATTAAGTGATCTTTGATTCAATTGATATTTGCTTACCATGCCCACCGCAAAATAGATATTTAGCCTAGTATTTAGCATAGCATAAAGATTTCCTATCAATTTGATAAAAAAGAAACCGTCTTAATATGCTTTTCCTTTTATATGTCTTAGGACTATAGTCCTTTATAAAGGAACTTTAAACTTAAAAGGAAAGAATCCTTTCTTGAAGTATTACATGCTATACTTGGCTAGAATCTAATCTATTTAAGCAGTTTGAGATAGACTCAACATCCTAATTTCTGAATTTTAACAAAGTTTAATTCTTAGGATGTGACTAGTCTTTCCCAAGTACTTTATATCAAACTGGACTAGACAAAAAAAAAAAAAAAAAAAAAAAAAAAAAAAAAAAAAACTCTATTGATGACAATAACTCTACATCATTCTAAATGATTAGAATGTCATCAACATACATTAAGAAAATTATTATTCTGTATAGCTTTACATACACCTAAGGCCTTTTAATACTTGATCAAAATCAAACAATTTGATTTCTTGATCAAAGATGATATTTTATGACCTAGATGCTTGCATTAGTCAATAAATGAACCTTAAGCAACTTGCATACTAATCACCACTGGTTCTTTGCTATGAACAAGTCTAGTTACATTATATAGATGTCTTCCTCAAGATTGTTACTAAAAGAAACTTTCTTGATATCCATTGTCATATTTCATCCAAATGAAATATAATGAATAAGAGAATTTAGATAGAGTCAAACTTGACTATTGGTGAAAAAATCTTTTCATAATCGAATCATTTCTTTTTGAATAAATCTTTTTATCACTAGTCTTGACTTTGAAGATTTGCACCTTCAAATCTATCAATCTCATTTTCTTGTATACCTATTTAAGAACAATAGGCTTAATGCCACTAGGCGCCTCTACAAGTTCTAGACTTTAAATAGAATCTAATTCTACTCATATAACCTTGATCCAGTAATCCATATTTATATCATTTATTACCTTTACGTAGGACCAAGGATCAAATTCATATCCTTGTGGAATGACTTCAAAAGTTTATTCCAAAAGTATGAATTTATTTGGTAATTGACAATCCTCCCACTACGATATTGTACCGGTGTACTAACTATATATATATAATAATTCCTTGTGGTGTATCTAATACAACCATCTTATTTCTAAATGTGTTTTATAGTTGTCCTACAACAAATTCTGACATTTTGCTTCTAGAACATTTCTACGTTTAGCTTTAAGATCATTCACATAGTCATCATCAAGAAACTTTGTATTTATACTTTACAAATACCTTGTTTTCTTTATGACTACCAAAACAATCTTCTGCAATTCCTTTTGGATACGCATCATAATTACACATTTTTCTACCTTTTGATTTCAATTTGTCAGACTTCTTTTCTAGCACAAGTGCTGGACATCTCCAAAAGTGGAAGTATCATATACTAGGTTTTCACCCATTCCTCAATTTAACAAATGTCCTAGGAACAAACTTTTGAAATCAATTTTAGAAAATGTACAGTAATACATTGAGTATATCTCCAAAAGAAATAATCTAATGGAAATACTTATCATGTACTTTACTATTTTTAAAAGAGCCTTATTCCTCCTTCATGTATGCACTGACTTAAAGAAGTCATTAAAACTATATTCCTTTACAATAAAGGAGCCCTAGATCGTATTATCCTCTAAATAGAATTCATAGACTGGGATTATAACAAAATAATGGTTCTAAAAGCCTATCTTTCATCAATCTTGAATACCATTTAGATTAATAAGATCTAGACATTAGCACCAAAACATACAATACCAAAGGATGTAAACTTTCTCTTTAAAAAGTAAAACATGTAAATTTCTATCTAGAAAACAATCATGGACAATGCTTAGTTTTACCAAAATGGAAACACTTTCCTTTTTGTCATACTTTTGAGTCTTAATTTCCTTTTGGCAACTACTAGGGCAACTTGCTTGTCCAACTGTTTGGTATTATGATTCCTCTTCTTACCGCCTTTACTTTTCGGTTCAGGCTAAGAATTTGAATTAAATCATATTGATCCTAGCCTTAGCTTTTAGGATGTCTTCCATTGCGTAGAACTCACTCATCAATTCAAATAATATAAAAAGAATTTATTTTCAAAACAATCTGAATTGATCAAATGATTCTAACAAGAACTTATGGATCGTATCCATATGAGATTAACATTTAATCTCTACATCCAAGAATTCCAATTGATTTTAAAATTAAAACATTTTCATAAAATGATATAGAATTGGAATTTCTTAAGCCTTTCTTAGCACTCAATATATTCATACCAAACATTTCATTTAGACTTAATATAAAGTCTAAGTCTAGTACTAACTCTTGCATCTCATGCTGTAGCACAATTGAGATAGAAGCCAATGAAACATTTTAGCATTTCAATGGAGACTATGATCATATCATAAGCTATCTTCCATCAATGCATCATGTATAGGAAATTATGACAATGTTGAATCGAAACATAAAAATGTACTTCAATTCCTTTAAGCACCATGTCCAAAATTATTTCTTAGTTAACGTGATTCACTTAAAATAGTAGCTAGAGAACAAAATTATGACAACTTTATTTTGAGACCATGAACATAATTACAGGGACATTATATTTTGCATCCATAACCATATAGTATGAGACCCAAAAAACATACTATACTAGGAGCAACGACAAGCTAATCCCGCAATTAATATTCCTTAGCATAGAGTGAATATCAATCACTATTGATCATTTTTAAACCCCTTAAAATACAATTGGAATAACCTAGTTAATTAGCCAAGTTGTTACTTAGTCCAAATTCCAAGTCTAGGTTATCACAATCAAACAATCATATTATGCAAAGCAGCGGAAAGATAAATAAGACAATGATATGATGACCTAAGAAACCAAACCGGTAAAAACCTGGGGAGGATTTAACCTAGCTATCCTCAAGGTAAACCTAAATCCACTATGAAAGAATCGAAGTTGTTCAACAGGACTTAGACCACTAACATCCTATTACTACCCACCAGTAGAAACTTACTGACACGACCACGTGCAAGTTTCGAGACCACAGACTCCTTCTTTCTTGGATTCTCCAGCAAGTACAAACACACTCGCTTGTGTTTCTTTAAGCTCTTATGGCAGCAACTGAATGATCATCAAGTTCTTGAACGAATCTCCTCTTCATAACCCTAAGCTTGTGTAAAGGAAAGCTCTTCACAGATCTCACAAGAGATTCACACAAACAGCAATATGAGCAACCTTAGAGAGGTTTTGGGTACAAAACCCTAAATACAAAGGAGGCACAAGAGGCACACAAATCTCTCTAAAACAGCCACTTAAAAATGTGCTTAGGGTTTCCTTTATATACTGGGAGAAGTAGATCTGAAACCCTAATCCTTAATGGGCTTGGGCTAAGTTGGAAATTCTGCAGAAAAACGCATCTGACCTGATTTTCGATTGATTGAGCCTAAGCTTCGATTAATCGAACCAGGCCGAGAAGCAACATTAACTTTTGCATCAGCTCAATTCCAACTTTACATAAAAGACACAACTTTGAGCAAGTCTAAACAAAACTAAACAACCTGTTTTGATCATGGTTTGCCCACAATACACATTAGAGTTCAAATACATTAGTTCCTAAGTACTTAGAACCTAACAACTATGATCAGGCGAGAATTATTCTCATTATTAATGCTATCATGGTAACTCTTACCAAACAAAAATAATTTGCCGCTCTTCCTTTGGCTTCTAAGTAATAATAGCAAAAACTCAGCATAGAGGATACTATTAAACTTAGTCTAGTGTGCACCACTGTCTAGAATCATGTGTAGCCACATTTCATCCCTTTAACAGGCTTATTTTGTAGTACCATGATAAAAACACCCTCCGCATAGAATGCAAAGCTCGAAGCTAAGACAAGGTGTTTGATCAAACCACTACAAACCAAGAAATTCAATCTTGTAGTACCATGAAATAAACATCCTCTGCATGGAACGCAAGGCTCGAGGCCAAGACGAGAAGTTTACCCCACACCATTATGAACCGACAATGGAGGCCGTGAGATCCAACCCTTGTATCTCTCTCCCACTAGAAATTTTAAAACAAGTGGTTTGTCTTGAAATTATTGTGATCTAATCACAATTTTAATCCTACACATCAAATGTGTTTAATTTTTTAAATTCAATGTGATATTACTAAGTCACGTCACAATAGCGTAACGAACATTCGCGCAATCACAAAGAAATTTAACCTTGTAATCCGTGAAGTAAATACCCTCCGCATGGAATGCAAGACTCGAAATCAAGACAAGGTATCTATTCACATTACAATAAACTTAACAAAAGGGTTATTTCAATACTCCCACTCGTTATATTGGGTTTTTCTTAAATAATTGTGATCCCATCACAACTAATAACCTTGCACTTGTTGAAGACTCTAATCTTATTAGAATCTCTAACTAAAATGGAAGTCCTAAACCATTTAGGATTCCTTAAACAATAATGAATCAAAAATTAGTTATATAGAACTCTATCCTTAATTTACTAAATAAAGTATTCTAATCTTATTAGAAACTATATGACTTTAAGTAGAATTTTAATCTCATTAAAAACCTCTAATTAAAATAAATTAAGAGCTTTCAATCATACAACAATTCTAATCTCATTAGAATGTTTCTTAAAAGACAAGTCCCAAACTATTTAGGACTAAGAGTTCTATTTAACTAATATCTTTGATCTCATTAGGTCTTTTAGTTAGAACAATGTGTAATCTAATCACACATAGCATTACTCTTTAATTATGTGAAAAAACACTTAGACAAATTTTGAATTCAAGGTTCTCAATCGATGCTCGATAGCTCCTCGATCGATCGAGCCTCTGAATTTCTAGTATTCAAGGTTCTCGATCGATTCTCGATCGATCGAGAAATAGTCTGGATGCTCGATCGATTCTCGACAGCTCCTCGATCGATCGAGCTTCGTGAATTTTGAATTTCCAGAATTTTTCAAGGGCAGTTTTTTACCCTTTTTCATGAACAAACAATCATCATATGAACATGATAGACAGAGATTGATGTCAAAACTAAATTCCATTGATGCTATAGCCTTAAAGTTCAATTTAACATACTTAAATTCAAATTTGAACAACATCATAACATCAATATCAGTTTTCATCAAATCATAGTTTCAACAACCATGCAGAAAATTAAATGCATAATTTTCTAACAACATGAAACTATTATCTCTAATTCCAAAAATCACAAAACATGTTATACATATTCGAAATGAAGACCGCTCTAATACCATTTGTAGGAAAAATACATGTTTGTAACGCATACAAAACATACACAGCGGAAAATTAACGGATCTACTTCATTTGCAAAAGATAACATGTACTATGTAAATTTCAGAATTAAAGAACAAGAAAACGTACCTTGGTGCGGTGAAATTCAAAACCAAAAGATTAGACGTTCTTGGGAACACTTTTAATCTTCACTCCAATTCCACTTGATGCCCAAGAAGTGTGGTCTCTCGATCAGTTTTCAAGGAGAGAATAAGAGAGTGTCCAACACTCACATACAAACCATTTCATTCTCTCATATGATCTTAGTGAAAAAAATTATGAAAAACTTATGAAAGCTCTCTTATGAAAAACTTCATCTTAACCTTATGAAAGGCACTTATATGAAAAACTTCATCTTAACCTTATGAAAGGCACTTATGAAATTCCGTATGTTTCTCTCCTTATATACAACTGATTATCTAATTGGGCTAGCCTTTTGGGCCATTCCAATTGGGCTTTAGTATGTGGCTTGGAGTGGGACCAAAAGGGAACAAATAAGACTCTAGCTCCAATGGGCCTTGGGCTTTTCTGTCAACTCTTGACCAGTCCAAAGTTACCATTAATTATATTCAATACCACTATAAGAATATAATTGCACTCTAGGCCTTATTAATAAATTATATCCCAAGACTTTATTATACATGCAACCCCTTCATTAAAATATTCGTAGTAATACAAAGTTATGAATGTAGACTGCCACTTTGAAGATTACTACATCTTAATCTTTGAGTACCCGGTTTAATCCTTTACGTTATTCATTATATATTTATGAAATCCAATTTCATAAATATATACTTTAGTAACTTCTTACTAAAGTGGTTGGGCCCAACACTCAGAATAACCAAACCCATTAAACTTATCTCAAGGGAATATTTTATATCTTCAGGGAATATTTTATATCTCTGTTAAGAGATTATGAATTCTATCTTGAAAATATATGTTCCATCAACACTAAATGCGGCTGCCCAACATACTGAGGTTTTGACCGTAACTTATAGATCTCACTCCTGATATATCAAAGCAACCTACACCTCATGATCAGGTCCATTATTCTCTCAGGATTTAGAGTTGATGTAAATAGAAGTCGTGAGATTTATTATTCATTTGACAGTCATTAGGAGAATAATAAATCTTACAGCGGTCCAGTTCAATATGTCTTAACTCTTAAAACATATCAACATACCAACTAGAAGTCTCCACTTCCATGATCAATACAAATCATCTTAGTTGATATGTTATAGTCTTCACAAATGAAACGCCTAATTTCATCACCGACTACGAACTAAAATTCTAAGTTTACAAAGAACTTGCGATTTATATCTTCTGTGACTTTTCACATAAATCACATACTATGCATCTCATGAACTAAGATAATGTCCCATTAGTTTATTTATAGATAGTCTCACATAATTAAACAATTTAATTATTTATGACATGCTAATAAATTGGATTTTAGGGCATAAACCCCAACAGGCTTGTCCCATGCGCCTAGTCCTCACTCAACATATATCAAATTATCTTATCACAAAAAAAAATAAATAAAAGCACTCTAGATTCAACAACTAATTGTTATTTTCAAGGTTTTAGATTAAATTGGCTTGTTGTTTGGCTTTTTTTGTTTAAAAAATGCCAAGATATTGGTAAAAGGATTATATTTAAGGTTATTTTAGTTGTGCTTAGGAAAAAAATTATAGGATCAAAGTGTTCAAATTTTATTTTAGAGGGTCAAAACAAATAAAAATTTTATATTTAATATATATATATATAATTTTTTTTTTTGGCCAAGTCAGGGGGTTCATTTGAACCCCCTGGGCTATGGCTAGCGCCGCCCATGAGTCCCATACTTACAAAGACCTTTTTTTTTTAGAAACTATTTACAAAGACCTTGATAAGTCGTAGAGAGAGAATCTATGTGGCATGCTTATAGATCTTAATGTTTAGTTGTAGTATCAATAAATAACTTTGAAAGGCTATTGAGTTGACTTGAAACTCTTCAAATATTATTTAAATTTCTCGATCATATCAATAAAATATTTTGGACTTCTACAAATTGCAATAATTTCCATCAACACAATGCAATTGACCCTTGAAGATTATATAATTATATATGAGGTCCATTTACTTATATTTTATATATTTGTCATTTCAACACATATCAATGTCACGTCCCTAGCTTATGTAAGCCTTAATTTTATTGGACTCCAAAATAATTCTTGAGCGAGGACTCTTTATAAATATTATATATATGAAAAAAACTTTGAAAAATATCAACAATCAATTTTGTCTTGAGTCCCACTCAAATATGAAATTAATTGAATAAACTCTCTCTTAGAGATCGGTAAATTCGTTGTTGAACATTTACACATTTTACTCATTATACATAAAACCTATCATGTCCATATATAACCTTTAAATGAGCAAACAAGTTGACATCTTCAAACATATCCAAAAAAAAAAAAAAAATTGACCTCTTCAAAGTTACATGCATAATAAATAAATATGTGTAAACCTCTCATGTTTAAGAACAATAGGAAAATTGTGACAGAATTGTTCGAAAATCTAGTTTTGCATCTCATACAAAACACACAGCGGAAGCAACAAACATGAATCTACTTCATTCATGAGAGATAACATGTAACCTTGAATTCTAGAACAAAGAATAGAAAGCGTACCTTGATGCAGTGAAATTCAAAAACAAGACTTGATAATACCTCTAATCAACATCCCAATTCCACATGGTTTCTGAGAAGAGTGGTCTCTCAATCAGTCTTTATGTACGTTGATTCTCAAAGAGAAAAACTGTTTTCTTTTCTTTTCATCATATATACATACTAACTACCTTGGTAGTTACTTTATTTAATAACTCTTATTAAATAAAAACTGATTATTTAATTGGGTTAGCCTTTTGGGCCTGCCCAATTGGGTTTTAGTTTGTGGCTTGAGATGGAATCGAAGGGAACAAATAAGACTCTAGCTCCAATGGGCCTTGGGCTTATCTGTCAACTCTTGACAAGTCCAAAGTTACCATTAATTATATTTAATACCACTATATAAATATAATTGCACTCTGGGCCTTATTAATAAATTATATCTCAAGACTCTAATAATACCATTTGACCCCTCCATGAAATATCCATAGTGAACAAAGTCATAACGAACTATCATTTTGTAAATAACTATTTTATCTTTGAGTACCTGGTTTAATCCTTTAGTTATTCATATATATTGAAATCCGATTTCAATAAATACAAACCTTAGTAACTCCTTACTAAAGTGGGCGCCCTGAATAACCAGTTCCCATTAAACTTATCTTAAGGAGATATTTCGTGTCTCTATAAAGAGATTATGGATTCCATCTTGAGAATATATGTTTCCTCAACACTACGTGTGGTTACCCAACATATTGAGGTTTTGATCGTCAATATTAGATCTCATTCTTGATATATCAAAGTAACCTACATTTCATGATCGGGTTCACTATCCTCTCAGGATTGAGAGTCTATGAAATTAGATGTCATGAGATTAATCATTCAGGTGACAGTTGTTGATTGAATAATTAATCTTACAGCGGTCCAGTTCAATATGTCTTAACACTTAAGACACATCAACTAGAAGTCTCCACTTCCATGATCAAGACAAACCATCTTAGTTGATGTATTATAGTCTTCACAGAAAAAACCCCTAATTTTATTACCGACTACGAACTACGTTTTGAGTTTATAAGGAACTTGTGATTTATATCTTCTATGACTAAATCACATACAATGCATCTCAAGGACTATGATAATATCTCATTAGTTCTTTTACAAATAGTCTCATATAATTAAACAATTTAATTATTTATAACATGCCAATAAATTGGATTTTAGGGCATAAACCCCAACAAGAACACCCTTTTAATTAACAACGATCACTCTAGAAGGTGTTCTTGATCAGATCCAGTTTAGTATAGGTACTTATTACATTACAATATGGTTTTAAAAACCGGACCGAACTGGTCGGTTCAATCGGGAACCAGACTACAATTCGGTCTAGCTATCTTACAAAATCGAAAATTACACAAAAAGCATAAAAAACTGGAAATCGCAGGTTTAATCGGAAAAATTGGAAACTAGGACGATTTAACCGGTTTTAAAATGGTTCAGTTAGGATGTCAAAACACAGTCGTTTTTGGCAAGATTGAGCCACCTTGCCTCTAAAATATACATCACAACCCCACAGGCGAGGTGGCTCAAGTTGTATTAATATATTAGTACTTACATTTTATATATTTGTCATTTCAACACATATCAATGTCACGACCCTACCTTATGTAAGCCTTAACTTTATTGGACTCCAAACTCGCCTCTAAACTCTCTCTTAGAGATTGGTAAATCCATTGTTGAACATTTACACATTTTATTCATTATACATAAAGCCTATCATGTCCATATATAACCTTTAAATGAGCAAACAAGTTGACATCTTCAAAGTTACATACATAATAAAAGCTTTTTATTTATTTATTTTTTTTAGTGTCATAATTTTTCATTCATTCAAATTTAAGGTTTACACGTATTCTCATTCATTTCAATTTATAAGTGGATAAAGCAAATTTTTTTATTTTATAAAATGGATAAATCAATTTAAAAATCAACAGGAGAGTTGTTGTATTTTTTAGGCAATGTTTTAATGAGAGTTTGAGTTGTATTTTTACCAGGTTGTCCTTTAGTTTTGTCTCTACTTAAACATAGGGGTGTAGGGGTATTTTTGAATAAAAAAAATGAAGATCCCAAACAGGGGAAGCCCCTTAAATAGTAGTATAGAATTTACGCAAACCCCTAATGTTTAAGAATAATAGGATAATTATGATAGATCACCCTTTTAATTGACAATGATCACTCCAGAAGGTGTTCTTGATTAGATCCAGTTTAGTATAGGTACCTATTACATTATAGTATGGTTTTAAAAACCGAACTGGACCCGCCAGTTCAATTGGGAACCAGACTACAATCCAATCCGGTTATCTTACAAAATCGAAAATTACACAAAAAGAATAAAAAAACCGAAAACCGTAGGTTCAACTGGAATAACCAGAAACAGGGACGGTTTAACTAGTTTTAGAATGGTTCAGTTAGGATGTCAAAACACAGTCGTTTTTGGAAAGATTGAGCCGCCTTGCCTCTAAAATATACATCATAACCCCACCAACAAAGGACTATCAAATAAAAATAAAACAAAATAATGAGAGACAGAGAGAGAGAGGAAGAGAGATCGTCAAATACCCATCTAGATCTACATCTACCTTCACCCTTGAAGAAATGAATCCCCAACTGAGAGAGAAATGCCAAAATAAAAGGAAATTGGAAAGTGGTGGTATACTAGTATGAAACATTCGAAAGTTTGAAATTGGTATCTGAAGAAACTGAAATGCAAATGCCGAAATAGAGGGATAGCATAGAAAGAAGTGGGAGTAGTTTGAGATATTTAATGGGGTGCCACCAGGGACGGAGCCAGGACTTGAAGTTAGGGGGGCAGCCTTGCTATTGGTTGTGTGCGGCAACTTTAGCCTTCGACTCTGTTGCTTAATAGCATTTGGTTATTTATTTATTTATTTGTGTTTTTATGTTTACATCTAGGTATGGACAAAATTATTTTGTTAAATAATTTTTAACAGGCCAGGTTGTTTGTTTTGGGTAAAATTGGTTGATTGAGCTTAATTGTTTTTTGCTTTACTATTGGTAATTTTTGTTGTTGGGTAATTTTTTTGGGCTTGTTTATTTTGTTTTAGATTTTAGATTTGACTTTAAAAGGAGGTAAATGCTAAAGTTGCAAACTTTTTTACAAATTGTTAATATGGTGAGTGGTTATTAGTAAGTAAAAATATTATGTAAGTGATGAGCCCATACGCAAACAAATAAGAATTTACTACCTCAACAGTTTATAAAAATGTTGTAGAAAAGTTTGTGGCTATAGTAGTACTTTTAAAAGAATCAATGATATTGTTCAGGTGAGCGAAGTGTAATTTTATAAAACAAAATTTCTAAAATTGGTACCTATGTATATATTAATATTTAAAAAAAGGGGGGGGGGGGGCATTGGCCCCCTTGTCCACACACACGCGCGCGCACACACACACACACACACACACACATATATATATATATAATCATAAGCTAATATAATCCACACACACACACACACACACACACACACACACACACACACACATATATATATATATTAATTAGCAAAACTCAGAGAAAGTTCAATTAGATTTGAAATTAGAATCCAATTTTGCGCAATGTGTCGAAATTTATGTGGGGACCACATCATAATTATCCACTTAAGTTTGTGCCTTGTGTCTATTTAAGTTTTTTAATATTTGTGCCAAGTGAGTTCATGAGTGCAAAATATTAAGAATCTACTATTAATGAACTGTAAAAAAAAAAAAAAAATTAATCACGTATATTTAATAAAAGCACCACACAACAAAGATTACCATACATTCTACTAGGACATATGTAGAACTTGTTAGAATATATGTTATTATAAATTCGCTAATCATTTGAGAAAACACATTTTACTTGTAATTGGGTAGATCTAGGATGGTTTAGTACTTCAAGGAACAAGAGTTCAAGTCTAGTATTGAAGCCATGCAAGTTTGTCTAAGAAACAAGTGAAGAAGTGCTTTTCATTAAAGCTCGACAGATATCTCGACAGATAATATCTATCGAGGTTTAATAAGAATTCTCGACAGCTCTCTACAGAATCTGTATCTATCGAGAATTACGAAATTCAGATTTCCAGATCTGTTTTTCATGCATATCCAAGTTATTTGTATAGGGTTTCTTTTCTCACAATCCTAGATATATATAAGGATTATTTTAAGGGCCGTCAAAGATGATGCAAGGTTATGAAACTTGATGCAAAGTCATTGTGCATGCATATTGTGACCGGAGACAATTGCCCTAGATCATCATATTCTTTATAGAAGCTGCTGCATCTTTGCGCCAAGGGTATTGTAACCAAGGAGCTTCTTGATCTTCATCGTTGGATGAATTGAAAAACTTTATACCTAACATCTTTCTTAAGTTGGTGTGTTAGTCACGTACTTGGATTCGTGCATCGATTAGTTAGTTATGTACTGGGAGCCGTGCATTAAAAGGAGAGATTGTCACTACATTACAAGTCCAATTGGGTATTGGGGTAAGGGTTCAACTGTAGGTTGGTATTAGATACTGGGATTCTTTTTACTTATAACTGCTTCTTTTGATAATAGTGGATTCTTGGGAGTGGTGACCTTAAATTCACCCAGTGGGGTTTTGCCTCGGTGGTTTTCCCCATTCACAAACAAATCACTCGTGTCAAATTTAATTTTTGCTGCATTTAGTTTTTGGTGATTTGTTTGTGCTACCACGCTTATTGCATGTAATTGAATCTAATTAATTTCACTTAGCTAATTAATTTGATTAAGTTACCAAAGGGGTCAATACATTCTTGGCCTATCAAGTGGTATCAGAGCGGACACATTCTGATTAGGATTAATCTTTGCTGTGTGATCCATTGACCCTTGTTTGTCATGGATAGAGGACAATTTTTAATTATACCTCCTTTATTTGATGACACTAACTATGCATACTGGAAAGTACGCATGAGAGCTTTCTTGCAATCCTTAGATGAGAAGGTGTGGCAAGCTATGGAGATTGGTTAGACTAAGCCAAAGGAAGCACCGGCTAATTGGATGATGCTAAGATCAAAGCGGCAAACTTCAACAGTAAAGCATTGAATGCTTTATTCAGTGTGGTCACCAATGAGGAGTTTAAGAAAATATCCTCTACAGAAACTGCTAAGGAAGCATGGACTATCTTTCAGACAACCTATAAAGGGACTAAGGCTGTCAAGGATTCAAAACTTCAAAGGCTTACCACAAGTTTTGAATAAATTAAGATGGAGGAGGATGAGTCATTTGATGAGTTTTATGCCAAGCTGAAGGACATAGTCAACTCCACATTTAATCTTGGGGAAACCATACCCGAACCCAAGGTTGTAAGAAAGGTGCTCAGATCTCTACCGGAAAGATTCCATGCCAAAATCACTGCCATTGAGGAATCAAAGGACATTGACAAAATTCCTTTGACAGAGCTAGTTGGCAACTTGCAAACCTATGAATTGGGTTTGATTAGGATCGGGAAATCAAGCAAGAGCAAGAGCATGGCACTGAAGGCCAAAAGTAGTGATATAGATGAGTCCTCGGATGATAAAGATTCCAAGATGAAATCCTACATCACCAGGCAATTCAAGAAATTTATGAAGAATGCTAATGCAAAAGGATTCGATAAGGACCGTAAGCAATCCAGTTCTTCACAATTCAAGAGCCAAGATAGAGGGAAGAAGAATGCTAAGGAATGCTGTCAGTACACTGTTCCCTCCGAACCAAAGTGCTTTGGATGTCAAGGTTTTGGACATATGAAACAAGAATGTCCAACATATCTCAAGACCATTGGAAAGAGCAAGACCCTTACTGCTACCTTGAGTGACACCGAGCCTAAGGATGATTCAGATGACAATGATGACGAGGGAATCTTGAATGCCTTCACTGTTACAGTTGATCCTACTGATGGGGTTTCAAAAACAGTAGATGATGAAGGGGACTTGGTGGACTCTAAGTTTGAGAAAATGGACGATTAAGATGATATCCATACAGCCTATGAAAAATTGTACAAGGTTTCTGAGAAGCATGAGAAACTATATAGGCTGGTCACCAAGAAGCTAAGTGATGTTGAGCTAGATCGAGAGAAGCTCTCCACAAAGTTTGATGAAACTAATCAGACCATTGGAGTACTGCGATTTGAGAACAATTTCTTGGCTGAAAGGACCAAGAAGCTTGAAGCGGAGCTGTTTCAAGTCAGAGCTCAATTGGAGAGGACTTCCAATGCAAAGCTGGATGAAATGCTTAGATTTCAGAAATATGCTTTTGATAGAACCGGTTTGGGGTATGATTTCTCTTCTCCTAATATTGCTTCTTCTAGCACTACTGTGTTTGTTTCACCTGCTAATAATATTAATTCTGAGAACAATGATTGCAAAACTGATATAGCTAGTGAGAATGTAGACAAAGGCAAATCAATTTTAGGTGCACCCCCTAAGCTTGAAAAGAAAGAGACTAGAAACTCTAGGATTAAGAAGGGTCATAACCAAAAGTCTAAATAGAAGAAGCAACATCTCTGTCATCACTGTAGAGCTTCAGGGCATACTCGTCCAAATTGCTACAAGTGGTTCGCCACTCAACAGAGCAATAGTATGATCTCGTCTAGAAACCAGAATCAGTTTCCATCCTCTTTTGCTTCTCTTGGAGATCTTCTTAAAGCCCTCATGTTCCTTTCGAACTTGAACGGTTTCAATTCTTCTCCCTCACCACCAGATCAAAGGTTCGCTGAAAGGAAAGGTTCTTCCAAGGTGTGGAAGGAAAAAAAGGCTCAAAGTGATCTAGTCATTTTTTTTTCTTTCTCTCCCTCTCTCCTTTTGTTTATGCATTACTTGTGTGTTTTGCTTTCTTGTTTTTGAGTCAGTCTAGTTTTATGCTGTCTTGTTTAACATTTTTTTGTTTGTTTGTTCTCAATTTTGCTTTATTTTTTTTTTTATAAAAAAAAATGAAAAATTAGAAAAATACAAAAACAGTGTGTGTTTTGTGTACATTGGTACTTGTGTACCATGGATGGCCATTGAAACAAAGTTTTCTAAACTTTGTATCTTTTGTAGCTTAGATGAACATCTCAATGTACAACCAAGCAAGTGAGTTTTGTAACTTGTGTTTGTGATGAGTACGATTAAGTAATCTCTTATATTTAACACTCATATTACTCTTTTTGATGGGGAGGACTAAAAAATCCTAAGAGAAAGGCATAAATAACCATCTCACCACTAAAGCCCGCCAATCATGAATAACATCAGTGTGCTTTGGCATAGCAAAATTGTGATGTTTAAAGCTTAACATAATTGGGTATTTCTTCTCTCTCTTATATGCCCATGCATGATATGCTAAAAAAATAAATAAAAAGAATATGCAAAGAAAATAAAAGCAAAAAGAATCAAAATGCTTTTAAATATGGTTCTAAGCGTGTTTCTAAGAAATGTGAGAGTTATATGATGTACCTCGAAGGTGATAGTCCCCATCAATTAGTTATGATATTGTGTGAGTTAAATTGATTTTCTCATATCTCAAATCGTCATAATATGAGACACTTATGCATTCTTGCGAGGTTTTCACACATAAGGCGCAAATTCTTTGCTACTCTTGATATATGTACAGGTACAATGTGATTTGGCCATCACAAGGGATACATGTGTTAATGTATGCTCACTAAACTGTCTTGACTTGTGAAAGTTCAGATTTGTGTGAAAACACAAGAGCTTGTTTAGACCCCCAAATTAAAATAACGGCTAGATTACTTTTACTCTAACTTAGACTAAGTGTGGAATAAGAGTAAATGAGCGCAAACAACCGATAACACTACCCTAAGCCATATTCATCCATTATCAACGATATAAAGTAAAGTTTAAGAGTAGGGAAGAGAGATGCAAACACAAGATAACACCGAGACGTGTTATCGAAGAAGAAACTGAAGAACTCGGCGAAAAACCTCTTCGCCACTCTCCAAGTAAATCAATCCACTAGAGAATAAGTTGGAGTACACGAATAACAAAAGACCCTCCAAGCCTAGTCTACCCAATGTACTTGAGCCCTCCAAGCTCTTGCTACCAATTGGCTTATCGAAACCTTGTCCTCTCTAGCTTTCCCGGATCCCGCAATATGCCCGATTGCATCCGCCAATGATTGGCTCCTTCCAATGCTTCCTAGCAGCACCAAAACCTCACTTGACACTCAAATTGGGTGTGGTAAGTTTTTAGGCTATCAACCTCTCAAGGATTTAGAGATGGAGAGGTAGGAGTAGAGGAAAACCACAAGGAAATGTGTAGATGATTGTGGGTATAACAATCTCTAACTCTTAAGTGTATTTTCTAGGGTTTTCTCTCTGAAAAGCACACCTTACAACATATGGGTAATGAGGGTATATATAGTGTGGGTAAATGCTTGGTAAAACAAACATGACAAATTAGCCAAACAGAATGTTTTGCGAGTATTTTGCGGGAATGCCTTACCCGTGAGACACTCGTGAAAACTCTAGGTTGTCATGACTCTTTGCATTCCAGTCATGTACTTTACACGTGGCTACTTCGCTGGTTAGCTTTTCGCAAGCTTCTCATGAAATCCACTTGTTCTTTGTTTTAAGCTTGAGTCTTCACACTTTCTCACACTCAACCCTTACAATTAAAAACCCCACATAAATACAGGAAAAAATGATAAAATAAAAATTCAATAAAATTTGGCACGGAATTAAAGCCAACACAAAATAGTTGTAAATCACAACTTTATAGGTTGTCTTTGTCAGTACGTGACAAAAAGGGGGAGAAATAGATGAAATTTGAAAAGTTTTGTAACTGTTTTTATTTAGGGGGAGATGAAATTGTTTTTGCTGTTATTGCATATTTGTTATTTATTGTTTATCGGTCTTTATTTCCACACATGCGATGATGTGCTTTTTTGAGTGTTTCAAGAAAGACAGGTACATTCTGATCAAGATCTTCTGCCTTTTCTAGCAACTTTTAGGTTTGAAGTTTTAGATTGGGATTTGTGATGTAATTGGTCATTTTATTGTAATTGGGTTGTTCTTTTATTTGAACATTTTATATTGTATGTAAGTTTTGTCACGGATTGCCAAAGGGGGAGATTGTTAGGTTCTAAAAGTTTAGAACTATTGGCAAACTGTGAGCACAAACTTGTCCAGATATAGATTCCTAAGTCTATAGGTTTGATTAGACAATGCTTAAGGTGTTACAAGTCAGAATACAAGAACATTCAAGTTGCAGAAAGGAGAATTCAATTTTTGAAGAGTTTGATCGATCGAGAAACAGATCTGACCGATTGAAAATCATAGACATGAAATTTTTGCAGAATTCTATTTCAGCTCAAACTTTGCTTAAACGTGTTAGGTTTCAAGTGAAACACTTCTAATATATAAAGGAAAACCCTAACTACATTTTTTAGAAGGCTTTTGAGAGACTTTGGAGGTGCTCTTGTGAGATCTAAAAGGTATTATGCCTTCCTCTATCAAAGTTACTACTGGAAATCGTTCTTATTGTTAAGGACGTATTTTATGTAATTGGCTAATCCTTTGACAAAACGCACTTTACTTGTAATTGGATAGATCTAGGATGTGTTTAATACTTCAAAGAACAAGAGTTCAAGTCTAGTATTGAAGCCATGCAAGTCTATCCAAGAAACAAGTGAAGAAGTGCTGATTCATTAAAACTCAACAGATAGCTATCTATCGAGGTTTAATGAGGCTCAACAGATACTATCTATCGAGGTATCTATCGAGGTTACAGGAATTCATATTTCCAGATCTGTTTTTCGGCCCATGTTTATGTATTTGTGTAGGGTTTCTTTTTTCACAACCCTAGGCATATATAAGGCTTATTTTAGAGGCCGTCACATAAGAGAATACAAGGAGAACATATGCAAAAGGTGACCGATGCCTTATGATAGGCCACAAACGGATTGACCCCTTGTGATTGAAATTAATTAATTAATTAGCCAAGTTATTAATTAATCAATTTATCATGCAAAACACGTGGTAGCACAAACAAATCACCAAATAACTAATTATGCAGCGGAAAATAAATAACATGGTGATTTGTTTACAAATGGGGAAAACCTAACGGCAAAAACCCCACCGGGTGATTTTCAGGTCACCACTCCCGAAACTCCACTATTATCACAACAAGCGGTTATAAGTAAAGAAATCCCAAGTACCTTACCAACCTACAGTTGAACTCTTACCCCAAAACCCAATTGGACTTGTTCTGTAGTGACAGTTCCTCCTTTTGATGCACGACTCCCAAGTACGTGACTAACCAATTGCGCGGATCCCAGTATACGACTTCAATCACCAACTAAGAAGGTTGTTGGCTGCAAAGTTCTTCAATTCATCCACACGATGAAGATCAAGAAGATCCTTAGTTACAAAACCCTACGGTGCACATACACAGTAACTTCTTCAAGAGAAAGAGATGAACAAGGGCAAGAACTTTGTCTCCAGTCACAATTTGCTTGAACAAGGTTTGCTCAATGCTTGTGCAACTTGTGAACACTTTGACGGCCCTTAAAACAATTCTTTTATATGTTTAGGGTTAGGAGAAAAGAAAGCCCAAACACATAATCACGGATCCCAATAAAAACAGATCAGATTGTTGTTTTCTTAAACCTCGATAGATAGAAGCTGTCGAGCATCTGTCGAGATAGTTGTTGAGCCACGGGGCTGAAACAGCTTCTTAAACCTCGACACATGTTAGCTATCGAGCTTTAATAACTCTGCATTTTCAACTTGTTTTCTTGAACAGAATTGAAGGCTTCAACACTTGATCTTGAACATGGTTTCTTGAAGTATTTAAACACATCCTAAATCTACCCAAATACAAGTAAAGTGCGTTTTGTCAAAGGATAAACCAATTACATAAAATCATGACATATGGTTTTAACAAATGAAACACATATGTCCTAACAATTTCCCCCTTTGGCAATCCGTGACAAAACCACAACAAACAAATGAACATATGAGAGAAGTCATAAATCACTCAACTCATATTCACTTGTTGAATACAATAAAATCTATCCTAACATAAACTCTTGAAAAACTTTGCAAGAATAGAGTTTATGGCAAGTAGATATTGACAACTTGTATTTCTGAAACACTTTAAACAAAACTCATCAAGGCATCTTAGTGTGAAGCAGAAATAATAAATTGCATACAAGTATAAGAAGCATGTGTATAAAGAGAGAAAAGAAACAACACATGTAAGGGTAGGTGAAAGAAACAACATACATCAACATATAGAAAGAAATAAGTACAATGTATGTCATAAATATGGTCACAAGACCTAATGTACAAGAACAATGTATCTATAAAAGAAAAAAAGAAAAAATACATAAAATCCTCACTACGTCCCTCAGCATTTAACAACACTCTCCCTAGCAAGAAAATGTAGCAAACAAAATATCCTATACTAACTCTCCCCCTAAGAATGACTACTCTCATATCCCAAGACTACTCCCCCTTTTTGTCACGAGTGACAAAGGGTAAGAGTGTCAAGTAGACATCTCATCAGAAGAGCTAGCATCTCCATCATTATCATCAGAAGCATCATCATCATCAGCATCAGCATCATCATCAGAATCAGAATCCAATGGAGGTGGTGGAGGAGAAGCCTCTGGAGCAAAACCACCCATGGTCGCCTATCGTCGTGCAATACGACCGACACGAATGTTCACCTGATACATCTCTGTAGAAAGTGTATCAAGGCGAGCATCCATGCGCTGTAGCTGCACCATGATGTCTCAAAGTGACACATCGCCCGAAGAAGAGGAAGGAGCAGATGTGGATGGAGCGGAATAGGAGGGAGGAGCTGCTAAATTCGACTACCGAGACCGAAACTGCGCCTCACTACGTTTAACGGTAGCGTAGTCTATGGCACACATGACAGAAAAATGGTCGGAAAAGGGAAAAGGAACAGAAAAATGGCATAGAATCCGCGTGATAGCCGAAGGGAAAATGAGCTTATCATGGGTAGTCGTATCCCTATACACATCTAAGATAGAAAGAATGAAATGTGAAGGAAAATCTATAGTGAGGTGCTCTAATAAGGAAAGCAAGAATCGAGCACGAGGCTCTGTGATAGAGTTATAGTGAGAGAGTGGGTGCAAAACAAAAGTCATCACCATCTTCATGAATCTAGGACCTTTAGCAAAGGCCTTACATGGTGTGAACTGACGCTCACCCCAATCAGAAGGGCGCTCACAAAACGCAGAAATCATCTCGTCTTTGGACACAGTCCGTAGACGCTCACAACCAGGGTAATCAGGAGACTCTACCATAGGGACATGAAGCACATCCGCAACAAGCTGCGGTGTGACAGTGATGTGCATACCTCGAACGCAAGTAGAAAAGAGAGGTACTGAAAAATCGAAACCATGCATGTTGGAGTAAAACTCCTGGATCAGCATGGTCGGACAAGTGACCGGGACGTCACACAGTGACTCCCATCCCCGACTGAGAATGACAGTGGGAAGGTCAGTGTCGGCGAAGTCCGCCAAAATGACTCGGCGTTCCGAATGAACACCTCGTCAAGAAAAGTTCTCCGAGAAGTCCTTTCGGGCATCCTCATCACGGAATCGAAGATGAGACGGAGTAGAATCAGAAGACGATGCCCTAGAACGCAAAGGGTTCTGGGACGAAGCTGTCTTACGCTTAGGTGCCATAGACACGACTAACGTAAACAGAAAGAGAGGGAGAGAAAGACGTATGCATGGGAAATGCATGAACATGTGACATGCAAAATAAATTGCATCATGGGCTCAACCCAATCCAATCCTACCAGCACACAATCAATTGCACACATCTAAAATGCATGATAATACTGTTATTATGCTAATGTGATGCAATGCATGAGATTTTAAACTCATTTAAGTGAAAATCCATCCCAAAATTTCAACAATAACTCAAAAATTTTGAAAAACCCCAAAAGTTTTCAAAAACCCCAAAACCTAGGTTTCAAAACATGAAATGCATGAAAATGAAGGAGATTAGAAGCTTACCAAGTGAAGAAAAACTTGAAAAAGCTTGAAAACACCTTGGGAAGAGGTTTGGAGTAAGAGAGATAGTGTTTGGGAGATGAACAGGTGCGGATAGATCGAGAGAGATCGAAGAAATGAGAACCGGATCGCGAAGAAAGAATATATAGATCCTCAGTAATTCTCGACAGATAGAGGTGTCGAGAGGTGTCGAGACAGATAGAGGTGTCGAGAGGTGTCGAGACATCTGTTGAGGAAGGTGTCGAGAAAAACAACTTCGACAGATACAGCTGTTGAGAAGGTGTCGAGGAACACAGTAAAGACACAAGAACAGAAGCTCGATCGATCCACCAGCTGTCGAGAAGCTATCGAGGGTCCAGGAGATTTCTCGTTCGATCCACCAGGTGTCGAGAAGCAAGCGAGATTGCGATAAGAAAAAGCTTAAGAAGCTCGACAGATAGCAAGGTATCGAGGAGGTGTCGAGCTAGCTTTTAAAAACAGTTTTTCGAGAAGTGAAAAACACAGACATGAATGCAATCCATCATGCAACTCAACCAATGATCCAAATACCATATAAACCTCTTAAAATCATCTCTCAACAAAGATTTTAAGCACATGGATCCCGAAAACACACACACACACACTAAACAAGTCTAACTAATTTTATATTTCAAAAATAAGTTAAGACAGTTTAGTGAGTATACATTAACACATGTAAAACTTGTGATGGCCAAATCACATTGTACCTGCACATGTATCAAGAGTAGCAAAGAATATTGCGTGTCGTGTGTGAAGAACATCGCAAGATTGCAAATGTGTCACCATGTTATGATAATTTGAGATATGAGAAAATCACTTTAACTCACACACAATCATAACTGTTTGATGGGGATTATCACCTTTGAGGTACATCCTATAACTCCCACATCTCCTAGAATACACGCTTGCAATCATATTTAAATCATTTTTGATCTTTTTGCTTTTGATTTTTCTTTGCATATTTTTCTTTTAAGCATATCATGCATGGGCATATAAGAGAGAGAAAAGAAATACCCAAAGATATTTGACATTCCAATTTTGCTATGCCTAAGCACACAAATGTCATTGACACTGCACCTTTGCTATGCCGAAGCATACAGGTGTCATATTATGATTGGTGGGTAATAATGGTGAGATGGTTATTTATGCATTTCTCTTATGATTTTCTAATCATTCCCGTCAAAAAGAGTGATACGAGTGTTAAATACAAGAGATAACTTAATCTTACTCATCACAAACAAGAGCCACAAAGCTCACTTGCTTAGTTGTGCATAGAGATGCTCATCTAAACTACAAGAGATACAAAGTTTAGAAGACTTTGTTTCAATGGCTATCCAAGGTACACAAGTACCAATGTACACAAAACACACACTGTTTTTGTATTTTTTTTATTTTTCAATTATTTTTTAATAATTTTATATGAAAAACAAAACAAAGCAAAACTGAAAAATAACCAAACAAAAACATGTTAAACAAAGCATTAAAACTAGACTAACTCAAAACAGTAAAGCAAAACACACAATTAATGCAAACAAAAATAAGAAGAGAGAGAAGAAAGTGATAGAATCACTTGGAGCCCTTTTCCTTCCACACTCTAGAAGAACCTTTCCTTTGAATAAACCCTTGAACTGGTGGTGAGGGGGAAGAATTGAAACCGTTCAAGTTCGAAAGGAACATGAGGACTTTGAGAAGATCTCCAAGGGGAGCAAGAGAGGATTGAAGCTGATTTTAACTTCCAGATGCTATCATGTCGTTGCTCTGTTGAGTGGCAAGCCACTTATAGCAATTTGGTCGAGTATGACCGGCAACTCCACAATGATGACAGAGATGCTGCTTCTTCTGTTTAGGCTTTTGAGAGTTAGCCTTTTTAGCCCTAGGGCTCTTAGCTTCCTTCTTGTCTTGCTTAGGGGGTGCTCCTAAGATAGATTTATTCTTGTCTAAGTTCTCACTAGCTAAAATAATTTTAATATCATTGTTCTCAATTTCAACATTATTAGCAGGAGGAACAAAAACAATAGAACTAGTAGAAGCAATATTATAGGAAGAAAGATCATACCCTAAACCTGTTCGATCAGAAACATATTTTTGAAGATTTAGCATCTCATCAAGCTTTGCACTTGAAGTCCTCTCCAATTGAGCTCTGACTTGAAACAGCTCTGCTTCAAGCTTCTTGATCTTCTCAGCCAAGAAATTGTTCTCGAACCTCAGTGCTCCAATAGTCTAATTAGCTTCATCAAACTTTGTGGAAAGCTCTTCACGATCAAGTTCCACATCACTAAGCTTCTTGGTGGCTAGCCTATAAAGTTTCTCATGTTTTTCAGAAACTTTGTACAATTTTTCATAGGCTGTATGGATATCATCTTGATCATCCATTTCCTCAAACTTAGAATCCACCAATTCTTCTTCTTCATCCACATCTTCAACAATCCCTTCAGTAGGATTGACAGTGGCAGTGAAGGCATTCAAGATTCCGTCATCCTCAGGCTCAGTGTCACTCAAGGTAGCAGCAAGTGCCTTGCTCTTCCCAATGCTTTTGAGATATGTAGGACACTCATTTTTCATGTGACCAAAACCTTGACACCCAAAGCACTTTGGTCCTGCGAGAACAGTGTACTGACCGCCATTCCTAGCATCCTTCTTCCCTTTGTCTTGATTCTTGAACTGAGAAGAACTAGATTGCCTACGGTCCTTATTGAAGCCCTTTCCATTGGCATTCTTCATGAATTTCTTGAACTGCCTGGTAATGTAGGACTTCATCTTGGAATCTTCATCGTTGGAAGACTCATCTGTGTCACTGCTCTTGACCTTCAAAGCCATGCTCTTGCTCTTACCCGACTTACTAATCCTAGTCAACCCTAACTCATAGGTCTGCAGATTTCCAACCAGCTTAGTCAAAGGAATCTTGTCAATATCCTTTGATTCCTCTATCACCGTGATCTTGGCATGGAATCTCTCGAGTAGAAATCTGAGCACTTTCCTTACAATCTTGGGTTCAGGAATGGTTTCCTCAAGATCGAAAGCTAAGTTCACTATGTCCTTGAGCTTGGCATAGAACTCATCGAACGACTCATCCTCCTCCATTTTAATCTCTTCGAAGCTTGTAGTGAGCCTCTGTAGCTTCGAATCCTTGACAGCCTTTGTTCCTTCATAGGTTATCTGGAGGATGGTCCATGCCTCCTTAGCAGTTTCAGTGGAGGATATCTTCTTGAACTCCTCATTGGTGACTGCACTGAATAAGGCATTCAATGCCCTGCTGTTGAAGTTTGCCGCTATGATCTTCGCATCATCCTAATCGGCCGGCGCTTCTGTAGGCTTGGTCCAGCCTATCTCCATAACTTGCCATACCTTCTCATCTAAAGACTGCAAGAAAGCTCTCATGCATATTTTATAGTTAGTGCCATCAAATAAATGAGGTATAATTAACGACTGTCCTCTATCCATGACAAATAGGGGTCAATGGATAAACACAACAAAGATTAACACCTAATCAGAGTGTGCCTGCTCTGATACCACTTGATAGGCCACAAACAGATTGACCCCTTGTGATTGAAATTAATTAATTAATTAACTAAGTTATTAATTAATCAATTTATCATGCAAAACGCGTGGTAGCACAAACAAATCACCAAATAACTAATTATGCAACGGAAAATTAATAACATGGTGATTTGTTTACGAATGGGGAAAACCTAACGGCAAAAACTCCACCGGGTGATTTTCAGGTCACCACTCCAGAAACTCCACTATTATAACAACAAGCGGTTATAAGTAAAGGAATCCTAAGTACCTTACCAACCTACAATTGAACCCTTACCCCAATACCTAATTGGATTTGTTCTGTAGTGACAGTTCCTCCTTTTGATGCATGACTCCCAAGTACGTGACTAACCAATTGCGCGGATCCCAGTATACGACTTCAATCACCAACTAAGAAGGTTGTTGGCTGCAAAGTTCTTCAATTCATCCACACGATGAAGATCAAGAAGATGCTTTGTTACAAAACCCTACGGTGCACATACACAGCAACTTCTTCAAGAGAAAGAGATGAACAAGGGCAAGAACTTTGTCTCCAGTCACAATTTGCTTAAATAAGGTTTGCTCAATGCTTGTACAACTTGTGAACACTTTGACGGCCCTTAAAACAATCCTTTTATATGTTTAGGGTTAGGAGAAAAGAAAGCCCAAACACATAATCACGGATCCCAAGAAAAACAGATCAGATTGTTGTTTTCTTAAACCTCGACAGATAGAAGCTGTCGAGATAGCTGTTGAGCCACGGGGCTGAAACAGCTTCTTAAATCTCGACATATGCTAGCTGTCGAGCTTTAATAACTCTGCACTTTCAGCTTATTTTCTTGAATAGACTTGAAGGCTTCAACACTTGATCTTGAAACATGGTTTCTTAAAGTATTTAAACACATCCTAAATCTACCCAAATACAAGTAAAGTGCATTTTGTCAAAGGATAAGCCAATTACATAAAATCATGACATATGTTCTTAACAAGTGAAACACATATGTCTTAACACCTTATTCTCTCTAAAAGAAGCTACTGCGTCTTTATGCCTTAGGGTTTTGTAACCAAGTGCTTCTTGATCTTCATTGTTGATGGAGTGAAGAACTTTACAGCCAACATTTTCTTCAAGTTGGTGATTAAGTCGCGTACTGGGATCCGCACATCTATTGGTTAGTCACGTACTAGGATTCGTGCATCAAAAAGGGTGGCGTTCATATATTGAAGAGTTTAGAAGTTCTGAAGCGGTAGAAGGTTTCTGCTGTGAGTTCATCTACGGGGATTGTAGACTCTTGGGACAAAGGTTTTGTACTAGTTCTGAAACTTCTCTTTACTATAGTGGATTGCTTTTCAGGAAGGTTTCCCCCCAGGTTTTTTACTGTGAAACTAATTTGTTTCATTGGTTTTCCTAGGTCATCATATCTTGTCTTATTTATTTTTTCCGCTGCATGATTTTGACATGATATTGATGTTTGTTTGTTTTAACAAGTTTTATTCATAATAAATCTAATTAACAACTTGGGTTTAAAACTTGTTTATTATATCAACCGGGGTCTAAATTTCCCAACACTTATATCATTAGATTCGTTAGATCTGAAGTTGTTGCAACAAGATCAACAACTGCTGATGATCTAAACTTTCAAGAATGGTCTTGTAGTCACAAACTAGAGTGTTTATGTTTCTACAAATCCAAGAAGAGAAGGAGTCTGTAGATTCGGAGCTTGCACGTGGTCGTGTCAATAAATTACTACTGGAGGTATCAATAGACTTTGGGTTAAATCTGATTGTAAAAACTTCGATTTTCTTATAGTGGATTTTCTTTACCTTGAGGATAGTTAGTTCAAATCCTCCCCAGGTTTTTACCTTAAAATGGTTTGCTACATCGGTTTTCCTGGGTCATCATATCGTGATGTTATTTACTTTTTCGCATTTGTGCATGATATGATATATGCTTGTTTAACCTAGATCTGAATAATAAACCTAATAATCAACTTGGTTAATTAATTAGGTTAAACAATTTGGTTTAAGGGGTCTAAACGAACAAACAAGTGGTACCACAATGAACACACACAATGAATGGAAAAAAATAATAATGAAAAAGACTATAACTAATAGAAAACTGAAACATGGCCCCTAGGGATGGAGGGAGACTTGGACAAGGGGGCCAATGGCCCCCCTTATTTATTTATTTATTTTAAATATTAATATATATACATAGGTACCAATTCTAGAAATTTTGTTTTATAAAATTACACTTTGCCTCCCTTAACAATATCATTGATTCTTTTAAAAGTACTACTATAGCCATAAAGTTTTCTACAACATTTTTACAAACTGTTGACGTAGTAAATTCTTATTGGTTTGCATATGGGCTCTTCACTTACATCATATTTTTACTTACTGATAACCACTCACCATATTAACAATTTTTAAAAAAGTTTGCAACTTTAGCATTAACCTCCTTTTAAAGCCAGATATAAAATCTAAAACAAATTAAACAAGCCCAAAAAAATTACCTAGCAACAAAAATTACCAATAGTAAAACTACAAACAATTAAGCCTAATTAACCAATTTTACCCAAATTAAACAGCCTGGACCTTTTTTAACAAAATAATTTTGTCCATACCTAGATGCAAACATAAAAAACACAAACTAATAAATAAATAACTATTAGCTATTAAGCAACAGAGCCGGAGGAAAAAGTTACCGCACACAACCAACAGCAAGGCTACCCTCCAAACTTCAAGTCTTGGCTCCGTCCTTGTTGGCACCCCATTAAATATCTCAAATTGAAGTCTTTGACTTTTTATTGACCTCTTCAGAGCTTGCCACATCATTATCATTTTTTTAAAATAAAATTATTTTTGTTTAGTCCAAACTTAACAAGGAGTGAAACTCTATCTCTCTAATAAGTCCATCTTAAACTCAAACTCATTATTATCATTTTTTAAAGCAAAATTATTTTTGTTTAGTCCAAACTTAACAAGATGTGAAACTCTATCTCTCTAACAAGTCCAACTTGAACTCAAACTCATCATTATCATTTTTTTAAAACAAAATTATTTTTCTTTTCTCCAAACTTAACAAGGAGTGAAACTCTATCTCTCTAACAAGTCCAACTTAAACTTAAACTCAAATGTTGATAATTCATCTCCAAATTTGTGAGATTAATCATGAACACTATAAAAGCAGTGTAAATCCCAATATATATTTTTTAAAGCCGAGTAGAGGTATGATCTCTTCTTCTGTTATTTTCTTCTCCTCTACTTTTTTAAAATAAAAAATTTATTTTATGGTTTTACATGTATTTTTTAAAAAGTAATTTTCGTACATAAACCACCAAACTCTCTTTAGCCATTTTTTAAAAGATAAAAAAACTTGCAATAATTGAAATTTAAGGTTGCTACTACAGCATATGTTTTTTCTTCACCTCATGATATGAAAGTATGTTAATTTCTTGGGCAGAAAGCTTATATATGTTATATTAAGAGGAGGTGTGGCTTCATTATTTCAACGTGGCCTCCTACTCAACATTTTTTAGCGTGGGCCACATGCTGATAAGGTTCGTTTAAAGTTTAGACCCGTTAGAATATAAAACTTATTGCTTTATGGGTTCGTGTACTTTTTTCTTTTTCTTATATTTCTCTTTTGAATAATCATATATTTTTTGAATTGTTTCAATAACTTATTCTTTAATTATATATCTTTTTTTGGCATTTTGGAAGTTTTAACATCTGAATTTGTGTGTGTGTATATATATGTATATTTTATCTATAAATTGTAGGCTCTGAATCTTTTGATTCCTTTCAATAGTTATAGCCATGAATTATTCGTTTGAATGTAACTCATCTTTCTCTTATATTTCTCTATTGTTTAGTCATATATATTTTGGTTTGTTTTAATAATTTCTAAGCAGTGCATCTAGGGGTGTGCAGCTAACCCGCCAAAACTGACCCGACCCAACCCAACCCACTGAGTTGGGTTAGTTTTTTGGGCTTGGTGAGTTGGGTTGGGTTACAAAATTTTTTCTGATAGTGGGTCGGGTTGGGTTCGGGTCATAAAATTCCAAACCTGCCGAAACCGACCTGACCCACCCATATATTTAAAATATATTATATAATTAATAAATTTTTTTAAATAACCAACTCTTCCTATCCTATATAAAAGTCAATTAGTTCACACAAACTCTAGAACCTTTTCTCTTAATGTGCTGCCTCCCACTCCCCTCTCCCACTTCACTCCCTTTTGAACCCTAACCCTCTCTCCCTCTGCTGAGCCACCGTCGTCCATCAGCTATCATCACTACCTCGGTGGTGGTTTTATCTTTCTAGTGGGAGCTCTTTCTTCCGGTGTTAGGTAAAGTTTCTTAATGTTTTCTCTCCCTTTCACTCTATTTCTCTTTCTCTTGCTCTTTCACTCACTCTATCTGTTTATCTCTCTTACTGTGGTGGATCAGTATTTATTTTTTGCTTTGTTGATTTCATAGTTTTCTTTTTATTGATTTTTAAATGATTTTGTGTTATCTGTCTAGTGGTCCTCTCTTCCGGTGTTAGGTGCAGGTACTTGGGTTTCTTTCTCTTGCTTTATTTCTCTTTTTCTGGCTTCTCTCTTTCCTCTATCTCGCTCTATCTGCTTATCTCTCTTGCCATGGTGGATCAATGTTTAGCTTTTGCTTTGTTGATTTCTTAGTTTTCTTTTGGCTGATTTTTAAATGTTTTTGCTTTGTCTCAACTTACAGGTCTATTTCTTACTCTACAATATTTTCACTTGCCGACTTGCTGCGTCCCTTTCTCTCTATCTTGCTTTGCAGGTTTGTCTCTATCTAGCCCTCTCCCTATTGTTTTTACTGTTGTTGCTTAGTCATTAATGTTGTTTGCCTTTAAGGAGTTACATTAATACTAATCTTTGGGTTTTTTTTTAATATATTTATATTTATATTTTTTCTGCTCAATTTAATAATAATAGTAATAAAAAAAAATTGTCCAACCCATGGGGTCAACCCGACCCATGTGGGTTGGGTTGGGTTGGGTTGGACTTATGTGATGGGTTGGGTTGGGTTAGGTTGATTTTTTTTTTAACCCACCATGGTGGGTTAGGTCGAAAAATCCCCTTAACCCGATCCATGCACACCCCTAAGTAAATCATTTGATTCTTTAATATTTTTTGTTCTTTCAGAAGTTTTAATATATGAAATTTTGATTTTTTTTTTTTTTTTTTTTGCAGTAATTTGCACATTCAAGCAATGGCTTCTTCATCAAATTATAACATAAATTGAATTCATACAAGAGCAAATCATGCAATGGTGTAGTTTCTTAACCAATTTAAGATTTTATAAAATTATTTTTGTCTACCTCACAAATAAGTAAGTTCCTGTGCATAGTATGGGTTAGCAACTAGTGATTATATATATTGAAAAGAGTCATTTATAATTTGATTCGTTTTAAAAAAATATTCTTATATAAACACAATAAACATTCTTAAATAAATATTCTTATCAATTGTATGCCATTTTGCATACTTTCCGTGTAATGTATATACAAAAATTTGCATATTAAAAAAAAAACCATGTAACACATGTATATGTATGGATATATTTAAAATTAAACACAATTTTTATCATAAAAATATAAATTTTTAGTCAGATTATTTTTTTTAAAAGTAAACGTAATTAGTCACATATTAAAAATTTTACCCAAATTTAATACTGCTTATGATTGTTTTTTTTCTTCTTCTAATTTTTAATAATATAGAATGAATGGTAATCTTTATTGTGTGGTGATTTTTATTAAATATATGCGATTAATTTTAATTTTAATTTTATAGTTCATTAATAGTAGATTATTAATATTTTGCACTCATTAACACACTTGGCACAAATATTAAAAAACTTAAGTAGACACATGGCACAAACTTAAGTGAATAATTATGATGTAATCCCCACATAAATTTTGACATATGGAGCAAAAATTTGATTCTAATTTCAAATCTAATTGAACTTTCTCTAAGTTTTGCCTATTAATATATATATTGATTATATTAGCTTATGATTATATATTTTGAAAAGAGTCGTTTGTAATTTGATTAGTTTAAATAAATATTCTTATCAATTGTATGCCATTTTTCATACTTTCCGTGTAACGTATATACATGAATTTGCATATTAAAAAAAATAGCATGTAACACATGTCTACTTATGGATATATTTAAAATTAAACACAATTTTTATCATAAATATAAATAATTTGTCAAATTTTTTTTTTAAGTAAACGTAATTAATCACATATTAAAATTCTTTCCCAAATTTAATACTAATTATGATAATTTTTTTTCTAATTTTTAATAAGATAGAGTGTGTGGTAATCTGTGTTGTGTGGTGATTTTTATTAAATACATGTGATTAATTTTTTTTATTATAAAATTTATAGTTCATTAATAGTAGATTCTTAGTATTTTGCACTCATTAACTCACTTGAAACAAATATTAAAAAACTTAAGTAAACACATGGCACAAACTTATGTAAATAATTATGATGTGGTCTCCACCTAAATTTTAGACACATAGTGCAAAATTGGATTCTAATTTCAAATTCTAATTGAACATTCTCTGAACTATGCCTATTAAAATATATATATATATATATGGATTATATTAGCTTATGATTATATATATTGATAAGAGTCGTTTGTAATTGGATTAGTTTAAATAAATATTCTTATATAAATAGAATAAATATCCTTAAATAAATATTCTTATCAATTGTATGACATTTTGCATACTTTCCGTGTAACGTATATACAAGAATTTGCATATTAAAAAAAATAGCATGTAACACATGTATACATATGGATATATTCAAAATTAAACACAATTATTATCATAAAAATATAAATAATTAGTCAAATTATTTTTTTTTTAAAAGGAAACGTAATTAGTCACATATTAAAATTCTTACCCAAATTTAATACTACTTATGATCATTTTTTTTTCTAATTTTTAATAAGATAGAATGTGTGGTAATCTTTGTTGTGTTGTGATTTTATTAAATATATGTGATTATTTTTTTTTAAAAAAAAATTTATAATTCATTAATAGTAGATTCTTAGTATTTTGCACTCATTAACTCACTTGACACAAATATTTAAAAACTTAAGTAGACACATGTCACAAACTTAGGTGGATAATTATGATGTGGTCTCCACATAAATTTAGACACATGGCGCAAAATTGAATTCTAATTTCAACCTTCTCTAAGATTTGCCTATTAATATATTTATAGATGAGATGATATTGTTAAAAAAAAAAAAAAAAAATGTCATAATCACTCATGAGTCATGAGTCATGACTAATGTTTAATTACTACCTTGCATGCCAACAACGTGGCACCACAACGAACACACACAATGATTGGGAAAAAAATAAATTAAAAAGACAATAATCAGTAGAAAATTGAAACATGACACCCTGGGACGGAGGGAGACTTGGAGAAGGGGGCCAGTGGCGCCCCTTATTTATTTTTTATTTTTAAATATTAATATATACATAGGTACCAATTTTAGAAATTTTGTTTTATAAAATTACACTTTGCCCCCTGAACAGTATCATTGATTCTTTTGAAAGTGCTACTATAGCCACAAAATTTTCTACAACATTTTTATAAACTGTTAAGATAGTAAATTTTTATTGGTTTGCATATGGACTCATTACTTACATCATATTTTTACTTACTAATAATCACTCACCATATTAACAATTTGTAAAAAAATTTGCAACTTTAGCATTTACCTCCTTTTAAAGTTAGATATAAAATCTATAAAAAATTAAACAAGCCCAAAAAAATTACCCAACAACAAAAATTACCAATAGTAGAGCTAAAAACAATTAAGCCCCATTAACCAATTTTACCCAAAATAAATAACCAGGCCCTTTAAAATATTTTTAACAAAATAATTTTGTCCATACCTAGATGCAAACATAAAAAACACAAATAAATAAATAAATAGCCATTAGCTGTTAAGTAACTGAGCAAGAAGCTAAAGTTACCGCACACAACGACCCCCTAACTTCAAGTCTTGCCTCCGTCCTTGTTGGCACTCCATTAAATATCTCGAACCGAGGCCTTTGACTTTTTATTGACATTTTCAGAGCTTGCCACATCATTATCATTTTTTAAAAATAAAAATATTTTTGTTTAGTCCAAACTTAAACAGAAGTGAAACTTTATCTCTCTAATAAGTTCATCTTAAACTCAAACTCATCATTATCATTTTTTTTTAAAAAAAATTATTATTTTTTAGTTCAAACTTAATAAGGAGTAAAACTCTATCTCTCTAACATGTCCAACTTAAACTCAAACTCATCATTATCATTTTTTTTAAACAAAATTATTTTTGTTTAGTCCAAACTTAACAAGGAGTGAAACTCTATCTCTCTAACAAATCCAGCTTAAACTTAAACTCAAATGTTGACAATTTATCTCCAAATTTGCGAGATTAATCATGAACACTATAAAAGCAGTGTAAATCCCAATATATTTTTTTTTAAAGTCGAGTAGTGGTATGAGCTCTTCTTCTGTTATTTTCTTCTCTTCTACTTTGTTAAAGTAAAAAATTTATTTTATGGTTTTTCATGTATTTTTTTAAAAGTAATTTTCGTAAATTAACCACCAAACCCTCTTTAGCCTTTTTTTAAAAGATAAAAAAGTTTGCAATAATTGAAATTTAAGGTTGCCGCTACTGCATATGTTTTTGCTTCACCTCACAATATGAAAGTATGTTAATTTCTTGGGCAGAAAGCTTATATACTATATATTAAGATAAGGTATGGCTTTCATTATTTCAACGTGGCCTCCTGCTCAGCATTTTTTATCGTGCGCCACATGCAGAAAAGGTTCGTTTAAAGTTTAGACCCATTAAAATTTAAAACTTATTACTTTATGGGTTCGTATACTTTTTTCTTTTTCTTATATTTCTCTTTTGAATTGTCATATATTTTTTGAATTGTTTCAAAAAATTATTATTTAATTATATATCTTTTTTGGCATTTTGGAAGTTTTAACATCTGAATTTGTGTAGTCACACACACACACACACACACAAATATATACATATACATATATATATATATATATATTATCTATAATTTGTAGGCTTTGAATCTTTTGATTCTTTTCAATAGTTATAGGCATGGATTATTCTTTTGAATGTTACCCATCTTTCTTTTATATTACTCTATTGTTTAGTCATATATATTTTGTTTTGTTTCAATAATTTCCAAGCAGTGAATCATCTGATTCTTAAATATTTTTTGGTCTTTCAGAAGTTTTAATATTTAAATTTTTGAGTTATTTTTTTGCAGTATATTGCACATTCAAGCAATGGCTTTTTCATCAAATTGTAACACAAATTGAAGTCATACAAGAGCAAATCAAGAAATGGGGAAATTTATTAATCAAATTAAGATTTTATAAAATTATTTTAGTTTACTTCACAAATAATTAGGTTCCTGTACATAGCATGGGTTAGAGACTAGTAATTATATATATTGAAAAGAGTCGTTTGTAATTTGATTAGTTTAAATAAATATTCTTATATAAACACAATAATATTCTTATCAATTGTATGCCATTTTGCATACTTTCCATGTAATGTATATACAAGAATTTGCATATTAAGAAAAATAGTATGTAACACATTTATACGTATGGATATATTTAAAATTAAACACAATTTTTATCATAAAAATATAAATAATTTGTCAAAATTTTTTTTTTAAGTAAGTGTAATTAGTCACATATTAAAATTCTTATCCAAATTTAATACTACTTATGATCATTTTTTTTCTAATTTTTAATAAGATAGAATTTATGGTAATTTTTGTTGTGTGGTGATTTTTATTAAATATATGTGATTTTTTTTATTATAAATTTTATAGTTCATTAATAGTAGATTCTTAATATTTTGCACTCATGAACTCATTTGGCACAAATATTAAAAAACTTAAGTAGACAAATGGCACAAACTTAAGTGGATAATTATGATGTGGTCCCCACATAAATTTTGACATATGACGCAAAATTGGATTGTAATTTCAAATCTAATTGAACTTTCTCTGAGTTTTTCCTATTAATATATATATATATATGGATTATTTTAGCTTATGATTATATATATTGAAAAGAGTCATTTGTAATTTGATTAGTTTAAATAATTATTCCTGTAGGGACCTGATTTGGATCCTAGGCCCAAAAGGTGTATGGACTTAGGCCTAAAAACCCCAAAACAATAAATTTGTAGAGAATGGGTCGAAGAACTGGGCTTTAATGAATTAGCCAACCAATGAGGTAGGACTTGATGATAAGAGAATGAAAATAAACAAGTTATGGCTTGAGAAAAAATGTCATCGGCCAAGTCAGAGGAGACTGCTTCTCTTCTATTAATGCTTAAGTGAGGTTACAAATTGCGTTCTGGAGTGCTACAATGTTTTTCCTTCTTTTTTCCGATCCCCCCCTCATGGGGGGTCTCCCACATTATATAGCTCCCTTTGGATTATCTTGATCCTACACTTGTTGATCATCTGAGCCCTTACTTGAGTGCCTGTCCCATCAGACACCCTTTCTGGCTTTCTGTGAGTTGCGGTAGCCAAGGTAGCACTGTTCAGGGGTCTTCTCCACATAAATGTGGCCAGAAAAGTAGCTGTAGTGCATTCAATGCAATGGTAACAGCTTTCCCTTAGATATTCTTGGGTTTCCCTCCTTCTCGCATGTTCATGATGCACATTCCTATTATTGGAGCTTCTTGGAGGGTCACTCTAATTGCTATACATACTTAAGCTACATCCATCATATCCGAGGAGGAGTTCTTCCTCGGACCACCTTCCATTCGTTCCTTACTCATGAGACTTTAAATTGGAATTCCTAGTAACTATTTGTCCCTCCTCGGACCATTCAACGTCCTCGGACAAAACCTAAAGCCCAATATATGATTCTGGGCCCTTATCCCTACAATAGCCCCTCAAAACTCCGATTTTTCCCTCTCATCTGAGGAGAAAAAGTGGGGTTTTGATTTTTAAGAGACAAGACCAACTGATTCCTTGATTCACACGTGCGAGAGTGCCGTTTTACGCGCCTCATAATTGTTACTGACGTTTCGAAGCCCACGAAGCATCATTAACTACTCCAGGCGACGTACTGTCCCCCGCATCCAACGGTGACACGCAGATCCAACAGTTGACATTTCCTCTAGAATTTTGAGCGGGATTATTCCCACTCACTTTCTCCCTCTATATAAAGCCTTGAGGGGACTCATTTTCTTCTTTACTTCACAAATCTTCAAGTGTTCCAGAGAATCCCAGCGTTCCAACTCACAAAACACTCCAAATTCCTAAGCCTCCACAATTCCTTTCCTTGGGAAATTTCCAAAGGGTTTTTCTAAAGGTTCAGGATTTTATACACTCACTTGCTTTTGTAAGTATCTGTCTTTTTAAACTTTCTTTTTCTCCTTGGCCAACCTCCTCGGCCTTCTTTCTATTTTAGAAAACTTCCTTCGCGTCATCTCCGTTGGCTTAGATGGGTAGATTCAAGCCCTTAGTAGACTCTCCGATCAGTATGGAGGGTTTTAGGGCCAAATACCATATCTCACAGGGAGTAGGCCTAAAGTATTATGCCCCAGACCAAGTACTTACAAATAGAGAAGTGGGTGAAGTTGTCATTCCAATGATTGCTTTCATAGAGGGAGGAATGACGCTTCCCATGGGTAGGATAACTAGGGATTACCTGATTAACCACAGACTGACTCCCCATCAGTGCGCCCCTAACCTATTTAGGGTCTTGGGTTGCTTAGACTCTCTCAACAAGTAGATGGGCTTCGGGCTTACGTGGCATGATGTGGTTCACATGTACGAGTGCCACAAGCTTGCCGGTGCGGGGTACTATCTCAAGTTCCGGTCCGACGTCATCAGTCTGATATCGTGCCTTCCTAAGTCAAACAAGGGCATGAAGGACGACTACCTTGTTGTCTCTGAGGAGTGGAGTGACGGTCTTCATTGCCCAACTCGGGCGGGAGAGCCAAGTGGGGCACCCTAGGATTAGGTCCCTTAGCAACGATTTTAGTCTTCTTATATACTATATATAAATATATATATATATATATTTTTTATAACTGTCTTAACATTTCTCCTTCTCGGATAATAGTTCTCGTCGATCTAACCACAATTTTCCTCCTCGGATGTTTTTGCAGATAAAAACCACGTCAAGCCGAGACTCTGTTTTGTCAACGTATCGGGTCTCAACAAATTGCTGAGGTTCAAGATATTCATAAGCGAAGACGGACAGTTATGGGCTGCCCACTTAATTTTGGACTACGAACCCCTGTCTCGCATATTCCAGGACGCTGGCCAGGCACTAAGGGCTGGTAACTCCAGGCTAGCACGCATAGACGTCTTTAAACTAGGGTTCTTGTCTAAGAAAGACCTTCCGCCTGTTGAGCTGCCCATTCAACGTGCCCCTCGAGAAGTAGCTGGTCCGAGAGAGGAGACAGCCTCTACACCCTTAACCCTCGAGGCCGAGATCGACCAATTCCGTCTTAATGAGGAAGGTGAAGTGCCAGAAAGGCCGGTGGAGCTCTTAGACTCTAAGGCCGATTTGGATAGGTTTTTTGCCACTCATTCTCTGAGGTTGATAGTTGCTCGGGTTGATACCAGCTTGGAGGAAGGAGAAGAAGACATGGACCTGAAGCAAAGGACCGGCTTGAAGGGTCTTCTGGCCAACAAGAACAAAGGGTCAAATTCGAAGGAGGTCCCCAAGACACAAGTTCCTCCGAATCTCCATGTGTAGTAGTGGTACACTCATCCTTAGGCCAAAGGCTTATAAGGCATGAGTGGGAGGCGTCTCTCCCCGATGTGGGATTAAACAAATCCTTGAGGATAGGCTCAACGCTATTTCCAGAGAGGACAATACCTGATTAGGGGCCGAGACGAAAGTCCTCCCACAATTCCTATATAAAAACAATAAATATTCTTAAATAAATAATCTTATCAATTGTATGCCATTTTGCATACTTTCCGTGTAAGGTATATACAAGAATTTGCATATTAAAAAAATAGCATGTAACACATGTATAAGTATGGATATATTTAAAATTAAACACAATTTTTATCATAAAAATATAAATAATTTGTCAATTTTTTTATTTATTTTAAAAGTAAATGTAATTAGTCACATATTAAAATTCTTACCCAAATTTAATACTACTTATGATCATTTTTTTTTCTTCTAATTTTTAATAAGATAGAATGTGATAGGCCAAGAATGTATTGACCCCTTTGGTACCCTTTGGTAACTTAATCAAATTAATTAGCCAAGTGAAATTAATTAGATTCAATTACATGCAATAAGCGTGGTAGCACAAACAAATCACCAAAAACTAAATGCAACGGAAATTAAATTTGACACAGGTGATTTGTTTACGAATGGGGAAAACCACCAAGGCAAAACCCACCGGGTGAATTTAAGGTCACCACTCCCGAGAATCCACTATTATCAAAACAAGCGGTTACAAGTAAAAGGAATCCCAGTACTTAATACCAACCTATAGTTGAACCCTTACCCCAATACCCAATTAGACTTGTAATGTAGTGACAATCTCTCCTTTCAATGCACGGCTCCCAGTACGTGACTAACCAATCGATGCACGAATCCAAGTACGTGACTAACACACCAACTTGAGAAAGATGTTAGTTGCAAAGTTCTTTAGTTCATCCAACGATGAAGATCAAGAAGCTCCTTGGTTACAAAACCCTTGGCGCAAAGACGCAACAGCTTCTACAAAGAATATGATGAACTAGGGCAATTGTCTCCGGTCACAATATGAATGCACAATGACTTTGCATCAAGTTGCATAACCTTGCATCATTTTTTATGGCCCTTAAAATAATCCTTATATATGTCTAGGGTTGTGAGAAAAGAAAGCCCACACAAATAACTTGGAAATGCGTGAAAAATAAATCTGAAAATCTGAATTTCCTAATTTGAATTTTGTAATTCTCGATAGATACAGCTTCTGTCGAGAGCTGTCGAGAATTCTTATTAAACGTCGATAGATATTATCTGTCGAGATATCTGTCGAGTTTTAATGAACAACACTTCTTCACTTGTTTCTTGGACAGACTTGCATGACTTCAATACTAGACTTGAACTCTTATTCCTTGAAGTACTAAACCATCCTAGATCTACCCAATTACAAGTAAAGTGCATTTTGTCAAAGGGTTAGCCAATTTACAATAACATATGTTCTAACAAGTTCCACATATGTCCTAACAATCTCCCCATTTGGCAATCCATGACAAAACCACAACAAACAAATGAAGTATGAGAAAAGTCATAAATCACTAAACTCATAATTACTTGTTGAGTACAATAAAATCTAATCCTAACACAAACTCTTGAAAAACTTTGCAAGAAGAGAGTTCATGGTATGATAGATTTTAACAACCTGTCTTTCTAAAACACTTTAAACAAGACTCATTAAGGCATTTTAGTGTGAAACAGAAATAAAGGATTGCATACAATAAAGAAACATGCATATAAAGAGAGAAAAGAAACAACACATGGAAAGATAGGTGAAATGATAACAACATCATCATATATATAAAAGATAAATAAGTACAATGTTTGTTATCACTAAATGGTCACAAGACCGATGTACAAAAGGATAATGTAACTACAAAGAAAGAAAAGACCATCTGTTTGTATTTCTCAAATCCTAAGGGACAATGTTGAGGAAGAAGGTGGGGACACGGAAGAAGAGATAGAGAGGTTCACATCAGCCCCGGAGAACACTGCACAACCCTCTTCTTAAGCACGTGCACGGGCACCTGATTGTCTTGATCATCTCATTGCAAAGGTTGAGCAAATGTATGGTACGCTAGAATCCCACATGCAACACTCCATAACTCAATTCACCTACATCTAAGGCCAGATCACTGTACTCTCGTCTCAAATCGATGACATGATAAAGGACCAGTAGCAACAGGAGGATTCAGATTCAGAATCCGAACAATTCTAGCCTCTTTGGCCATTCCAGTCAAAAAGGAGGAGTAGTTTGAGGGAGAGTAGCATAGCTTAAGGGGGAGCATAGAGTAGCATATCATAGAGCATTGGTTCATTTTGGTGGTTTAGTTGTTTACTTTTAAGTTTATCTTTTTAATTTTTTTATAACTTTTGGATATTTACATTACTTTCTTTTAAAGCTTTAAAGTAGTTTAGTTTAAATTTTAGTTTATCTTTAGTACTATTTGTGTATCTTGGTTTCTATAACCTTTTTTATGCTTATTGTTTTCTATCGCTTTTAGCTTTAGTTTCTTTAATGCATGATGATTGTTGGACATGCAATTAATTTTAGCATTGCTCTTAATTGCATTGTGTGTCCAGATGATCATTTATTAGATAAATATTCATTGTAGTCATTCCTTAATGACTGTTCATGTTTGATCAAGTTACGCTTCATAGATTATATCTTGTTTAATATCTTGATTATTTTACTTGTTCATATACATACCTTGTGTTCAACTTGTCATGAGTTTAATGAAAGTTTTGTTTATGTGCGAGTGTTTCAGGATACAGGTGTATACAGTGCAAGTGCTTCACAGCTTTTAGAATTAGGTGTGAGTGAGTTTTACCTATGTTCCTAGACTCACGTTTAAGTCTAGAGTCTGTTCAGGGGTTTTGTCACGGAATAGCCAAAGGGAGAGATTGTAAAGTTGTGATTTACAACTATTTTGTGTTGGCTTTAATTCCATGCCAAATTTGATTGTAATTTTATTCAATCATTTTTCCCTGTATTTATGTGGGGTTCTTAATTGTAAGGGTTGAGTGTGAGAAAGTGTGAAGACTCAAGCTTAAAACGAAGAACAACTGGATTTCGCAAGAAGCTCGCGAGAAGCTAACCCGCAAAGTAGCCACGTGTAGAGCACATGACTAGAATGCGAAGAGTCATGATAGCCTAGAGTTTTCGCAAGTGTCTCGCGGGTAAGGCCTTCCGCGAAATACTCGAGAAACATTCTGTTTGGCTAATTTGTCATGTTTGTTTTACCAAGTCTTTACCCACACTATATATACCCTCATTACCCACATATTGTAAAGAGTACTTTTCAGAGAGAAAACCCCAGAAAATACACGTAGGAGTTAGAGATTGTTATACCTACAATCATCTACACATTTCCTTATAGTTTTCCTCTACTCCTACCTCTCCATCTCTAAGTCCTTGAGAGGTTGATAGCCCAAACACTTACCACACCCAATTTGAGTGTCAAGTGAGGTTTTGGTGCTCCTGGGAAGTATTGGAAGGAGCCAATCATTGGTGGATGCAATCGGGCGTATTGCAGGATCCGGGAAAGCTAAAGAAGACAAGGTTCCGAGAAGCCACTTGGTAGCAGGAGCTTGGAGGGCTCAAGTACATTGGGTAGACTAGGCTTGGAGGGTCTTTTGTTATTCGTGTACTCCAACTTATTCTCTAGTAGATCAATTTACCGCTTAGAGGGCGGCAGAGAGGTTTTTCACCGAGTTCTTTGGTTTCCTCTTCGATAACATGTCTCAGTGTTATCTTGTGTTTGCATCTCTCTTCCCTACTCTTAAGCTTTACTTTATATCGTTGATAATGGATGAATATGGCTTAGGGTAGTGTTATCGGTTGTTTGCGCTCATTTACACTTATTCCGCACTTAGTCTAAGTTACAGTAAAAGCAATCTAGCAATTATTTTAATTTGGGGGTCTAAACAAGCTCTTGTGTTTTCACACAAATCCAAGCCTTCACAACCCAAATAGAAGGTAGACAGTAAACATACACAACAAAGGAGAAGGGAAAATAGAGAATCAAGAAAACATAAAAGAATCCAGCTCTATAGAAACTAAAGGCAACGTCCCCTATGAAGAGCAACAACTCCCCCTAAGAACAACATAGATTAAAAAAAAGACTTTCTTCCCCTATAAAACAGGAAAACAAAATATGTTTGGGAAAAACAGTTTTGGGGAAAATTTAGGAGGTGGGGAAAATTAAAAAGACACAAACCTGACTTAAAAAAAATTAAGCTGAGGATACACATGAACACAAATATTCTCTCTTTCAATATAAGCAAACTTGACACTATGTGACCTATAGTAGGTGCATGCAAACATTCCAAGTACAATCAGTTAAGACTATACAATATAAATCTCAATGATATAAAAATTCAGCATGTAATGTTTTAGAGAAAATATTTGCACGTTTATTATCCATCATATCTCAAAAAAAATATTTCCAATTTTCAACAATTCACACATCAAGAAAAATAGCATATACTAAAATGTACAGAACTCAAAAATTAATCAATTAATTTTTGAATCAAGTTGAGTACCCAATTTAGCAAAGTGTGTGCATGTTATGTGTGAAAACAGTGAGAGATATGACTGTAAAAATGCAAGATGGATAAAGAAAACAATGCAAGACATGTCCTAATCTATATGTGCAATGCATGAAAAGACTGATCGGTTAAAAACTTAATAACTATAAATTTTTCAGTTTCGATCGATAGAAAGGAATCGAGCTAGAAATTGAAAAACACTTAAAAGCAGATTCGATTGATCGAGAGGAATCAAACAGGAATCGAGTAAACCCGAGAGTTTTATCTTAAAACTAGAATTTTTCTTTTGCCTTTTCGATCGGTCGAAAAATAGACTCGATTGATCGAGTCCTGAAGAAACAGAAATTTTTGAAAAATCTGGAAAAATTTTCTACAGAAACATTTGTAAACCAATTTTTATGATATGAGATGCATGTTCATGATTTCAAATGTTTTATAAAACCAATCTTTTCTAAGAAAATTTCAATTCATAGAAAATTTCATCAAAATTTTCTTTCCTCACACCCCCAAAATGCATTAAACACATCAAGAAGTTAAATTTTGGAAGGCCACAAAACTTGACACACAATCACATGTACAGAGTTTTACAATGATTTGCTTGTGGTGTGTGCAACTAGTAAGTGTATGAGATACTCACAAAGTGACATGTGAACAGAAAATAATCACACTTTCTACATTATTCATCACATAAGTTTGAAAGTGACTATCCTCTAAAGAGTTACATCATATAACTCCCACATCTCCTAGAAAACACGCTTGCAACCATGCATATTTTTTTTTGAATTTTGCTTTTTCTTTTTCTTTTGAAGCATATTTTTCTTTATTTTTCATTTTGCTTTTTGCTTCTTTTATCTATTGTATAGTAACACCTTAAGTATTTTGCTGTGCAAGTGTTACACCTTACCAAGCACGACTTTTATAATTTGCACACAGGTGTTCATGATTGGCGAGTAACAGTGGTGAGATGGTTATTTATGCCTTTCTCCTAAGATTTTTTAGTCCTTACAATCAAAAGAATGTGACTTCAAAGTCAAGAGCATGTGATTAAAAACCATAAACAACTCACACAATATAAGCACTACATAGCACAAACTAGCAAAGTGCAGAAAAATAAAAGCTCATCAAAGCTAAACAAGGTACATAGTCATGAAATGTAAATTTCATAGGCCAACCTCAATTACACATCTTGAAGATGTATAATACAAAAAATATATATATATAATTATTTTCAAAATTTTTGAAAAAAAAAAAAAAGCACACATTATGCTAAATGAATAAAATGTAACAACAATGCATGGACAATGCTCAACTAAACTATAGAGGGTACACCAACAAGAAATATAAATTTCTTAATTAACCCATGAGTACATGTACAAACTAGTACATACTCATACAAAATTATATTTATCTAAAAATAGTCATGCACTTAGTTATGCAACACATACTTTCTATGTTTCTCCACAATATCAAGCATGTTCTAAATCAAGAGAGAGATATTCTAATTCATGTAATCCTTAAGAAAAAAAAAACTAGACACAAAATAAAATATTTTTGTCTTTTTGAAAATTTTCAATTTTTTTTTTTTTTAAATCAAAACAACCTAAAACAGAAATAAAATCATGTCCACAAATAATTGAAAGAATTATGTCAAGGAAAAATAAACAACACTCACCTTAGCAAGTCTTTTCTCACCCATATAGCACACATCTTTGGCTTTGTAGGTGAAAAACCATGAGAAACAAAGTGTATTTGAGGGATTACAACCTTCTTCTAAGAGACACTGAAATCCTGCAATTTTCTTTCACAAGCCAACAAGCTTAAATTTTTCAATAACATTTGAATCAATTTATTAGGACTTATGGCTGGAGAAATATCATCACATATCCTAGATTGAAACACAAAATGCTTAAATTTCAATTTATGATAGTTAGGACGAATGTGACCAGTAACACCACAAAAGTGACAAACATGAACAAATTTAGGAACATCAGTATTCCTTACAGCAGATCTAGTCTCAGATTTTGATTTTTGCCTCAACAAAGAACAATTTGGTCTAATATGACCAAAAACACCATAAAGGAGATAGGTAGGCACAAAAACATATTTCTTATGCACTCTAACAGTAGGTTTAGACTTAGGTTTAGAAGCTTCAGCGTCTACATCATAACTTTTACCTTTGTCTAACCTAGCAAAATAAGCCTTTTCTTTATGATTCCTCTTGAAAGGTGGAATATAAATTTTGTCTTTAGGCTTAATAGGAACAGAAATAGAAACAGATCTGTTATCAACAGCAAGTTTGGTATTAGACAAATTTTCAAGTTTAGCTTCAGACTCAACTAACTTTTGTTCCAAACTTTTCATCTTTTCATCTTGAGAGGAAAATTGATTTCTCCGAAATTCATTCTTTTTATTAGATTCATCTAATCTCACAATCAATTCCTTTTTTTCAAGATTTGCCAATTTTAACTCTCCCTTGAATTTCTTAGAAATTTTCATAGATTTAGTTAATCCCTACGAAGAGTTTCACAGGCATCAATAAGATCAACAAAAACATTAGTGTCCTTTTTATTCAAATTATCACAAATATGAGCTGAAAGACACTTAAAATTATCCATGATAGCAGGGATCAAGAATAAACTCTAGGTATAAAAACCTAAAAAACAAGAGCTAACCCACTCTGATACCACTTGTTTGTTTGTTTAGACCCCTTAAACCAGATTGTTTAACCTAATTGATTAACTAAGTTGATTATTAGGTTTATTATTCAAATCTATGTTAAACAAGCATATATCATATCATGCATAAATGCAGAAAAGTAAATAACACCACGATATGTGACCTAGGAAAACTAATGAAAAGAACCGTTTCAAGGTAAAAACCTGGGGAGGATTTGACCTAACTATTCTCAAGGTAAAGTAGATCCACTATATGAGAATCTAAGTTTTTACAATCAGATTTAACCCTAAATCTATTGCTACCTCCAATAGTAACTTACTGACACGACCACGTGCAAGTTCCGAATCTACGAAATCCCTTTCTTCTTGGATTTATAGCAACACAAGCACCCACGCTTGCTACTTTGAGATCCCACTCAAAGGTTTAGCAACACAAACACTCTAGTTTGTGACTCCAAGACCACTCTTGAAGGTTTAGATCATTAGTAGTTGTTGATCTTGTTGCTGTAACTTCAGATCTACCAAATCTAATAATATGAGAACAATTTCCAGTAGTAACTTTGATAGAGGAAGGCACAATACCTTTTAGATCTCACAAGAGCACCTCCAAAGTCTCTCAAAAGCCCTCTAAAAATGTAGTTAGGGTTTTCCTTTATATACTAGAAAAGTTTCACTTCAAACCTAACACGTTTAAGCAGAGTTTGGGTTAAAATAGAATTCTGCAATAATTTCATGTCTACGATTTTCGATCGGTGAGATCTGTTTCTCGATTGGTCGAACTCTTTAGAAATTGAGTTCTCCTTTCTGCAGCTTGAATGTTCTTGTATTTTGACTTGTAACACCTTGAGCATTGTCTAAACAAACCTATAGACTTAGGAATCTATATCTGGACAAGTTTGTGCTCACGGTTTGCCAATTGTTCTAAACTTTTAGAACCTTACAATAATCATAAGCTAATATAATCCACACACACACACACACACACACACACACATATATATTAATTGGCAAAACTTAGAGAAAGTTCAATTAGATTTGAAATTAGAATCCAATTTTGCGCAATGTGTCGAAACTTATGTCGAGATCACATCATAATTATCCACTTATGTTTGTGCCATGTGTCTACTTAAGTTTTTTAATATTTGTGCCAAGTGAGTTAATGAGTGCAAAATATTAAGAATGTACTATTAATGACCTGTAAACAGAAAATTAATCACGTATATTTAATAAAAATCACCACACAACAAAGATTACCATACATTCTATCTTATTAAAAATTAGAGGAAAAAAAAATCAAAAGTAGTATTAAATTTGGGTAAGAATTTTAATATGTGACTAATTATGTTTACTTTAAAAAAAAAATTTGACTAATTACTTATATTTTTATGATAAAATTGTGTTTAATTCTAAATATATCCACACTTATACATGTGTTACATTCTTTTTTTGTTAATATGCAAATTCTTGTATATACATTACATGGAAAGTATGCAAAATGGCAAGCAATTGATACGAATCTTTATTTAAGAATATTTATTGTTTTTATATAAGAATAATTATTTAAAATAATCAAATTACAAATGACTCTTTTCAATATATATTGTTAGGACATATGTGATTTGATGTTAGGAACATATGTCAATTTAGAATTGGCTAATCTTTTGACAAAACGCACTTTACTTGTAATTGGGTAGATCTAGGATGTGTTTAATGCTTCAAGGAACAAGGTTTCAAAATCTAGTGTTAAAGTCATGCAAATCTGTCCAAGAAACAAATGAAGAAGTGCTGAATTTTAAAGCTCGACAGCTAGTATCTATCGACGTTTAAAAAGCTGCTAAAGCCCGATGCTCAACTACTAGCTCGATAGATACCTTATCTGTCGAGGTTTATGGAATTCAGTTTTTCAGAGCTAATTTTCATCCAATCCGTGTGTATATGTTTGGGCTTTCTTTTCTCACAACCCTAAACATATATAAGGATTATTTTAAGAGCCGTAAAAGGTTGCGCAAGTGTGAAGCAAAGTTTTGTTCATGCAAATTGTGACCAGAGACAAAATTTGCCCTAGTTCATCATTCTCTTGAAGAAGCTGCTGTGTTTGTACACCATAGGGTTTTGTGACCAAGGAGCTTCATGATTTTCATCGTGTGATGAACTGAAGAACTTTGCAACCAACATCTTTCTCATGCATTTCACATTTTTTTTTTTTTACCTAACTTTTGGGTTTGTGTTGAAAATTTGGGGTTTTTCAAAATTGTTGGGTTTTTCACAAAATATTTGGGTTGGTTTTTGTGAAAATGTGTTTAAATAATCATGCATTGCATCTCATTTGCATTATAACAATGTTTCATGCATTTTAGATGTGTGTTTACTTTGTTGCAATAATTGTGTGTTGTTAGGTTTGGATTGGGCTGAGCCCATGATGTTTTTAAGTTTGCATGTCACATGTTCATGCATTTTCATACATACGTACCTTCAATTCCTTATATTCTTGTATATTATGTTGTTGGTGCTTTTCTGATTGTTTCTCTATCTCCCTCTCTCTCTCTCTTTCTTGCGTTAGTCTGCACTATGGCACCCAAACGCAAATTCACTCTGTCCTAGAACCCTCTTCGTTCTGGGGCATCTACTTCTTCTTTTGACCCTACTCCTTTTCACATATGGCGCCGTGATGATAAAGCCCAAAAGGACTTTTCGGAGAACTTTTCTAGACGAGGCATTCATTCAGAATGCCAAGTCATCCTATCAAATTTTTCTGATACTGACCTTCCCACTGTCATCTACAGTCGGGGTTGGGAGTCTCTGTGTGGTGCCCCGGTCACTTGTCCCTTCATGATCATACAGGAGTTTTACTCCAATATGCACGGATTTGATACTTCTGTACCTCATTTCTTTTCTCACGTTCGAGGTACGCGCATTGTAGTTACTCCGGAGATTGTCTCCGAGGTACTACACATTCCTAGGGTAGTGCATCCTGACTACCCTGGCTGCGATCGTCTGAGGACTGTGTCCAAAGACGAACTTTCGTTTTTCTTTTGTGAGACACCTTCTTCTTGGGGTGACCGTCAAAACACCCCTTGCTCGGCCTTTGCAAAAGGTCCGAGGTTCCTGAACATGGTGATGACATTCATTTTTCATCCTTTGTCTCACAATAACACTATTACAGAGCCTCATGCTCGATTTTTGTTGTCCCTCTTAGAGGATATCTCTATCGACTTCCCTTCTCAGTTCATTCTATCCCTTATAGATGTCTATAAGGATACGACAACCCGTGATAAGCTCATTTTTCCTTTGGCTATCACGCGGATCCTTTGCCATTTTTTTGTCTCCTTTCCTAAGTCTCCTCATTTTTTCGTAATGTGTGCCATAGATGTAACTACCGTCAAACGGAGCGAGGCACAGCTTAGACCGAGGCGGCCCCGGACAGAGACGGCGACTCCTCCAACTGCCACCACTCCATCCACTTCCACTCCTTCGTCTTCTGCAGTTGGAGCGACACTTGAGGCCATCATGGCACAGCTTGTGCGCATGGATGCTCGCCTTGACACTCTCAATGATGAGTTGTGTCAGGTGAACACCCGTGTTGGTCGTATCGCATGATGACAGGTTGTCATAGGTGGTTTCACTGTTGTTTCTTCTCCATCTCCACCAGCGTCTGAGGATAAGAGTGACAATGGCTCTGGCAGTGATGATGCTGATGAGGACGATGGTGCTAGCTCGCCCAGTGATTATGAGATGTCTACTTGATATACTTACCCTTTGTCACTCGTGACAAAAAGGGGGAGTAGTTTTGATATGAGAATAGTTATACATAGGGGGAGGGTTAGCATAGGAGATTTTTGTGATAGGGGGAGTGTATATAAGGGATGTAGTGAGGATTTTTGTATCTTTTCTTTTCTTTCTATTTTAGATACATTATCTCTTGTACCTTGGTCTTGTGACCACTTAGTGATAGCAAACATCGTACTTTTCTTTGATATATATATTTGATGATATTGTTATCACATTTTACCTATCTTTCCATGTGTTGTTTCTTTTCTCTCTTCATACACATGTTTCTTATTTAATGTATGTAATCTTATATTTCTGTTTCACACTAAGATGCCTTGATGAGTTTTGTTTAAAGTGTTTCAGAAATACAGGTTGTCAAAGTCTTCTTGCCATAAACTCTCTTCTTGCAAAGTTTTTCAAAAGTTTGTGTTATGATAGATTTTATTGTATTCAACAAGTGAGTATGAGTTAAGTGATTTATGACTTCTCTCATATGTTCATTTGTTTGTTGTGGTTTTGTCACGGATTGCCAAAGGGGGAGATTGTTAGGACATATGTGATTTGATGTTAAGAACATATGCCAATTTAGAATTGGCGAATCCTTTGACAAAACGCACTTTACTTGTAATTGGGAAGATCTAGGATGTGTTTAATGCTTCAAGGAACAAGGTTTCAAGTTCTAGTGTTAAAGCCATGCAAATCTGTCCAAGAAACAAGTGAAGAAGTGCTGGATTTTAGAGCTCGACAGCTATTATCTATCGAGGTTTAAAAAGCTGTTGAAGCCCGATGCTTGACAGCTAGCTCGATAGATACCCTATCTGTCGAGGTTTATGGAATTCTATTTTTTAGAGCTGATTTTCATCAAATCCGTGTATATATGTTTGGGCTTTTTTTTTCTCACAACTCTAAACATATATAAGGATTATTTTAAGGGCCGTAAAAGGTTGCGCAAGTGTGAAGCAAAGTTTTGTTCATACAAATTGTGACCAGAGACATAATTTGCCCCAGTTCATCATTCTCTTGAAGAAGCTACTGTGTTTGTACACGTTAGGGTTTTGTGACTAAGAAACTTCGTGATCTTCATCGTGTGATAAATTGAAGAACTTTGCAGCCAACATCTTTCTCAAGTTGGTGATTAAGTCGTGTACTAGGATCCGCACATCTATTGGTTAGTCACGTATTGAGAGCCGTGCATTGAAAAGGAGAGATTGTCACTACAGAACAAGTCTAATTGGGTATTAGGGTAAGGGTTCAACTGTAGGTTGGTATAAGGTACTGGGATTTCTTTACTTGTAACCGCTTGTTTTGATAATAGTGGATTCTCGAGAGTGGTGACCTTAAAATCACCCGATGGGGTTTTTGCCGTGTAGGTTTTCCCCATTCGTAAACAAATCACCGTGTCAATTTAATTTCCGCTGCATTTAGTTAATTGGTGATTTGTTTGTGCTACCACATATTTTGTATGTTAAATGAATTAATTAATTAACTTGGCTAAATAAATTGGATAATTTATCACAAGGGGTCAATACATTCTTGGCCTATCAAGTGGTATCAGAGCAGGCACTTTGATTAGAGTTTAATCTTTGCTGTGTGATCCATTGACCCTTGTTTGTCATGAATAAAGGACAATATCTTATTATACCTCCTTTATTTGATGGCACTAACTATGCATACTGGAAAGTACACATGAGAGCTTTCTTGCAGTCATTGGATGAAAAGGTGTGGCAAGCTGTGGAGATAGGCTGGACCAAGCCTACGGAAGCACCGGCCGACTAGGACGATGCTAAGATCAAGGCAACAAACTTCAATAGTAGGGCATTGAATGCATTATTTAGTGTAGTCACGAATGAGGAATTCAAGAAGATTTCCTCTACTGAAATTGCCAAGGAAGCATGGACCATTCTCTAGACAACCTATGAAGGAACCAAGGCTGTCAAGGATTCAAAGCTTCAGAGGCTTACTACAAGCTTTGAAGAGATTAAGATAGAGGAGGATGAGTCATTTGATGAGTTCTATGCCAAGCTCAAAAACATAGTGAACTCAGCTTTTAATCTTGGAAAAACCATTCCTGAACCCAAGATTGTTAGAAAGGTTCTTAGATCTCTACCCGAGAGATTTCATGCCAAGATCACTGCAATTGAGGAATCGAAGGATATTGACAAAATTCCTTTGACAGAGCTGGTTGGCAATCTGCAAACCTATGAGTTGGGGTTGACAAGGATAAGGAAATCAAGCAAGAGCAAGAGCATGGCATTGAAGGCCAAGAGCAATGACACTGATGAGTCTACAGACGATGAAGATTCTAAGATGAAATCCTATATGACGAGGCAGTTCAAGAAGTTTATGAAGAATGCCAACGTGAAAGGATTTGACAAGGATCGAAAGCAATCCAGTTCTTCACAGTTCAAGAGCCAAGACAAAGGGAAGAAGGATGCTAGGGATAGCGGTTAGTACTCTATTCCCTTAGGACCAAAGTGCTTTGGGTGTCAGGGCTTCAGTCACATGAAACAAGAGTGCCCCACGTATCTCAAGACTATTGGGAAGAGTAAGGCACTTGCTGCTACGTTAAGCGATACTAAGCCTGAAAAGATGGATGAGCAAGATGACATCCACACAGCCTATGCAAAGTTATACAAGGTCTCAGAAAAACATGAGAAGTTGTATAGGTTGGCCACCAAGAAGCTTAGTGAAGTGGAGATTGAACGAGAAGAAATCTCCACAAAGTTTGATAAAGCAAATCAAACCATTGGAGCACTGAGATTTGAGAATAATTTCTTGGCTGAGAAGACCAAGAAGCTTGAGGCAAAACTGTTCCAAGTCAGAGCCTAGTTGGAAAGAACTTTAAGTGTAAAGCTCGATGAGATGCTCATTCTTCAGAAATCTGCTTCTAATCGAATCGGTTTAGGGTATGATTTCTCTTCTCCTAGTATTGCTACTTCTAGTACTACTGTTTTTGTTCCTTCTGCTAATAATGTTGAAACTGAGAACAATGATGTTAAAAATGAATTAGCTAGTGAGAACATAGACAAGGGTAAATCTATCTTAGGAGCACCCCCTAAGCTTGATAATAAAGAGATCAAGAACCCTAGGGCTAAGAAGGGAAATACTCAAAAGTCCAAACAGAAAAAAGCAGCATTTCTATCATCACTGTGGAGCAGCTGGACATACTCGACCAAATTTCTATAAGTGGTTAGCCACTCAACAGAGCAACAACATGATCTCATCGGGAAACTAGAATCAGCTTCCATCCTCTTTTGCTCCTCTTGGAGATCTTCTCAAAGCCCTCATGTTCCTTTCGTACTTGAACAGTTTCAATTCTTCCCCCTCACCACCAGATCAAGGGTTTGCTAAAAGGAAAGGTTCTTCCAAGGTGTGGAAGGAAAAAGGCTTTAAGTGATTTTGTCATTTCTTCTCTCTCTCCCCTTCTTGTTTTTGTTTTTGCATTACTTGTGTGTTTTGCTTTCGTGTTTTGAGTCAGTCTAGTTTGACTAATTATTTATATTTTTATGATAAAAATTGTGTTTAATTTTGAATATATCCATACTTATACATGTGTTATGTGTCTACTTAAATTTTTAAATATTTGTGCAAAGTGAGTTAATGAGTACAAAATACTAAGAATCTACTACTAATGAACTATAAAATTTAAAATAAAAAAAATTAATTACATGTATTTAATAAAAATCACCACACAACAATGATTACCACACATTCTATCATATTAAATTTTTTTTTTTAAAATTATCATAAGTAGTATTAAATTTGGGTAAGAATTTTAATATGTGACTAACTACGTTTACTTTAAAAATAATAATTTGACAAATTATTTATATTTTTATGATAAAAATTGTATTTAATTTTAAATATATTCATAAGTATACATGTGCTACATTCTGTTTTATTTTAATATGCAAATTCAACACTTAAATTAATTTTATTATAATTTGATAAAAGTAATTTTTTAAATTATTTGTTTAATTAATAGTAGTGGATTAAATTAAATTACTGTTTATAGACTTGTTAGGATGAAGCTTCGTAACAAGACGGACAATAAATTTTTGAGTGAGTGATTTCTAAAGAATTTAGTTCAAAATCAATTATAAATGATTTTAATGCCATGAAAGATGACACATCTTTATTAAGTTATAGTTAATTTTCAAAGAAAGAATGTTTTCAATCATTATTTTTGTTAATACTTAAGAATTTTATTGTGTTTATCTTGGCCTCCCCTAGAATAAATTCCTGACTCCGCTACTGGTTGTTGTTGATAACTCGATATATTCATGTTCTTTTTATTATTATTATTATTATTAATTTTTGTTTAATTTAAGTTTCTTAATGACCTCTTGAAAAAGTTCATGGAGCCACCGCTGGAACTTGATTATGTACATTGTCCTAATTACAATTGTTCAATCCCAATGGAATCTCTAACAGATTCATTTAACCTCATTCCGTGATTCAAGGCATTGGCTGCTCTAGAATTTTTTAAAGGGTGGTTGCTAAGAAACTTAAATTAATAAAATCTAATAAATAGATAACTTGAATATATCAACGTCACAAAAAAAAAAAAAAAAAAAAAAAAAAAAAAAACACAAATACATGAAGTATTACAATTTCTTTGTACTAAAAAAGGGAAAAAAAGAAAAGAAAAGAAGTACTAAGAGATAAAGTGGAAATTAAAAATGTTGAGATAAGAATAATAAAGAGAAAGTCTAAAATGACGAGAGAGAGAGAGAGAGAGAGAGAGAGAGAGAGAGAGATGATGCTTGTTATAATTGCAAGTCGAACTGCTAATGAGAGCAAAATTGTTGCAACTGCAAAGCCAAAGAGAGCATAACTATTGGCACTACCAAGGAGAACTCACGACCCCTTTGTGCCCTTTTTTTTTTTTTTTTCAAATGAAGCTAGAAATTATTTTTATGTAATGAGTTGAATAAGTTACAAATTTAAATAATTAAAGATTTTTATTTGGATCATTAGAAATTTACAAATTAAAGATGTTGTAATCTACTCTTTGTACGTTTTTAGACCCCTTAAAATACAATTGGATTAACCTAGTTAATTAGCCAAGTTATTACTTAGTCCAAATTCCAGATCTAGGTTATCACAATCAAACAATCATATCATGCATAGCAGCGGAAATATAAATAACACAATGATATGATGACCCAGGAAACCAAACCGGTAAAAACTTGGGTAGGATTTAACCTAGCTATCTTCAAGGTAAACCTGAATCCACTATGAAAGAATCGAAGTTTTACAATAGGACTTAGACCACTAACATCCTATTGCTATCCACCTGTAGAAACTTACTGATACAACCACGTGCAAGCTTTGAGACCACGGACTCTTTCTTTCTTGGATTCTCCAGCAAGTACAAGCACACCCGCTTGTGTTTCTTTAAGTTCTTATGGTAGCAACTGAATGATCATCAAGTTCTTGAATGAATCTCCTCTTGATAACCCTAAGCTTGTGTAAAGGAAAGCTCCTCACAGATCTTACAAGAGATTCACACAAACAGCAATATGAGCAACATCTAAAACGTGGCTAGGGTTTGCCTTATATACCTAGGGCAAAAATATAAAACACTAAACATTTTAATGAACTAGGGCTGAGTTGGAATTCTGCAGAAAAACTTATTCTGCCCGATTTTCGATTGATCAAGCCTAAGCTTCGATTGATCGAACCAGGTCGAAATGCACTATCAATTCTGCATCAGCTTGAATCCAACTTAACATAAAAGACACAACTTTAAGCAAGTCTAAACAAGACTAAACAACCTGTTTTGATCATGGTTTACCAACAATACACATTAGAGTTCTAAATACATTAGTTCCTAACTCTTTAGAACCTAAAAAACTCTCCATTTGGCAATCCGTGACAAAACACGACTAAAAGCTCAAAGTTTACAAAGAAAAACCCTTTACAAAAAAAAATGCTCATTATAACAAATCCAATCCTAACTACTATCTATCAGTTGCAAGTGTAGACAGCAGCTCAATTCAATTAACCTGTATATTTCCTGAAACACTTAAACAAAACGCATAACCGCATGTGTGGAAAATACAAGTAAACAAAATAAATTCTTGATTTCACTCAACACAAAATAAGGACATATATCAATGAATAACTCATAAATATAAATCAATAAGCAATGTGAAACAAGAAACATATATCATCAATGTATCTCCCCCTAAATTAGATACATCAAAAAATTTTCTCCCCCTTTCAAAAACAATTTTAACTCCCCCTAAACAAAACAAACAGGATTCCCACATTTCATCTATTTCTCCCCCTTTTTGTCACGTATTGACAAAGACAACCTAATTAGAAGGTTGATAGAAAACATACGCAACAGAGAATTAAGAGAACACAAAACAATTCAACTCTATAGAAAATAGAGACAACTCCCCCTATGAAGAGCAACAAAGCTTAAAAACTAGCTTTTCCCCCTATAAAAATAGGAAACACAAAACAAGTGTTGAGAAAAATAGTTTTGGGGAAAAATTTAGGAGGTGGGGAAAAATAAAAAAACACAAACCTAGCCAAAAAAACTAAGTTGAGGATACACATGAAGAAAAATATTCTCTCTTTCAATAAATGCAAACTTGACACTATGTGTCCCATAAACAGTTCCATGAGTAGAGAAAATATTTGCATATTGATTATCCATCATATCTCTTAAGAAAAATATTTTCTGCAATTCACACATAAAAATAGCATATACTAAAAAGTACATAACTCAAAAATTAATCAATCAATTTTTAAATTAAGTTGAGTACCCAATTTAGCAAAGTGTATGCATGTTATGTGTGAAAACAATGAGAGATATGACTGCAAAACTACAAGATGGATACAAAAAATCAATGCAATGCATGTGAATCCTAAACATAAATGATGCATAAAAAATAGATTGGTCAAATACTTAAAAACTGAAAATTTTTCAGTTTCGATCGATCGAGCATCGATTGAATACCAATTGAGTTAGGCAGATTCAAACCAAAATTTGTATCACAATTTTGATCGATCGAAAAACACCCTCGATCAATCGAAAATCTAGAAAACTCAAATTTTTGAAAAACAGAGCAAGTTTACGCAGAAACTCCTCAAAGCACAATATTTCATGAATGAAATGCATGAGTATGAGATTAAAAGTTTTTCAAAAACATTTGAGTTCAACCCAGATCATCCAAAAACAAGGTTTTTAATCATCAAAAACACAATTTGCATCAAAATCAAGGAACATATACTCTTGGATGGCCACAACAAGATCACACATAATATAATGTACCAAGTTTAGCAAAGAGTAACTTGTGTAGTGTATGCAACTAGCAAAAGCCTGAGATACATGTGAGGTGATATGTGAATAGCAATTAATCACAATTTCTACAAAATTCATCACATAGAACTTGAAAGAGACTATCACCTAAAGAGTGACATCATATAACTCTCACATCTCCTAGAAAACAAGCTTGTAATCATGTAAGTTTCTTGATTTTGCCTCATATTGTACACACAAATTTTAATTGTTCAAAAACTTAATAAAATAGCCAAGATAATGTACACACCAATTTTAGCATTTATATGATTTAGCTTTAAGTCCAATAATGTACACACCAATTTTAGCATTTAAACCGAGGCTACACCTTATGATCTTTTTGTGCATGTGCTACACTTTCTTGAGTACAAAATCTTACGATATGCACTAAGGTGTTCATGATTGGCTAGTGAACAGTGGTGAGATGGTTATTTATGCCTTTCTCAAAAGGTTCAAGTCCGACAGTCAAAGACATGTGACTTTAAGATCAAGACAAAGTGATCAAAACCATAAACATCTTTCCCACACAACATGCACTACACAGCTTCAACCAGTAAAGTGCAATAAAAGAAGCTCATCCAAGCTAAACAAGGTACATAAACATGTTATGTAAAGATAATATGGCCAATCCTTGATTATAAATCCAAGATGTGAAATACAAAACACAAAAATCTTTTTGGTAAAAAAAATTATGACCAAAAACAAAAAGCACACATTATGCTAAATGAACAATGAAAATGCAATGCATGACAGTGCTTAACTAAGCTATAGAGGGTACACAAACAAGAAATATAAATTTCTTAATTAACCCATGAGTACATGTACAAACTAGTACATACTCATACAAAATCAAAAATAGCTTAGCACATATATAACACATTCTATTCAAGTTTCTCCACAATGTCAAGCATGTTCTAAATCAAGAGAGAGAGATATCATAATTCATGTAATCCTCAAGAAAAATAAAACTAGACACAAAATAAAATATTTTTGTCTTTTTGAAATTTTTCAATGTTTTTGGATTTTTTTTTTAAAAAAAAACAACCTAAAAAACAAAACAACCAAAAACAAAAAACAAAACATGTCCACAAACAATTGAAAGAATTAAATCAGGGACAAGTCAGCAACACTGGCCTTGGAGAATCTTTTCTCACCCATATAGCACGAGTATTCGGCTTTGTAGGTGAAAATCCATGAGAAGCAAAGTGTATTTAAGCGATTACACCAATCTTCTAAGAAAGACTGAAATCTTGCAAATTCCTTTCACAAGCCAACAAGCTTAAATTTTTCAAAATAATATGAAACAATTTATATGGACTTATGGCAGGAGAAATATCATCACATATCCTAGATTGAAATACAGAATTTCTAAATTTCAATTTATGATAATTAGGACGAATGTGACTGGAGAAACCACAAAAGTGACAAACAGGAACAAATTTAGGAACATCAGTATTCCTAACAGCAAATCTAGTCTCAGATTTTAGTTTTTGCCTCAACAAAGAACAATTTGGTTTAATATGACCAATAACACCACAAAGGTGATAGGTAGGCACAAAAACAGATTTATTATGCTCTTTAACAGTAAGTTTAGACTTAGGTTTAGAAACTTCAGCGTCTACATTAGAACTTTTACCTTTATCTAACCTAGCAAAATAAGCCTTTTCTTTATTATTCCTTTTGAAAGAAGGGATATAAACTTTCTCAATTTTAGGCTTAAGAGAAACAGAAACACTTCTGTTATCAACAGCAAGCTTGGTACTAGTCAAATTTTCAATTTTAGCTTTAGATTCAACTAACTCTTGTTCCAAGCTTTTCATCTTCTCATCTTGAGAGGAAATTTGATTTCTCAAAAATTCATTCTTTTTATTAGACTCATCTAATCTAACAAACAATTCCTCTTTTTCAAGATTAGCCAATTTTAACTCTTCCTTGAATTTCTTAGTAATTTTCATAGATTTCAATAATTCCTTACGGAGAGTTTCACAGGCATCAATAAAATCAACAGAAGCATGAGCAGAAACATGATCAGAAAGACACTTCAAATTATCCGTAACAACATCAAAAGATCTAAAACAAAAGAGCTACCCGCTCTAATACCACTTGTACGTTTTTAGACCCTTTAAAACACAATTGGATTAACTTAGTTAATTAGCCAAGTTATTACTTAGTTCAAATTCTAGATCTAGGTTATCACAATCAAATATCATGCATAGCAGCGGAAATATAAATAACACAATGATATGATGACCCAGGAAACCAAACCGGTAAAAACCTGGGGAGGATTTAACCTAGCTAACCTCAAGGTAAACCTGAATCCACTATGAAAGAAACGAAGTTTTACAATAGGACTTAGACCACTAACATCCTATTGCTACCCACCAGTAGAAACTTACTGACACGACCACGTGCAAGCTCCGAGACCACGGACTCCTTCTTTCTTGGATTCTCTAGCAAGTACAAGAACACCCGCTTGTGTTTCTTTAAGTTCTTATGGCAGCAACTAAATGATCATCAAGTTCTTGAACGAATCTCCTCTTGATAACCCTAAGCTTGTGCAAAGGAAAGCTCCTCACAGATCTTACAAGAGATTCACACAAACAGCAATATGAGCAACATCTAAAACGTGGCTAGGGTTTGCCTTATATACCTAAGGTAAAAACATAAAACCCTAAACGTTTTAATGAACTAGGGCTGAGTTGGAATTTTGCAGAAAAACGCATTCTGCCTGATTTTTGATTGATAGAGCCTAAGCTTCGATCGATCGAACCAGGCCGAAATGCACTATCAATTCTGCATCAGCTTGAATCCAACTTAACATAAAAGACACAACTTTGAGCAAGTCTAAAACTAAACAACCTGTTTTGATCATGGTTTGCCAACAATACACATTAGAGTTCTAAATACATTAGTTCCTAACTCTTTAAAACCTAACACTCTTTTACATAACTTCTCATACCAGACTACAAGGAATTGGGAATTTTGACAGTTGAATTTGAGGTCAACCAACCTCCAAGAACAGGGACATGGAAGAACAGAGAGAGAATTAGAAGGAATAGAGAAAACAGAGAAAGGAATTATGGAATTAACAACAAAATAGTTCATGCACTTAACATCACATTTCCCTACCCTCAGTCACTAACTGAATGCTAGCTGTGTAACTACCTTGACAACTATTCACTCTAACTAACTCCCTACATCAGCTAACACACATATGCCACATAAGCATGAGGTAAACACATCACCACTACAAGTAATACACGTGTAACTAACCTACAATACAAGTATACAATGCCAGCTAATCAATACAATCATTATCTGAAGCATAGTCATATACACACTCAGGTTGCACTGGAACGCACACCCATCATCAGCTGTGCATGCATGCACCATCAGCAACATACACCCCCCCTCCCCACATCAGCAGCCTAAGCACACCCTGCAGCACCACATGCACGCCTCATCAGCGCCACACGCACTGCCCATCAGCACCACACGCACACATACAACTAGACACCCCTAACAATGCCCTCTCCTTCAAAGCACCTTGCCCAGAAGGTGTGGAAACTTCTGTTGCAATTCAAATAAACTCTCCCAGGTAGCATCATCCTTACTCTCACCCTGCCATTGCACCAGCACCTGAGTGATGAGTCTGCTCCTCAACTAATGAGTTCTAGAGTCCAAAACAACCACAGGCTCAGGGGCAAGGATTTAATCTTCAGTCACAGCAGGCAAGACAGGTCTAGGAACCACATGAAAACCCAATTTAGCCTTGAGATTGGAAACATGAAATACGGGATGGATTTGTGACCCCACAGGTAGATCAAGCTTATAAGAAACCTTTCCCACCTTCTGCACAACTTGGAAAGGCCCATAAAAACGAGGAGCAAGTTTCCCAAACTGTCTAGACTGAACTGAGGATTGCTTGTATGGTTGAAGCCTAAGATAAACCCAATCCCCCACCTCAAAGGACCTATCCAATCTCTTTTTGTCAACAAACCACTTTATTCTCTCTTGAGCAGTATTTAAATTGTGCTTAAGCAATGAAAAGAGCTGTTGCCTATCTTGCAGATATGAATCAACAGCTGCCACCCTTGTAACACCTAGAACATATTCCATAACCTTAGGAGGAGGATAGCCATAGAGTGCCTGAAATGGAGTGAGCTTAATGGAAGTGTGGAAGTTAGTATTGAACCAAAATTCAACTAAGGGTAGCCAATCCACCCAAGAGTGAGGTCTATCAGCAGCAAAGGCCCTCAAGTAGTGTTCTAGACTTTTATTCACCACTTCAGTCTGCCCATCAGATTGGGGGTGATATGAAGAAGATGTAGCCAGGTTAGTTCCTTGCAATTTCATCAATTCAGACCAGAATTTGGAAGTAAACACTAGGTCCCTGTCACTAATAATTGTAGAGGGCATACCATGTAACTTGAATACATACTGCATAAACAAATGAGCAACCTTAGCAGCAGTATAAAGGTGAGCCAATGGAATGAAATGGACATACTTGGTGAACCTGTCCACCACCATAAAAACCACTGACTTCTATTGAGACCTAGGCAATCCTTCCACAAAATCCATACTAATGTCTAGTCAAGGCCTATCAAGAATAGCCAAGGGCTGTAACAGACAAGCAGGGAAGCAGGCATCACTCTTCAACCTTTGGCAAGCATCACATTCCCTAACAAACTGTTTTAAGTCCCTCACCATACCAGTCCAATAAAAATCCTTCTTGAACCTTTGAAAGGACTTCAAATAGCCAGAATGACCCCCTAAAGGACTAGCATGCACCTGTTGCAACACATGAACCTTCAAATCCTGAGCAAAACTTCCCAAAAACAGTCTGCCCTTATAAAACAACAAGTCATTGCAAAAAGTGAACCTAATAGGAATATCTCAGCCTGTCTAAATGACAATAATGATTTTCTGGATAGCAAGATCAGAATTATAGCTTGTCTTAAGGTCATCCAGCCAAGTGGGAGTAGGGAAAGAGATAATGCAAAGGGTGCCCACATTATTACCCTTAACAACCCCATCCTCAACAGCCTCCCTCCTGGAAAGTGCATCAGCAACCAAGTTTTCCTTACCATGTTTATATTCAACCAAAAATGCATAACCAAGGAGCTTGGTAATCCATTTTTGCTGAGCAGGAGTTCCAATCTTCTGTTCAAGCAAGTATTTAAGGCTTTGATGGTCTGTTTTGATCACAAAGGGTCTGCCAAGGAGGTAAGGTCTCCACTTCTTCACTGCCACCACCAGAGCTAGCAACTCTTTCTCATAAGTGGAAAGGGCAAGGCATTTACCCTTCAAGGCCTAGCTGTGGTAAGTAATTGCCCTTTGGTTTTGCATTAAGACAGCTCCAACACCTAAACCAGATGCATCACACTCCACCACAAAGGGCTTAGAGAAGTCAGGTAAAGCCAAAACAGGAGGATTTGACATTGCATCCTTAAGAAGTTGAAAAGTATGAGAAGCTTCAAAAGTCCACACAAAGGAATCCTTCCTTAGCAAGGCTGTTAGAGGGGCAACAATCTGACCATACCCCTTTACAAACTTCCTATAGTAGCCTGTCAAGCCCAAGAATCCCTTAAGGCCTTAACATCCTTGGGAATAGGCCACTGCTACATAGCAGCAGTCTTCCTTGGGTCTGTTCTGACCCAATCACCTGAGATAAGGTGTCCTAAGTATTCTACCTCCTTACAAGCAAACACACACTTTGTCTGCTTAGCATACAATTGATGCTTAACCAAAACTTCCAACACCAAACGAAGATGAGTCACATGATCAATTAAATTCTTGCTATAAACAAGGATGTCATCAAAAAATACCAAGACAAATCTCCTTAAGTATGGCTTAAAAATGGAATTCATGAGGGATTGGAAGGTGGAAGGAGCATTGGTTAAGCCAAATGGCATTACCAAGAACTCATAGTGACCTTCATGAGTTCTAAAAGCAGTTTTAGGAATATCCTCTTCCTTCATCCTAATCTGGTGGGAACCAGACCTTAAATCCAACTTAGAAAAAATAGTTGCACAAAATAACTCATCCAATAGTTCATCTATGACAGGTATAGGGTATTTATCCTTAATGGTTTCTTGATTTAAGGCCCTATAGTCAATGCGCAATCTCCATGAGCCATCAGCCTTCCTAACTAAGAGAACTGGTGAAGCAAAAGGGCTACTACTGTTTCTAATAAAACCAACAAATAGCAATTCTTTAACAATCTTCTCAATTTTATTTTTTTGGTAATAAGGGTACCTGTATGGCCTCCGACAGATAGCTTGAGCTCCCTCTTTCAAGCTGATTTGGTGTTCATGATCCCTTAAGGAAGGCAGCCTCTCAAGAGTAGCAAAAACAGATTTGAACTCAGCCAACAAAGCAACCACTTCTGCAGGTAACTGAACTAACCTTTTTACAAATAACGATTGAGGCTGAAAGGAAATATGAAGAACCAACCCCCTTTTAATTGATTGCTTCAAAAAGGTATCCCCATCTTGTAATTGAGATCTTGTACTCCTCAACCCTTGTAACAGAACCTGCCTGTGATTATGACTAAAATTCATTGTAAGCAACTTGAAATCCCATTGAATTACTCCTAAAGTGCCCAACCATTGAGTTCCTAAAACCAAATCACACTCCCCTTTGGCAACACATGCAAGTGTACCAAGAACTCATGCCCTTGCAACAAGATTGGCACTTCCTCACAAACACCTTGAGTCTTGATTAGATCACCATTGGCAACCTTGACTTCCAAAACTTGAGAAGTATCAACATTAATGTGCAAATGTGACACCAAGGCAGCATCAATAAAGTTGTGGGTACTCCCTGAATCAATGAGAATTACAAAGGACCTATGTTTAATCCTTCCCATGACTCTCATAGTTCCTGAAGTAGGAGTGCCATTCAATGCATAAAGAGTGATCTCAGCACTCTCTTGGTCCTGCCCAATCTGATCACATTACCATTTTCCTCCAATTCAGTGATATGCACCCCAGAATTGATGTTTCCTTGAGCCAACTCCACATAATCCAAAAGAAATAACATTGCATTCTTGCATTTGTGGCCAGGACCCTACTTCTCATAACAATTATAACACAATCCCTTCTTCTTCCTCTCTTCCATTTGAGCAGGAGAAATTCTTTTAATTGGCAGCCTAGCTTTAGACTCCGAAAGAGAAGTAGTTTTAGGTGGAGCACCCAAAATGGAAGGCTTCCCTTGATCCACTTGCATCTTAGCACTCTTCTTACAACTCCAATTATATTCTTCTTGTATCTTTGCCAAACCAAAAGCTTCATTCAATGATGGCAGCCTTATATCATCTCTTAATCCACTGAGAAAACAACTTAGTTTATGAGTAGCAGATAACCCTTTAATCCTATTAGAAAAAACCTCAAATTGGGCCTTATATAAAGACACTGAAGCAGTTTGCCTTAGCCTAGTGAGAGTTTCTATAGGGTCATCATATGTTGTTGCACCAAATCTGATGTGCAAGGCTTGAATCAGTGACTCTGAATCAACAAAAAGTCCAGCCTCTTCACTATCTTGGAACCATATCAAAGCCTCACCCTCCATATGAAATGAAGCAAGCATCAACTTCTCTGTAATTGGGGTACTGTAATACTTGAAATATTGGTTGGCTTTGTAAACCCAACATGCAGGATCTTCCCCAGAAAACTTTGGGAATTCCAACCTCACAGGCCGAGACAGAGCTAAAGATGAAGAATTAGTATGTCTGATTTCACCATTTGTTGGAGATGGAGGCAATCCTCCTTGATCAGAACCACCACGCCTCTGTACCAGAATTGCCAATTGTTGATTGATTCATTCAGAGTTCGTGTGTGCACTTCTTGAATTGTTCGTATTTCTTGAATTTCTTTAGCATAATGATTAGATGCAGTCCTAAATGAAACAAGGGCTTCCTAAGTAGCAGCAGTGCTTGATCGTGATTCTGCCATGGCCGAGGAAAGCCATGCTCTGATACCAAATGCAAGGAATTTTGACAGTTGAATTTGAGGACAACCAACCTCCAAGAACAGGGACAGGGAAGAATAGAGAGAGAATTAGAAGGAATAGAGAAAACAGAGAAAGGAATTATGGAATTAACAACAAAACAGTTCATGCACTTCCCATCACATTTCCCTAGTCTTATACCCTCAGTCACTAATTGAATGCTAGCTGTGTAACTACCTTGACAGCTATTCACTTTATATAACTCCCTACATCAGCTAACACACATATGCCACATAAGCATGAGGTAAACACATCACCACTACAAGTAATACACGTGTAACTAACCTACAATACAAGTATACAATGCCAGCTAATCAATACAATCATTATCTGAAGCATAGTCATATACACACCCAGGCTGCACTGGAACACACACCCCTCATCAGCTGTGCACGCATGCCCTATTAGCAACATACGCCCCCCCCCCCCCCACATGGTGTGCTGTCGCAGGCAACCAAAAATAAAACCTATACTCCTAAATATATATGTAGTAGTGCGAGTAAGGATCATTCCCATGGAGAGTATCTAGCCTAGTTTTATGCTACATGAACAAGAGGGGGGGGTTTGAGTATAATGAAAGCAATTTTAAGAAAAAAAAATAAGGAACAATTCAAATTAAAGTATCAAAATCAATCAAAAGAACAAACCTTGGTCTAAGTCAACATCCACCATCGGAATTTTACTACTGATCATCGATGCAAGTATATATCAATTCACACTTTGAATATTCACCGTTGGAATTATTTTCCAATCTCTCCTTAGTCGCAGTTAATTAGAAAACAAGCGATCTAATTAACCCTAACTACTAAAAAACTCAAGACAAGCGCTAAAGGTTTAATCTAGCAGTAGCCTTAAGAATTAGAGAGATCGATGAAGCTAAACAACACAAGCACAAGTGGTTGCATTTAATTTAGTCGAGCGTTCTTCCTAAGATCTAATAATTTCTAACGCAGCAAATCATTAAATCTTGGTTGCTTCACAAATTAGAGAGATCAAACAATTACGGATTTGATATCTAACCTAGTAGTAGATTGCAACGAATAATAAACTAGTAGGCCTCCTAGTAATTGAACGAGACAATCATGAAAATAGGCACATAAGAACATTTGATATTCAAAGCATAAATTGAACAATAAAAACAATTTAGATCTCACAGTTTTATTGATTCCGAGACTTCAATTTCCTTCGACCAAGTATAAAAGTTTAGCCAAGCAGGGCCATGATGAAAACTCAAAGGAGAAGTTAGAGAAGAGGGGAGAGAGAGGCGTGTGTGTCCAATTCTGATTTCTCCTCCCCCTTTTACACATTAATTCCCCCTTTCCCAAGCCTACAAAATCTCCTAAAATTATTCTAAATAATAATATCTAAATCTGACTAATTAAGGAAAAATATTAAAAATAAAACAAAGTCCTAATATAACTAGGAAAGTGGTGTTTTTTCAGCTGGAATTTTTGTGCACCAGATCTGGAAGCTTCCGAAAATAAACCGCATCAGATCCACATATTAGAATTTCAAGCAAAGGAACATTCCAGAACGTCAGCAGTGCAGGTGCAGTAATTTCAAGCCCGATTTCGACCTTGATGCAGCCAGTATCTCTCAAACCTCAAAACATGAAAGTTGTAGAGCTGTTTCTTGGCGTTTCATAGCATCTTGAATCATCTCAATCGGAGCTCTGATGAGAGAGTTATGCCCAAAAATTCGAAGCGATGTCAAAGCTGTCCAGAATCGCCCAATTAACTTCGTTTTGCACTTAACGCCTCCATTTGCATCATAAATCAAAATATAAGAATAATGAGTACATTTAGACACCAAATAAATCTAAAAGACTAAACATTAATGGAGAAAAATATGACATTTTGCATTCTCATCACCACATCAGCAGCCTAAGCACACCCTGCAGCACCCCCCCCTGCAACACCACACGCACGCCTCATCAGCACCACACGCACTGCCCATCAACACCACACGCACACATACAACTAGACACTACTAACACAGACCAACCCACTAAAATGCAAATAGGAATTAGAAATGTGGTCAATATCACGAAGGATAAGGAGATACCATCTATACCCAAATAAAACTTGATGTTTTCATCAAAATGAAAAGTGTGACTTTAGTCACTTTACTAAACAAGCAAGAAAAGCGCTTTACTAAGAAAATAGATAGGGCTTTTCTAGCTTGTTGCTGTCTTCACATACTTTTATTTTTAAGTTGGTAATGACTAATGACCCACCCCTTGTTTCAGCATGGTACATTGTAACTTGGGCTTGACTTTTCAATAAAAGTTTAGCATTCATCAATTCATTAAAATGACAACGTACGTGCAAACAGGAAATTGCATACATATTGTACTATATATCAATGTATCCATTCGGCGAAACGAGCAGCTCCATAGGAATCGTAGAGTAGTATAAAGAAAAGTGAAGATTAAAGCTACTGACTATCTACTTCTTTAGATTGTCTCTGTCGGGGATAAAGCAAGGTTTTCAGACCCGGACCGTTCGTTGAACCGTAAAAGGGAGGGGTTTAAGGTTTTTGAGGTCGAACCGAGGTCAAACCGAGATTGAACCGTAATGACGTAATAATTGATTTAATAATTAATTAATATGAAATAAATAAAAATTAATACATAAAAATTAATAATCTTGACTAAACATTTTAAAAAATTCAAGTATTCGAAGACTACTAAAAATAAAATGTATTTTTCATAGTTTATTATGGATTTTAAATAGATATTTTCTTATCATTTATAATATTTTAATAAATTTCTACATTAGTCAACATAACAATATCTTTAAAAGTCATGATTTATACCATTAAAATATTTTAACTATTTATCAACCACAACAGGCCTTAGTCTAAGGCAGCTTTTTCAATTTTTTATTCTTTACTTTAGTCATTTTTCTGGTCTGCCGTAGCATCTTTTAATTTTTTATTCATTTCTTTAGTCATGTCTTCTGGTTGAATAGATTAGGAACGGTACAATTTTAAAGGGGTTATAAATAATAATTCCAAATCTCAAGGTTTAAAGTTTCAAGGTGGCTAGCTGTTAGGCATTTGAGCATCTGATCTGACCGTGGCTTTGAAAAATGAAGTATCAACAGATTCAACACTGCCTTTGAAAAACAAAAAAAGCTTCTCTCTCGCACAAACACCATTTTGCCAAACCCATTCTCTCTCTCTCTCTCTCTCCATGAAATCTCTTGTTCTTCTTTCCTCTTAGACCAAAATCACAAAGTAAAGATGTCATCTAGTCCACTGTGGAGCTGCGCTGTGAAGAACGAAGTCCATAGTGAGCTGTGACTTCAGATTTGGTTCTTTTGGACCACCATTTTTTAGGGGGAAAAAATGGCAGTTCCGTCAATTCAACCAATCACGAGACTCAGACGCAAGCTTCGGCAGTAGCTGTCCTTCCTCCTCCGTCGGAATCCCTCATTCCTTCGATCTCCTCTACAAAGACCGTTCGCTCCAACAATCGGCCCTCTCCACCATCAACTCCTACTCTGAAGGGAGCAGAATTTAAAGCTTGTTTTTTTTTTTTTTTTTAGGTTCAGAGGGAAGTAGAGAACCGTGAGAAGCGGTTTGATCACGGTTCTCAGAACAGTGAGGTCTAACCGCGGTTCACACAGGGTTCTTGAGGCTAAAAGAACCACAAAGATGAGTGGTTCGAGGTTTTTCCAGTCGGACCGTACGGTCCAGTCCGAGTTTCAAAACCTTGGGATAAAGCAGAGGCCAACGATTATGTCAAGGTCAAGGACCAAAACACAAATATATAGGGGGTGTTATTTTGAGGGACAGTGTGAGCATTACCATCAGGTGTGCCAAATGCCAAATATTTGGCATTTGGCACACCAAATACCAAAAAACATCTCTCATGAGATGTTCTAAATGTCAAAAAATTTGACATTGATGAACAGTACACTCTCAAATATGGAAGCATACGGACAGATGTTGTAAGATTTTAATGATTTTTTTATTCTTTTCTCTCTCATCTCTCTGTCAGTCTCTTCCTCCCTTTTTTTCTCAAACACCAATCATAGCTCTCTCATCCTCTCATATTTTCTTCTCTCACCATCACTTCTCTTCCACGCCGACACCGACGCATCAATTCCACGCCGACCCTGACGCATCACTTCCACGCCGATCTCTCTCTAGCTATGGTTTTTATTTTTTTTTTCTTTTTTCTTTTTTTTTTTTTGGCTGTGGTTTGATGGGTGGTTTAGGCAATGCGTGGGTTCGGATGGGCAAATCAGTGGTGGGTGGGTTTGGATGGGCAGATCGCCATCCACCACGCAACACGATCCACCTCACACTCTTAGATTGCCTTGGTTTTTTTTTTTTTTTGGTGGATGTGAGTTGAGTTTCACGGGTTGTAATGGGCTGATGTTGGTGGGTTATGGCGGTGGGTGGGCTGATTTTCATGGGTTGTGATGGGCTGATGTTGGTGGGTTATGGCGGTGGGTGTGGGCTGATTTTGGTGGTTTGGTTGATTTTGGATTTTAGCTATGGTGGTCGGTGGTAGTGGGTTGGTTGGTTGATTTTGGGTTTTGGTTATGGTTGTCAGCAGTGGTGGATTGTGGTGGTTGTAGGGGTGGGCTATTGTGGGCAATGGTGGTGGTGTGCTATGGGCAGTGGTGGTGGTGGGCTGTGTAGTATATATTACTGTTGGAAGTTTTTTTTTAATGATATTTTAATGTGATGTATATATTATTTTAATGTATGGGATTGAAGAATAGAACATGTGATAAATGGTATATTGTAAAATGATGTGCTAAAATAATAAAGTAAGCTTTTGATGTGTCAAAATGACATTTTTTATGGAAGAGCTGATGGGAATGCTCTGCAATGATCCTATGGCACCCTCTTCTAGCTAGGACACTATTCTTCATAAAAGAACTACCTCTCAATTGCAAAGAGTACTGTTGGTGTGTCCTGAATAATATATCAAAACAGTATCTGAGAACAAAATTACAGGGCCAAAATGGCCAAATACCACCATTTTCAGAAATTTGTAGCAAAAAAACACTGTTTCGGAACTATATAGGGAAATACCACTTTTCTAGAACTCAAGTTTCATAAACTCGAGTTCGAAATGGTACTCGAGTTTATGAAACTCGAGTTCCTCATCAGTTTTGCCACCGTGGCACTGCTGAGCTGGAAATTGGGTGATTAAAAAAAATAATGCGGTAATCAAGCTTGGTAAACTCGAGTACCATGCAACACAATACACGAGTATACCAGGCTCGAGTACCGTTTATGAATAAAATGCTGTTTATTTTATTTCTACAGTACTCGAGCTCACCAAGCTCGAGTACCTTGGAACTTTTTATTTTTTATTTTTTTGGGATTATCGACAAATAAACATAAACATAAAATGCTGTTTATTTTATTTCTATAGTACTCGAGCTCCCCAAGCTCGAGTACCTTGTAACTTTCTTTTTTTTTTTCTTTTTTTTTTTTTTTTTGGGATTATCGACAAATAGACATAAACATAAAATGCTGTTTATTTTATTTCTACAGTACTCGAGCTCACTAAGCTCGAGTACCTTGTAACTTTTGTTTTTCTTTTTTGGGATTATCGACAAATAAATACAAACATAAAAATAAGTAGGTTTTTTATGTTTTTATTTATTTAAATAGAAGTATCGTAAAATATAGAGATTTTAATTTCAAAATATGAATTTAATTTCTAGATTAAGTAAAAATGTTCACTGTTTTCTCATAAAAATTGTTCACTGTTTTCTGCATAAACTATTTCTAGCATTCTGCATAAAATTGTTTTCTGTTTAGCATTATTTAAAAAATTGGTCACTCTCTTTTCTGCGTAAATTATTTTTTGTTCACTATTTAAAAAATTGTTCACTATTTTCTCATAAAACACCTAGTGAAATTGTGTTTTCTAAATTTAAAAGCTAAATCTGAATGCTTTTTCATGTTTAAATTTCACAATAAACGAATTTTTTTTCCTGCATTGATAAAATATATTTCTACATTAATAAAATTTGCTCTCTGCACATCATGTTTACTGTATACTCGAATTTGCTTACTGCATTCATAAAATCTGTTTTTTGCGTTAAGTAAAACTATTCACTGTTTTCTCATAAAAATTGTTCACTGTTTTCTGCATAAACTATTTCTAGCATTCTGCATAAAATTGTTTTCTGTTTAGCATTATTTAAAAAATTGTTCACTCTCTTTTTTGCGTAAATTATTTTCTGTTCACTATTTTCTCATAAAACACCTAGTGAAATCGTGTTTTTTAAATTTAAAAGCAAAATCTGAATGCTTTTTCAAGTTTAAATTTCACAATGAACGAATTTTTTTTCCTGCATCGATAAAATATATTTCTACATTAATAAAATTTGCTCTCTGCACATCATGTTTACTGTATATTCGAATCTGCTTACTACATTCATAAAATCTGTTTTTTGCATTAAGTAAAACTGTTCACTGTTTTCTGCATAAAGATTCTGCATAAAATTGTTTTATGTTCAGCATTATTTAAAAAAATTGTTCACTCTCTTTTCTGCGTAAATTATTTTATGTTCACTATTTATACTAGAAAAGTGGTATTAATAAAATTTCCTCTCTGCACATCATGTTTACTGTATATTCGAATCTGTTTACTGCATTCATAAAATCTGTTTTTTGCATTAAGTAAAATTGTTCACTGTTTTCTCGTAAAAATTGTTCACTGTTTTCTGCATAAACTATTTCTAACATTCTACATAAAATTATTTTCTGTTCAACATTATTTAAAAAATTGTTCATCAAATCAGAATGATTAGTACATTAGTACACAGTTTTAAATTGAATTTTCACAATTTTGTACATTTGACGACTTCAAATTTGGACGATCTGTACATCTAATGTAATTAATTTTTCATTGAGTTTACTCAATTTGGTATGTTCTTCAATTTTCATTTGAATTTTCATGATTTTACACACTCAACGAATTCGAATTTTTCAACAAATTCATACTATCAGTATATCTAATGTACACTATTTTTCCTTGAGTTTTCATGGTTTTGTACATTCAACGAATTCAAATTTTCAAACAAATTCATACGATCTGTACATCTAACGTACATACTTTTCCATTGAATTTTCATTATTTTGCACTTTCAACTAAGTCAAATTTCTCAACAAGTCTAGACTATCTGTACATCTTATGTACACCTTCACGATTTGGTACGTTCACTGATTTTCCATCGATTTTTCCCGAATTTCTACATTCAACTAATTCAAACTTTTTTACAAATTCGAATTATTCAAGGCATTTACCATTAGGTGATTTATACGAATCATTCATTTTTCTTTCATGGAGTTTGTCCATTGCTCATATGGTTACATATTTAAAAAAACACAAAAACCATTTAAGTGCAATAACCGCACCAATGCTAAAAACAGTTTATGCAGAAAACAATGAATAATTTTTATGAGAAAACAATGAAAAGCTTTAATTAATGCAAAAAACAAATTTTATGAATGCAGTAAGCAGATTTGAATATACAGTAAACATGATGTGCAGAAAAGAAATTTTATTAATGTAGAAACAGATTTTATCAATGCAGGAAAACAAATTTGTTCATTGTAAAATTCAAACATGAAAAAGCATTCAGATTTGGCTATTAAATTTAGAAAACATGATTTCACTAGGTATTTTATGAGAAAACAATGAACAATTTATGCAGTGAACAGAGAATAATTTATGTAGAAAAGAGAATGAACAATTTTTTAAATAATGCTGAACATAAAATAATTTTATGCAGAATGCTAGAAATAGTTTATGCAGAAAACAATGAACAATTTTAATTAATGTAGAAAACAAATTTTATGAATGCAGTAAGTAGATTTGAATATACAGCAAACATGATGTGCATAGAGCAAATTTTATTAATTTAGAAACAGATTATTGTGAAATTTTTTCAATGCAGAAAAACAAATTCGATTATTGTGAAATTTAAATATGAAAAAGCATACAGATTTGGCTTTTAAATTTAGAGAACACAATTTCAGGTGGTGTTTTATGAGAAAACAGTGAACAAACATTGGGTGCTACAACTCGCCAAGAAAAAAAGTTGCCAAAGCAACTTTCACATCATTAGCCAAACATTTAGATATACATAAAAAAAAATGTTTCACATTCCTCTTAGAAACACTGCAAGTCAAGAACTTACATATCCAGATGTGGTAAAGCTTAAGTTCTTCTTTATATCTGAGTGGTCCACTCTTTTTGCAATACTTATCAATCATTTGACCATACGGTAATTCCGAACAGGATTGATAAAGTAACAATATGTAGCTCAAACTTCTTTCGATGTGCCCATGGCTAAAAATGGAGTGAGATTTTTCTTTTACATGTTGTTCTAATATCTCATTGTAACCCCAATATTTTAACCAATTTGACCATAACGCTTCCGAGAAGTAAGAAATTGATGAGTGTGTTAAAAATGAATGAACAAGGGGTATGAGTGGCCTAAAAATTCATATTTTGAAATTAAAATCTCTATATTTTACAATGCTTCTATTTAAATAAATAAAAACATAAAAAAAAACTACTTATTTTTATGTTTATTTGTCGATTATCCCAAAAAAAAAGTTATAAGGAACTTGAGTTCCATATTACAAGGAACTCGAGCTTGGTGAGCTCGAGTACCGTAGAAAAAAAATAAACATAAACATTTTATCTACAAAGAACTCGAGCCTGGTATGCTCGAGTATTGTGTTGCATGGAACTCGAGTTTACCAAGCTTGAGTACCACATTATTTTTTTTAATTGCGCAAATTCTAGCTCAACAGTGCCACAGTGGCGGAACTGATGAGGAACTCGAGTACCATTTGGAACTCGAATTTATGAAACTCGAGTTCTAGAAAAGTGGTATTTCCCTAATTAGTTCCGAAACAGTGCTTTTTTGCTACAAATTTCTGAAAATGGTGGTATTTGGCCATTTTCACCAAATTACAGTAAACTTGTCTTACATAACTATACTCCTTACTTGAGCACAGTGGCGGAGCTAGAGTGGGGGCCATGACTTTTTGAAATTCCTACTAATAGTGCTATCAAAACTAAAAACTATCTTAAATTTTCACTAATTTTTCTTATTGGCCCCCCAGGATTTTGAAGAAAAAAAAAGGACTGGGTTTTAGTTACTCATTTGAACAATTACTCTTCTCTTTAATTAAATCCATTGGGGCTCCCTCAAATTTTAAAATTAATTCATATAAACCCTTTACCAAAAAAAATCCACCCCATTCCTCATGAATTACTCTTCTCTTTGATTAAATCCATTGGGGCTCTGCCAGTTAAGCATGTTATTTTTAGTGGCAAATTAAAGACTAATTAACTATACTATGTCATGGTTTCTTCTTCTTCTTCTTTTGATTATTATTATTTTTTATTTAATCTCAGCGCTGCAAGAACACAAAGAAATTCTTTTAAAAGATCTCAAACACCAAATTATGTGCATATGCATATTATGGGGGCTGAGTTTCATATGTTGAGTATTGTGCTAATATGACAATCCACAAGGGAAACTATATTCGAAAGGTATTTCATTGGCAACTAATTTAGGGTCTGTTTGGGATCCGCTTATTTTACTAAAACTGAAAACTTTTTGCTAACAGTACTGTAAATAAAGGTAAATGTTAGTTGAAATAGTACAATGAGACCCATAAATAGTACCAAAAAGTGCAGTGGAACCCATGAATAGTAGCAAAAATAAGCTAAATAGTAAAATAAGTTGGCACAAAATAAACTAGCCAAACAAACACTTAGTTGAGGATTAGATTCATGCTTCCTTCAGGTGTGCATAACGGACTTTTTTTTTTTTCTTTCAAAAAGTTAGCTTAAATTTGCACGTTTTTCTTTTTGCATGCATTGGAAAGTTGCAATATATATGTGGAAAAAATTAATTGATGCCCTAAGAGTATTGGTTTATGAAATATTTTTAGAAAATTTTTATAAGAAAAGAAAAAATCAGTTATTTTTTTCACAACTTTTTATATTTCCTATGAAAATTGTATAAAAACTTTCTTAGAATAATCCATTAGGTGTGGTTGTTATAGTGTGTATCACAAATTTGTTTAGAAGATCTTTCTTTGTTTTTTGTATTTGTGTGAGGGCACTATTTGGGTGTATAGGGTTATAGGTGTATTTGTTATAGGGTTTTGTATTTGTTATAGGGTATTTGTGTGAGGGCACTCTTGGTGTGATGCAATTTGTCAACTTTTGGTGGTACAATTTGAGTTTTGTTTATGCGTAGAGAGACTCACGGTCACTATTAGGTGTGGCTTGTTATAATGCGTGTATCACAAAATGTTTTGGAAGCTCTTTCTTTGTTCTTTGTATTTGTGTGAGAGTTATTTGGGTGTATTGGGGTTTAGACTTGTGAGAGTACTCATACACTATTTTTGTTAGTGAAATTTTCTCCTTGTTGCCACCCATGGAGGCTAAAAGCCAAACCATGTAAATTATTGGTGTTCTCTCTTGTGTGTGTTTGTGGCCATTTTCTTGTCAAGTTCTCTTTTGTTAGGACATATGTGTTTCACTTGTTAAGAACATATGTCATTCTTTTATGTAATTGGCTAATCTTTTGACAAAACGCACGTTACTTGTATTTGGGTAGATCTAGGACGTGTTTAATACTTCAAGAAACATGTTGTTCAAGTCTAGTATTAAAGCCATGAAGATTGGACTAAGAAACAAGTGAAGAAAAGTTGTTCATTAAAGCTGGACAGATAGCTCAACACCGGCGAACAGATATCTCGACACCTCTCGACAGGTAGGCTATCTATCGAGCTTTTCAGATGATTGTTATCGCAATCTCGACACCTCTCGATAGCTGGTGGATCGATCGAGAAAGCTTCTGTCTCCTCGACAGCTCCTTGATAGCTTCTCGATAGCTGTATCTGTCGAAGTTTAAAGCTCGACACCTTCTCGACACCTTCCGATCGATCGAGGTTAGGGGAATTCAAATTTTCAGATCTAATTTTCGACCCATGCTGACATGTATGTGTAGGGTTTCTTTTCTCACAACCCTAGACCTATATAAGGCTTATTTTAGAGGCCGTCACATAAGAGAATACAAGAAGAACATATGCAAAAGGTGACCGATGCCTTATTCTCTCTGAAAGAAGCTACTGCGTCTTTGCGCCTTAGGGTTTTGTAACCAAGTGCTTCTTAATCTTCATTGTTGATGAAGTGAAGAACTTTGCAGCCAACATCTTTTTCTTGTTGGTGATTGAAGTCGCGTACTGGGATCCGCGCAATTGGTTAGTCACGTACTGGGATTCGTGCATCATCAAAGGGTGGCGTTCATATATTGAAGAGTTCAGAGGTTCTGAAGTGGTAGAAGGTTTCTGCTGTGAGTTCATCTACGGGGATTGTAGAGTCTAGGGACAAAGGTTTTGTACTAGATCTGAAACTTCTCTTTACTATAGTGGATTGCTTTTTGGGAAGGTTTCCCCCAGGATTTTTACTGTGAAACTAGTTTGTTTCATTGGTTTTCCTGGGTCATCATATCTTGTCTTATTTATTTTTCCCCTGCATGATTTTGACATGATATTGATGTTTGTTCGTTTTAATAAGTTTTATTCATAATAAATCTAATTAACAACTTGGGTTTAAAATTTGTTAATTCTATCAACCGAGGTCTAAATTTCCCAACAAGTGGTATTAGAGCGGGTACACTCTGATTGGATTAATTTCCTAAGTGTGATCCTTAACCCCCGTTGTCATGAAATCTCTTGATTGTTTTGATTTGCATGATCTTGTGTTGAATGATGATGATGATCTTCAAGATGCCTATTGCAAGCTTTATAATTTTTGTATGAAATCTCTTGAATGTTCTACAAAATTAAAAGCTAAATTTAAAAAGGTAAAACTTGAAAAAGATGATTTGTTTGTAAAATTGGATGAAGCCAATAATTTGAATGAGAATTTTAAAAATCAAATTTCATCTCAGGTGGAAAAAATTAAGAGTTTGGAAGAAAAAAGGTAAAAAAGATTTTTATATTCCTCCATTTAAAAGAAATAATGAAGAGTTGAAGGCTAATATTGCTAGGATAGACAAAGGTACAAATTCTAATTTTAAATCTGAAATTTCTAAACCTATGTCTAAAACTCTTCCTAGGTTGAATAAAAAATCTAAATTTGTCCCCATTTGTCATCATTGTCATATTGTTGGTCATATTAGGACAAATTGTCCTAAGTTGAGGTCTCTGTCAACTTCTAAGGCTAGATCTTCTTCAAGAAAGCTGAGTAGCTCTAAAACTACTCATGTTTGTCACCATTGTGGTGTTTCTAGACACATTCGTCCTAATTGCTTTAAGTTGTATCCTCATAAGCAATTGACCAAACGGTCACAAGTTTCCTCTCAAGGACCAACACCTTTGTTTAGAGAGTTATTAAAAACTTTGAGCTTTTTAACTCAATTTCAGGAGAATTCTAATTCTTCTATGTCCTTTAGTAGACATACTAGGACACGTGCATTTTCATCTTCACAGTCAATGACTCGTGCTGTGTGGGTGAGAAAGGAGCCTAAGACTTAATTGTCTTTTTTGTTTGTCCTCTGCTTTAATTCTTTCCATTTAAAGTAGGACTCTCTTTTTGCTTAATTTCTTATCTGTTTTTGGAATCATGCTTTCATGCATCTGCACCTTTCTATCATGCCTTCATGCATATGCATCTTTCTTTCTGTTTTCATATTGTTTGTCTGTTTTTGTTTGGTTGTTTAGTTTTTATTTTGTTTTGTTTTCAAAATAAAAATAAAAAATCAGAAAAAATACAAAAACAGTGTGTGTTTTATGTACATTGGTACTTGTGTACCTTGGATGGCCAATGAAACAGAATTTTTCTAAACTCTATATCTCTTGTAGCTTAGATGAGCATCTCTATGCACAACTAAGCAAGTGAGCTTTATGGCTCTTGTTTGTGATGAGTAAGATTAAGTTGTCTCATGTACTTAACACTTGTATCACTCTTTTTGATGGGAATGATTAGAAAATCTTAAGAGAAAGGCATAAATAACCATCTCACCACTGTTGCCCGTCAATCATAATATGACACCTGTATGCTTCGGCATAGCAAAAGTGCAGTGTCAATGACATTTGTATGCTTCGGTATAGCAAAATTGGAATGTCAAATGCTTACCATCATTGGGTATTTTCTTTTCTCTCTCTTATATGCCCATGCATGATTTGCTAAAATAAAAATATGCAAAGAAAATAAAAGGCAAAAAGATCAAAAATGCTTTTAAAAATGATTGCAAGCGTGTTTTCTAAGAGATGTGGGAGTTATAAGATGTACCTCGAAGGTGATAATCTCCATCAAACAGTTATGATTGTGTGTGAGTTAAAGTGATTTTTTCATATCTCAAATTGTCATAACATGTTGACACATTTGCATTCTTGCGATGTTTATCACACACAACACGCAATATTCTTTGCTACTCTTGATACATGTGCAGGTACAATGTGATCTGGCCATCATAAGATTTTACATGTGTTAATGTATACTTACTAAACTATCTTGACTTATTTTTGAAATATAAAATTGGTTAGACTTGTTTAGTGTGTGTGTGTGTTTTGGGATCTATGTGTATAACATTTTTCTTGTTGAGAGATTTGTTTTTCACATGTTTTGCATCCTTCTATTATCTTGTCAATCCATAGCATCTTGTTTCATTACATTCATGCATTTTTGTGGATTCTTTGTACCCCCTTGATCATTCTTGATTATCTTTATATTTCTCGAGTGAAGCTTTCTAGTTTCTTGTACCCTTTGTCAATCATGACAAAAAGAGGGAGAAATTGTGGAGAATATGTGGTTTCTTTTCAAAGATTCTACATGTTAGGGGGAGAAATACATGCCTCTGTAAGGGTCTGTAAGGGGGAGATGTGTTTCATCTTGTTAGGGGTGTGCTTACCTCCTTCTTCGTGTACCTTGGGTCTTGTGACTATTATTGACATACATTGTACTTATCTTCTTTATATGTTGATGTATGTCTTCTTCACCTACTTCTACATGTGTTGTTTCTTTTCTATCTTTATACACATGTTTCTTATTATTGTATGCAATCTTTTATTTCTGTTTCACACTAAGATGCCGTGATGAGTTTTGTTTAAAGTGTTTCAGAAATACAGATTGTCAAAGTCTTCCATGCCATGAACTCTCTTCTTGCAAAGTTTTTCAAGAGTTTGTGTTAAGATAGATTTTATTGTATTCAACAAGTGAATATGAGTTGAGTGATTTATGACTTCTCTCATATGTTCATTTGTTTATTGTGGTTTTGTCACGGATTGCCAAAGGGGGAGATTGTTAGGACATATGTGTTTCACTTGTTTAGAACATATGTCATTCTTTTATGTAATTGGCTAATCTTTTGACAAAACGCACTTTACTTGTATTTGGGTAGATCTAGGATGTGTTTAATATTTCAAGAAACATGTTGTTCAAGTCTAGTATTAAAACCATGAAAATTGGACCAAGAAACAAGTGAAGAAAAGCTATTCATTAAAGCTATTCATTAAAGCTGGATAGATAGCTCGACACCTGCGGACAAATAGCTCGATAGCTGCTCGACACCTCTCAACAGCTAGGCTATCTATCGAGCTCTTCAGATGATTGTTATCGCAATCTCGACACCTCTCGATAGCTGGTGGATCGATCGAGAAAACTTCTGTCTCCTCGACAGCTCCTTGATAGCTGTATCTGTCGAAGTTTAAAGCTCGACACCTCCCGATCGATCAAGGTTACGGGAATTCAGATTTTCAGATCTGATTTTCGACCCATGCTGACATGTATGTGTAGGGTTTCTTTTCTCACAACCCTAGACCTATATAAGGCTTATTTTAGAGGCCGTCACATAAGAGAATACAAGGAGAACATATGCAAAAGGTGATCGATGCCTTATTCTCTCTGAAAGAAGCTACTACGTCTTTGCGCTTTAGGGTTTTGTAACCAAGTGCTTCTTGATCTTCATTGTTGATGAAGTGAAGAACTTTGCAGCCAACATCTTCTTCTTGTTGGTGATTGAAGTCGCGTACTGGGATCCGCGCAATTGGTTAGTCACGTACGGGGATTCATGCATCATCAAAGGGTGGCGTTCATATATTGAAGAGTTCAGAGGTTCTGAAGCGGTAGAAGGTTTCTGCTGTGAGTTCATCTACGGGGATTGTAGAGTCTAGGGACAAAAGTTTTGTACTAGATCTGAAACTTCTCTTTACTATTGTGGATTGCTTTTTGGGAAGGTTTCCCCCCAAGTTTTTTACTGTGAAACTAGTTTGTTTCATTGGTTTTCCTGGGTCATCATATCTTGTCTTATTTATTTTTCCGCTGCATGATTTTGACAGGATATTAATGTTTGTTCGTTTTAACAAGTTTTATTCATAATAAATCTAATTAACAACTTGGGTTTAAAACTTGTTAATTCTATCAACCGGGGTCTAAATTTCCCAACATCTTTGTTCATATTATTTAATTTGGTGAGATATTTCTAAAGCCAATAGTATTTTTCACAATCAATCTTGTGTAGGAATGATATGTGGAGGTATTTTTCCACAACAATTTGATAACAGAGCTATTACAACACTTTTGACTATAAATTATGAAGCTAAATCTACTTACTACACACAAATACTCCCGCGGGTGCATAGTATAAATGAGAAGGATCTTGTTTTTATGTTTCCTCTTTGGAGTGTAACATTTGATATGAATCATATGATACAATACTTTTGTTTCTTATATCAATTTAGAGGCCAATATTATTGTTTAAACAATATTTGTCTCAATGTTAATCCAAAATCAATGAAAATTCTTCACCTAGTGCATCACACAGCTTAATTAAGAAGCTAATAATATAGCTTATGTTTAGAGTTTGACAATATTAGAGGCTAGGAAAATGATCTTTCTAAAGTCCTCCTTATAAGGAAAGAAGCAATATAATCCGTGCAGTAAAAAAAAAAAAAAAACATTTTGTGGGTGCAAATTAATTCAATTGGTTTTCAGTAAAAAAAAAATCAATTGGTAAAATTTTTTGTTGTCAAATAAGCATGGTTTTTAGACTTGTACTGTTCAAAGAACCGAAAAAATGAGAGGTTCAAGGTTTTTAAAGTTGGACCGAGGTTGAACCGTGATGACATCATAATTAATTTAATAATTATTTAAAAGATAAAAAATATATTAAATTAGTAAAAATTGAAAAATAAACAAAAATAATCCAAATAATTATAAAAATATATATTTCAAATATATTTCTTATGTCATAAATTTCATAATGTAAATATGATATATTAAATTCTAAGAAAATATAATTATGCAAATAAAAAATATTGAATTCTAAGCATAATTGACAACCCAATATTTTCCCTTTTATGCTCCCATTTGAATAGTCAACCATTTGTGAATTAAAAATAAATAATAAAAAAAGTACAAGAGTGGGTGGACATTGGTTTGTCCGCTCATTAAAAAATGGGTTAAATAAAAGAACGAATCCCCATAAAATTTAAGAAGTGCTTGACAGCAAGCATCAGTGGTTGACAGTAAAAGCAAACTTAGGTTCATTCGGTTAAGCATAATTGGCAACCTTTTCTTTTTCTTTTTCTTTTTTATGCTCCCATTTGAATAATTAAGAGAGTGGGTGGACATTGCCACATTGGTTTGCCCGCTCATTAAAAAATGGGTTAAATAAAAGAACAAATTCCCATAAAATTTAAGAAGTGCTACAGCCTATCATTCTACTGTCAAAAAAGAAAAAAGAAAAGAAGTGCTACAGCAAGCATCAGTGCTACAGTAAAGCAGGCTTAGAGTCCATTTGGTTGAGCATAATTGATAACCCAATATTTTCTTTTTGGGTCTAGTTAATGTGTGTTCTTAAAAAATTGAAAAAACAGTCAAAATAATTAATTACTTTTTTATTTTTTTATAAAAAAAATTTCTAGGTTTACTAATGTATGTCTTAAGGGCACACATTAGTTATTCTTTTTTATGTTCCCATTTGAATAGTCAACTATTTGTAAATTAAAAAAAAAAAAAAAAAGGTATAAATGCACTTTTAGTCCTTACATTTTACATCTTTTTCATTTTAGTCCCTACATTTTTATTTTATCACTTTTAGTCCCTAAATCAATTAACGCATTCCATTTTGATCCTTACCGTTACTCTTTTAACAGAAATTGTTAATGTGACAAACGGAGTGCATTGTTGGCACATTAAATGCTGACGTGGCCAATAAAATAATATTAAAAATGTCATGTCAGCATCCACGTGTCCATTAAAAATAATATTAAAATAAATTTATCAATTTTAAAATTACAAAAATTACAAAAAGAAAAAAAAACATAATTAAAAACATAATTAAATTTATCAATATTAATTTATCAAATTCTATTAAACTTTCTAGGCAACCAAACACAATAGAAGTTATTAAATCTTAAAATCTCAAACAAAATCGCCAAGCTCTCTTTGTGAAAATCTCAAGCTCTCTCTCCAAGCTATCTCTTTCTACAAAAGTCTCCAAGCTCAAGGTGAAGGTAGAGGTGATTGAAGGTGGGTTTTGGGTGAAGGTGGAGGTGACTGAAGGTGGTTTCGACTGAAGGGGCTAACTGAAGGTGAGCTCTCTCTCTCTAAATCCATGGCCGAAATCCCAACTCCCTCTCTCTCTAAATTCTCTAAATTCATGGCCGAAAACCCAGCTTTCTCTCTCTCTAAATTTTGGCCAAAACCCCAACTCTCTCTAGCCAAAAACTCAGCCCTCTCTATCTAAACCCATGGCCAAAAACCCAGCTCTCTCTCTCTAAATCCGTGGTTATTTGTGGTTTCAGATCTTGGGTTTTGTTCATTGATTTGAGTTTTGAGTTTTGTGTTTAGTTTCTCAAAAAGCCTAAGATAATCTGGGTTGAGTTTTGTGTTTAGGGTGGAAAAATCTGGGTTTGAGTTTTGTCTTTGTGTAATTGTTGAATGTCTTTGAGTTTTGTCTCTATGTAATTGTTGAAAAAAACTGGGTTGAGTTTTGGGTTTGGGTTCCAAAATTTTGTCTTTGTAATTGTAGGCATGTCTTTGTGTTTGTGGGTTATGATTTTTGTTGATCTGGGTTTTCACCTTGTTGATTTGAGTTTTTGTTGATCTGGGTTTTGAGAGGCAATAATGCACCCTTCAGTATAGAAGTCATGGGTTCCTCGAAAAAAATGGGAAAACCCGATGAATCCGGCTTCCACAGCCATAGGTTATTTGTGTTTGTGATCTTGTGTTAATGTTTAAATTTGAGTTTGTGTTTTTTGTGTTTGGTTTTGGGTTTGTGCTCCGGAATCGAACCGGAGAGGCATTTATTACTCAAAATCAAGCTATTCAAGAACTTACAGTCTGCGATCTCCGGCGGGATCAGTCCAGCGAGAGCGTTGCTGGAGAGATCTAGGGAAACAAAATAAGGCAACCAGTTACAGATTTGAGATGGGAAATTTATATTTTTGTCAGTAAATTTATTTTTTCTGGGTTCGTGTTCATGTGATTGAATATTTTGGTTTCATGTTCTTTCTTGTTCATGTTTAAGATGAGACCAGATTTGAATTCATGTGTATTTTAGGTTCTAATTTTTTTTTCATTTTTTATTTTGTTAAAATAGATAAATTCATTTTCAAAATCAAAAGTTGATGTGGATGCTTATGTGTCTTTTTAATCATTATTTTATGCTAACGTGGAATTTTTCAATATTATTTTATTGGCCATGTCAGCATTTAATGTGCCCACAGTGCACTCCATTTGCCACATCAGCAATTTTTGTTAAATGAGTAACGGTAAGAACCAAAATGGAACGCGTTAATTGATTTAGGGACTAAAAGTGGTGAAATAAAAATGTAGGGACTAAAATGAAAAAGATGCAAAATGTAGGAACTAAAAGTGCATTTACACCAAAAAAAAAAAAAAAAGTAGAAGAGTGGGTGGACATTGGTTTGCCCGCTCATTAAAAAATGGGTTAAATAAAAGAACAAATTCCCGTAAAATTTAAGAAGTGCTTGACAACAAGCATCAGGGGTTGATAGTAAAGAAAGCTTAGGGTTCGTTTGGTTAGAGGGATGAAAAAGTAGAATGATAGAAAATGATAAGAGGATAGAAAAGTGGGAGAATCGAAAAAAAATTTAATATTCTTTCTTTTTGTTTAGTTGGGAGTGGAAAAATGGAAGAATGGAAAAAAATGAGTTTGTATAAATTTACACATATACTCTTGTTAAAAAATGATACCCAATTAAAACCAAAAAAAGTTATAAACAACCAAAAAAAATCAATCACCTAAATTTATTAAAAAATAAAAATCATGTACATAAAAAAAAATTACATCTTAACAAAAATAAATAAATAAAAACACAAAAGATAGCAAAAAAATTAAAAAATAAAAATACTAGACAAGCATGCCCAGTAAATCAAAAGAAAAGAAAAAAAAGAAGGCCGGCAACGCCTGCCCAGTAAATCAAAAGTTAATAAAAAAGGAAAAAAAAGTAAAGGCAGGCAATGTAGGAAAAAAAAGAAAAAAAAAAAGTGCGAAGAAAAAGCAACGTGGGTGAAGGTGCAATTGTACATGGGCATTTTTCGTCCAAAAATGATGTCTAATTTCTCCCTTCAGTTTTCTCTCCATTTTGGAGAGAAAACTTTTTGGTGGGCCCGGGGAGAAAACACTTAGGCTCCACCATTTATTTTCCTTCTTTTCCACCCAACCAAACACACTCCAAAAAAGTTTTATTTCCCATTTTCTCTCCAAAGTTTTCAATCCACCCTATTTCACCTCCAAACAAACACACCCTAAGTGGTTGAGAGTAAAGCAAGTAACCAAGCAGTTCGTGTAGTACATCATCTACAAAGAATTGAAGAAGAACTAGAAGACTCTAGAGGCAAAAATGCAGATTCGGCATCAGTTAAAACGCAGAGAGAGAGAGAGAGAGAGAGAGAGAGAGAGCGAGCAAGCGAGCAAAACATAGAAGAAGAACAAGAAGATGGCGGTGCGATCTCAAGTTTGATAGTCTCACGGTGGATGGTTGAAGTTGAAGGCTTGAAGCTTCAACAATAGCCATAAGCCTATAAGCTGTAGGTAACCAAAAAAAAAAAAAACTCTTAACTGTTTGACTTTGACCTGTGAGAATCGCTTACAGTTTTCAAACCCGCGAGGTTAAACCGCAGTTCTCATGGTTCATGGATTTTCTTGTATAGGCCGCTTATTAAGGTTAAAAGAACCTTTTTAATGAACGGTTCTCGGTTAACCCGGTCAAACTATACGATTCGGTCCAGGTTTCAAAACCATAAAATAAAAAATGGCGTAAATGCACTTTTAGTCCCTACATTTTGACTTTTTTCCATTTTGGTCCTTACATTTTCATTTTACCACTTTTAGTCCTTAAACGAATTAACGCATGACATTTAAGTCCTTACCGTTACCCAACTAACAGAAAATGCTGACGTGGCTGACGGCACAGTAAAATAATAATTAAAAAATTGCCACGTCAGCATCTAAATTTTTTTTAAAAAAATTAATTTATTAATTTTAACTAAATGAAAAAAAATAAAAACAAAATTAAAAACAAAAAATCAAGCCCAATACAGATCAAAACATCATAATCTCAGATCACAACTCTCTGAAACTCTCCTGTCTCAACGGTGCTTGTGGGTTTCTTTTTCTTTTTTGTTTTCTTCTTTCTTTTTCTTTTTCTTCCCCAGATCGGTCTCTCAGTTTCTCCGCCTCCATTCTTTCCTTTTCTTCTTTCTTTCTTCTTCTTTTTCTTCTTTCTCCCTCTATCTTGGTGCTTAGCCTTCTTGAACTCTCTTTATCTCTCGATTTTGCTCAAACCCAAACCCATATGCCTCAAGCTCCTCTCTCAAATCAATGGGTCTCTCTCTTTGGCATTTTTTTTTTGTGGGTTTCTGTGCATATGGTGTTGCCGACTTGCCGTGGTGAGGTGGAGGGCGTGGGTTTGTGGGGATCGGCGTGGTGGAGGGTGTGGGTTTGTGGTGATCGGCGTCTGTGGTGGAGTTTTGGTGATGGCACAGATCAAAGTTTGGGTCGATCGGTGATGGGTTGCATGATTGTTCGGTGGTTGGATCGATAATGGTTGGTGGCTGGATTGAAGTTTGGTGGTGGGTTTTAGTGGCTAGATTGAAGTTTGGTGGTGGGTTTTAGTGGCTGCGATTGGAGTTTGGTGGTTGGTTTCGGTGATGGCACAGATCGGAGTTTGGTGGTGGGATTCGTTCATAGATTGGAGTTTGGTGATGGGTTTCGTTCTCAGATCGAAGAGGAATGGCGCCTGGACTAGCTGAGTTTTATTTTTTAATCAGATTTGGGTGGGGTAGTTTGCTCCGATGGGTTTGTGTGGGTAGTGGATGGGTTTATTGTTTTGGATTTGTGGTGGATAGTTGATGGTTTTGTGGCAGATTCTGGTGGATTTGTGGTTGTGATTTGAGGGCAGTCACGGGTCAGGAAAGAAAATTATGTGTTTAGGTTTATGTTCTTGAGTTCTTTGATCTGGGTTGGAGTTCTTGTTTTCATCATGTTCTTCCCGAGTTTTTTTTTTTTTTTTTTTTAATTTTTTTCATTTAGTTAATGTAGGGTCACAAATTGTAGCCTTCAGCCCAAAACGTGTAGGACTCGAGCCCAATAAGTCCAATACAATAAATTTGTAGAGAGTGGGCTAAAGAATTAGGTATGAATGGCATGGACAACGTTTAACATATTCATTAAAACTAAACAAAAAGTTAAGAGAGAAACGAAAAGCATATTGGGGTAACTTTGGATAAATATGTTCTTGGTTCAATCCGAGGAGACTGCATACCATATAATACACATTCTTTTTCTAAAAAATCGTCCTTTTCTCATGGAGGGTTTGTTACATTATATAGTCCCCTTCTAGTCATCATAACCTTACACTTGTCACTCATCTAAGCCGTGACATGATTAGTTGTCCCATCAGACATCTTCTTTGGCTTCCCTGTGAGCTGTAATAGCTTAAGTAGCACTGTTCAGAGGTCTTCTCCACATAAATGCAGCCAGAAAAGTAGCTGCAGGGCATTTAATGTGGTGGTAGCAGCCTTTTTTCAAATATTTTCGGATCTTTTCCTTTCCAGTAAGTTCACGAAGGCCATCTTTGTCATCGGAGCTTCCAGGTCACTCCAATAAATGGGATACACACTTCAATTATACCCCTCTTGCCCGAGGACGAGATCCTCCTCGGATTAAATTCCTTTTGTTTCCTAAATATGACTCTTTTGAAATAGAACATTTAACCAATGCAGCCCTGCTCGGCCCAGGAATCTCTTCGGATTAAGCCCGCAGTCCAAGATGTATGGTTCTGGGCCTTTGTCCCCACAATAGCCCCTCAAAACTTCAGTTTTTCCCTCCCATCCGAGGAGAAAAAATGGGGTTTTGACTTTCAAGAGATAATGACAATCTATATTTGACCCACACGTGCAGGAATATGACTTAATTGCGCTTCATAATTGCTTCTGACGCTTTACAGTCTACAAAGCGTTATTAATTACTCCAAGAGGCATCTTGTCCCCTGTATCCAACGGCGATGCGCAGATCCAACGGCTGATATTTCCCTTAGATCCAACGGCTGATGTCCCCTGGATCCAATAGAATTTCTTTCCCTTAATATAAAGCCTTGAGGGAAATCATTTGTCTTCTTCTTCAAAGAAATCTTTAAGCGTTCCAGAGAATTCTAACGTTCCTTCTCCTAAAATACCCCAGATTCCCGAATCTCTATCGCTATTCTTGTAAGAAGTCTTCAAAGGTTTTCCTAGAAAGCTTCAGAGATTAGAGTGCATGCTTCCGTAAATTTTTAGCTCTCTATATTTGCATTTGTCTTCTCGGCCTTTCTCCTCGGCCTGCCAGTTCTTGCTTCCTTATTCTTAAAATTCAGTTACTTCGTTTTAGATTGTAAAAAAGGGTAGATTCAAGCGTTTAGTAGATTCCCCTGCAAAAATAGAAGCTTTTAAGCAAAAATACCATATACCCCAGGCAGTTGGCCTGTGATATTGTTCCTTAGAAGAAATCGTTCTACCTAGAGAGGCAGGAGAAGTGGTCATTCTTATAATAGCCTTCATAGAAAGGGGAATGACCCTTCCTATGGGTAGGATAACCCGAGAATACCTTATTAACCATAGGCTATGCCCTCATCAATGTGCACTTAATATGTTTAGGATTCTAGGTTGCACTGATGCTCTTGACCGGCATCTTCACTTGGGCCTCACATGGCACGACATGGTTCATTTGTACGAGTGCCACTCACAAACCGATGGAGGGTTTTACCTCAAATTCAGGTCGTCCATTGTCAAGCTCATCTCGTGCCTCCCCAAGTCCAACAAAGGGATGAAAGATGACTATCTCATCGCTTCAGAGGCATGGCACGATGGTCGACCTTGCCCAACCCAGGAGAGAGAGACAGGTGGGATACCTTAGATTTAGATCCCTTAACATAGGATTTAGATTTCTAACCCCCACCCATGTTTCCCCTTATAATTTCTTTTGATAATGGACCTTAATCGTCTAACTGTATCTGGCTTCTTGATTATTTCTGCAGATAGGAGGCTTATTGCTCCTCGGCTTAGTTTTACCAACATGGTGGCCCTCAACTATCTTCTTTGATCAGAAATTTTTGTGAGCGAGGACCGATAACTACGAGCCGTTCACCTGATCCTAGATTTCAATCCTATTTCGAGATTCTTTTAGGAAATAGATCACGCCATCAGAGTTGGTGATCCTCGGATTAACCGTATCAACGTGTCAAAACCAGACTTTCTGGCTCGAGACGATCTTCCCCCAGTCAGACTACCAACCCCTCAAATCCCTCCCCAGCTTGTAATACCATTGCAGCAAGTCCCACTCGAAGTAGAAGCTGTAGAAGAAGAGGAGATCGCTTCCTCACAGTTGTCACTAGAAGAAGAAATAGAACAGTTCCGCTTTGAAAGAGAAGAGGACATACCAGAAAGGCTTGTGCAACTCTCGGACTCTGAGGTCGAATCTGATAGACTTTCCGCAACTATTCAGCCTGAATTAGTTATTACCTGGGTTGATACGAGTTCAGAAGAAAAAGGAGAGATGAGCTCAAAAGGAAGACCGTCCCTGAAAGGCTTAGTAGCCAATAGGAGCAAAAAGGGAGCCCCGAAAGGCACATCCCAGACTCAGGCTCCTATAAATCTACCACCTCCACCTCCTCTTCCTGTTGATCTTGGATTACACGCCCTCCCGGATTTGAAGAAGAAGAGACCAGTACAGGATATAGAGGAAGGTGAGGTGATCCCTCCAAAGGGCCCTAAACAACAGAAAACCAAATATCCGAAGGACAATAGGGCCACCTCTGTCGATAGCAGGGAAGATGCTGAAGTGCGCCGACAATCGCGCTCCTGGGCTTCTCGGATAGAATTAGATGGAGCCTAAATCCCCTGGGATGCCAGTATCAGGGAGTCCTAGAGAAGTCACTCGGCCCATCTTGCTCAAGCTTTAGAGCAATCCCTCCTGCTCCCACAGGATATGAAGGCTCTCAGACGTACCAGGTAGCCCGAGCTTTTCATGTCATTGAAGTGGGATCTCGCCCTGGTAGAATAACTTTGTTTTACGAATTAAACGTTAAGAAGCTATTAATCTTATCAGTGTTATTACACTTGTTTTTACACACATGACCCCTTTGCTATTGTTATGCAGGTCACTCAACAAGTTTATGTGGCCGAAGAGTAGGTTCGAAATGCCCATAACAGATATGAGGCTGAGTCCCACTCTCGGTGCGAAGTTGAGAAAACTCTCGGGAACCTGAAAGAGGAAAATCACAGTTGGCCGAGAAGCTAAAGATTTCAGAGCGTGAATGCTCAAGTGCCAAAGCAGGGCTAAAAAATGTTAAGGCTCAGGCCGAGGACCAGCGCAAACAACTCTTTACAACCCAGCTAAACCTGGCTACCGAGAAAGCAGCCGTTCTAAGCCTGAAAGCTGAATTGCAGAAAGCTAAAGAGGCAGCAATAAAGGCAATGGAAGCTGCTAAGTCCACGAAGGAGGCGGCCTATGAGCGTGGGGTAGGAGAAACGGAAGAGAGGCTGACCGAGGAGGTAGCTGAAGTGTGCAGGGAATATTGCACTGAGACTTGGGTAGAAGCACTTAATCGTGCAGGGGTTCCTGCTGATTTCGAGTTGAGGAAACTTGAGAACGTGTTCTTCCCTGAACACATCAGGGATATCCCAACCAGCCCTCCTCCGGCCGCTGCTCTACCCTTCCCTCCTCCTGAGCAGATAGTTGACGTAAATGCCCCTGCCATAGCTGCTGAGGCTTTCAAAGGGGTTGTTGGGAAGGGTATGGAAGACTTATCCTTGGCCAAGGATAAATCCGCCGAGGATTCCCTTACCATAAAGGATGTCGTTTCCCAGGCCAAGGTAGCTGAGTCAAAATCTGTCGTTGGGGATGCTAAGAATAAAGCCACTAGTCCCGAGAAGATTTCTCAACCCTTGAAGAAGTAGTTATAGGATCTGTTTTGTTTTCTGTTGTTATCGTTGAGTTTTCTTTCGGGTAGATTTTGCCAATATGTATGATGGATTTATTTTAAATCAAAGAATAGACTTCTCTTTCCTACCTCTTGTATTTCTACTTTTGCCATTTGCTTTTATTAAAAATTAAGAATAACTTACTATCCACAAGTTAAGGCTTTTGATAAAATACTTGTAACGGATGGGCTTATCATACTCTTGTCTCAAGAACTGACCTTTTGTGATAAAGGCTGACAGCAAAGACTTGTTGAAACTTAAGATCTATTTAATACTTTATAAAAGATACCAGGGAATTAATTCAATTGTATATGATCCGAGGGCCCTGCAATGACTTAGGACTCGTTTGAACATTTTGATAAACTATCGTTGTCTATTAACACTTTACGCATTAACTTCCCCAAAGCATCTGGTCCGAGGACATCAGGCATGACTAAGGTTCTGTTTAAACACCTTTATAACAAACATAAGTGTATTAATTTTCCCAAAGCATCTGGTACGAGGACATCAGGCATGACTAAGATTCTGTTTAAACACTTTTATAAAAGACATTAGTGTATTAATTTCCCCAAAGCATCTGGTTCGAGGACATTAGGCTTGACTAAGGTTTTGTTTGAACACCTTTATAACAAACATAAGTGTATTAATTTCCCCAAAGCATCTGGTCCGAGGACATCAGGCATGACTAAGGTTCTGTTTAAACACCTTTATAACAAACATAAGTTTATTAATTTCCCCAAAGCATATGGTCCGAGGACATCAGACATGACTAAGGTTCTGTTTAAACACCTTTACAAAAGACAGAGCAACAGGAATCCCCACATCTCCACACAACACACGAGTTTAATGATAAAGGAAATTCTTATTAATAATAGTACTTTTTCAGGTTGTTTACAGTCCAAGGACGTGGTATTACATGCTCGTTTAAATCTTCCAAAAAATATGCCCTTATACCTGCTTCCGATGTGATGCGATATGGTCCTTCCAAATTGGGCCCTAGCTTTCCCCATGCTGGGTTTTTCGCAGTGCCCAGAACTTTCTTTAACACCAAGTCACCAGGCACTAGTGGCCTCAGCCTTACTTTGGCATCATATCCTTGCTTAAGTTTGTGTTGGTAGTACGCCAATTGGACTAGTGCACTTTCCCTTCTTTCTTCAACGAAATCTAAGATTCTTTCCATCAGATTATCATTATTATTCGAATTGAACGAACTGCTTTTTAGCGTTGGAAACCCTGTTTCCAAGGGAATGACAACTTCGGCACCATAAGTCATTGAAAAGGGAGTCTCCCCTGTTGACCTGCGAGGTGTGGTTCGATATGCCCACAGGACATGTGGCAGTTCTTCCACCCATCTCCCTTTTGCATCATCTAACCTCTTTTTTAGTCCGTTTACTATGACTTTGTTAACGGCCTCGGCTTGCCCATTCCCTTGGGGATAAACTGGGGTGGAATATCGATTCGTAATTCCCAATTTGCCGTAGTATCTCCTGAAGGCCTTACTGTCAAACTGAAGACCATTGTCCGAGATAAGAGTGCGAGGGACTCCGAACCGAGTGACGATGCTCCTCCAAATAAATTTCTTAACGTCCACATCTTTGATGTTTGATAAAGGCTCGGCTTTAACCCACTTAGTAAAATAGTCGATGCCGACCAGCAGATATCTCTTGTTCCCTACTGCTTTGGAAAAAGGCCCGATAATATCCAAGCCCCATTGAGCAAATGGCCAAGGGCTAGTCAGCGGATTGAGGATCCCTCCTGGTTGGTGTACGTTTGGTGCGAATTTTTGGCATTGGTCGCACTTCTTTACGTACTTATATGCTTCTCTTTGCATATTTGGCCACCAGTAGCCTTGCGTGATGGCCCTATGAGATAAAGACCTACCTCCAATGTGGCTCCCACAAATCCCCTCGTGTAACTCTTCTAGGACGACTTCTGATGCTTCAGGGTGAATACATAGTAGATATGGTCCGGAAAAAAAGCACTTGTACAATTTTTGATCCTCGGACAACCAGAAGCGAGGTGCTTTTCTTCGTATTTTTTCGACCTCCAATTTACTTTTCGGCAAAAGGTCTTCTCTAAAAAATAATATAATGGGGTCCATCCAGCAAGGTTCCACTCAGACCTGACAAATCTGGGCCAACTTCCCCCCTGCCTCCGTGGGCTTGTACAAGTCTTCTATAAGGATAATTCGAGGCAAGCTCTGTGCCGAGGAGGTTGCAAGTGTAGCAAGGGAATCTGCATGCGTGTTACTGCTTCTAGGGATGTGCAGCAGACTGAATGATTCAAATTTTGACCGCAACTATTTAACTTGACTTAAATACTTCTGCATTCTTTCATCCATTGCCTCTAATTCGCCCTTTAATTGACCAACAACTAATCTGGAGTCTGAAAATATCTTTACTTCTTTTCCCCCCATTCTCTGAACCATGGACATTCCTTCCAGCAAGATTTCGTACTTGGCCTCATTATTAGTGGCCGAGAAGCCCAATCTCAACAATTTCTCTATCGTGAGTTGTTCAGGAGAGACCAGAACTAGCCCCATTCCAGAGCCCCTTTGATTTGCTGCACCATCGACATACACTTCCCAGCCTAGAGGTTCTTGCAGGGAGATGATGCCAACCGATTTTTCATCTATGTGTCGCGGTGCTAGCACATTCTCCAATGGGGCTTCAGCAAATTTGGCTACCAAGTCCGCGAGGATCTGACCCTTGACAGAGGTGCGAGGCATGTACTTGATGTCAAAAGCCCCTAAAATTGTACCCCATTTAGCAAACATGCCCGTGTAGTCAGCACTTCGAAGTACAGCCCTAAGTGGGAGCTGAGTCAAGACGATAACAGTGTGTGCCTGAAAATAGTGGGGAAGCTTCCAAGTACCATGTACCACAGCCAAGATGGCTTTCTCCAATGGTAAACAGCGCACCTCGGCCTCATGTAACAATTTACTAACATAGTAAACCGGCCGTTGCACGCCACCGTCAACACGGATCAACACCAAACTTACTGCATAAGGGGCCACGGCGATGTAGGCAAACAAAACCTCATCCCCCTGAGGACTGGACATGATGGAAGGCCGAGAAAGATACTCCTTAAGCTGCTAGAAGGCCTTAGCACACTCCTCGGACCATTCGAATCCCTTCCACTTCTTCATTAAGAGGAAAAAGGGCCGGCATCTATCTGCTGAACTAGAGATAAACCGACTCAAGGCGGCAGTCATACCAATAAGTTTTTGGACCTCCTTGGGATTACGAGGAGAGTGTAGATTGTTAATCGCCTTAATTTGGTCGGGATTGACTTCGATTCCTCTGTGAGTTACCATGTATCCCAGGAATTTGCCTGATCCCACACTAAACGAGCACTTGGAAGCGTTTAGGCGCAACTTGTGTTTCCTCAAAATTTCAAAAATGTTTCCGAGGTCATCAACGTGCTCGAACACCACCTTGCTCTTTACCACCATATCGTCTATGTAAACCTCAATGCTTCTCCCTAATAGAGGCTCGAACATTCTCGTTATCATCCTTTGATAGGTTGATCCTGCGTTTTTTAAACCGAAAGGCATCACCTTGTAATGGTAGTTTCCAATGAGGGTGACAAAAGCGGTCCTCTCCTGGTCTTCCAAGGCTAAGGGTATTTGGTGGTATCCTTGGAAGGCGTCTAGGAAACTCATCCGAGTATAACCTACTGTTGCGTCCACCAACTGATATATTCGTGGCATGGGGAAAGGATCTTTTGGGCAGGCTTTATTTAGATCCGTAAAATCCACGCACACTCGCCACTCGCCATTCTTCTTCTTTACCACCACTGTATTAGCCAGCCATTCAGGGTAAAACATTTCCTTGATAGCCCCAGCTTGCTTAAGCTTCCTCACCTCTTCCTTAACAGCATCTGCAAGCTCCTTGGATGGGCGTTGAGGTGGTTGCTTTTTTGGAGTAATGGATGGGTTAACGTTTAAGTGATGACAGATAAAGGTCGGATCCACCCCCGGGGTCTCGTAAGCACTCCAGGCGAATACATCAACGTTCTTCTTAAGAAGTTCTATCAACTCCTCCCTCTTGTGAGAAGGCAACTGAGATCCGACCTGAAAATATTTCTCTGGATCATCCCCTATAGCGATCTTCTCTAAGTCATCACATTTTGCCTCCTTGGATTGCCCATTGATAGGCAATTCTGGAGTTTTTAATTGCTATGAACTTCCCTCAGTAGCTATCGATGATTCCACCTCGGGTTGATGAGATATGGCAGCCACCAGGCATTGTCTAGCCATGGACTGGCTTCCGAGGATTTCTCTAACTTGACCCTTGGACGGATACTTCACCCTTTGATGCAGAGTAGAGGAGACAACCCCCAGAGTGTGAAGCCAAGGTCTGGCTACGATGGCCGTATAAGGTGAATAAACGTCCTCCACCACTTCAAGACCGATCTGTACAGGTAACCTAATCTGACCTTTTGGCATAACGATTCTTCCCTCAAAACTTACCAGGAGGGAATCATAGGCAGTTAGATCCTCAGGCTTCAACCTAAAACCCTTAAACAAGTCAGGATACATAACCTCTACGGCACTCCCTTGGTCCACCAACACCCTCTTCACATCATACCCACCTATCCTAAGTGTGACCACTAAGGCATCGTCGTGGGGTTGGATAGTTCCGACCTTGTCTTCGTCTGAAAAACCCAGAACTGGTTGGATTTTCATCTTGGTTCTTTTTGATTCCAGGTTACTGTCCTCGGCGAGTAACCGAGCCACAGACATTACTTTGAATGGACAGGATCCTATTCTCCCTAGGGCAGCGAAGATGACATTTATCGTTCCCAAGGGAGGTCTTGAGGAAGCACCTCTTCTAGAATCAAACCCAGCCTATCTTGATGGGCTGCTGGAATGATGCAACAGATCCTTTAACCTTCCTTCTCGGACCAGCTGGTCCAAATGATCCCATAAATTCCTGCAATCTTCAGTAGTATGTCCTTGATCTTGATGGTATTGGCAATAAAGGTTTTGGTTATGCCTCATGGGGTTCCCAGCCTTTTTGTTCGGCCATTTGAAGAACGATTCGTTCTTAATTTTTTCCAAAATCTAATGCACTGGTTCTCGGAATACCGCGTTGACCACTTGGGTGTTGGCGGAATCTGACTGCCCAGCAAACTCTCTCCAAGGCCGATTGTTGTTGAATCGGTCCGACCTGAAATCCCTCCGCTCCTGAGGGTTAACTTTTGCTTTACCCTTTCCTTGCTGCTGGTCTTCTTCAACTCTCTTGGACTTACTTATCCGATCCATAAGCTGACGCACGCTGGTAACAGGTTTGCCAGTGAGGGACTTCCATAAACCATGCTCGGTAGGCAGGCCGCCTTTAAAAGTACTGATGGCCACGTCCTCAAAGTCACCATCTATTTCATTGTACATCTCCCAATACCTGTCCGAGTACGTTTTCAGGGTCTCCCCTTCCCGCATGGACAGAGACAGCAATGAGTCCAAAGGACGAGGTACCCTATTGCATGTGATAAAACGAGAGCCAAAAGCTTGCGTAAGTTCCTTAAAGGAGTTTATGAAGTTAGCCTTCAACCCATCGAACCACCTCATGGCCACGGGTCCCAAACTGGAGGGAAAAACCTTGCACATCAAAGCTTCGTCTTTAGAGTGGATAGCCATTTTTTGGTTGAACTGACTCACGTGCTCTACTGGATCCGTTCGGCCATTGTAAGTGGTGAAAGTGGGTTGATGGAATCGCCGAGGAAGCTCTGCCCTCTCAATCCGACGCGTAAAAGGGGATCTAGAGATTTGATTCAACACCTTGCTCATGGCGTCATTTCCCAAGCCCTTAAAAGGTGGGCTTTTACGTTTCCGCTTGTAAACGTTTTCCTCGTCACAGGAAAAAGACTCGCTTGGTGGTGTCCTAAACTTGCGTCTATAAGTGATATCCTCTTCATCGTTGGAGGAAACGCCAGAACTGGAAGGAGTTCGTCATCGGTGTGCATGGCGTAGCTTCCGCTTTAAATCATCAATTTCCCTTTGCATGGCTCTGTTACTTTGCCCCTAAGGGAAGTGACTCCCTATTTGAGGGTGACATCTGCTAGTCTGTGTGGTATGCAGGCTACCCTCTCTATCTCTTCTACGTTCAAGGTTATGGAAGGCGTCTTGTTGATGGGAGCCCCTGGACTCCTGCTGATGGGGACCTGATCCTACCATGGTCAAATGTCGCACTCACTATTACACAAATTCTTCCCACAAACGGCGCCAATTTTAGGGTCACAAATTGTAGCCTTCAACCCAAAACGTGTAGGACTCAAGCCCAATAAGTCCAATACAATAAATTTGTAGAGAGTGGACTAAAGAATTAGGTATGAATAGCATGGACAACGTTTAACATATTCATTAAAACTAAACAAAAAGTTAAGAGAGAAACGAAAATCATATTGGGGTAACTTTGGATAAATATGTTCTTGGTTCAATCCGAGGAGACTGCGTACCATATAATACACATTCTTTTTCTGAAAAATCGTCCCCTTCTCATGGAGGGTTTGTTACATTATATAGTCCCCTTCTAGTCATCCTAACCTTACACTTGTCACTCATCTAAGACGTTACATGATTAATTGTCCCATCAGACATCTTCTTTGGCTTCCCTGTGAGCTGTAATAGCTTAGGTAGCACTGTTCAGAGGTCTTCTCCACATAAATGCGGCCAGAAAAGTAGCTGCAGGGCATTTAATGTGGTGGTAGCAGCCTTTCTTCAGATATTTTCGGATCTTTTCCTTTCCAGTAAGTTGACGAAGGCCATCTTTGTCATCGGAGCTTCCAGGAAGGTCACTCCAATAGATGGGATACACACTTGAATTATACCCCTCTTGTCCGAGGACGAGATCCTCCTCAGATTAAATTCCTTTTGTTTCTCAAGTATGACTCTTTTGAAATAGAACATTTAACCAATGTAGCTCTACTTGGCCCAAGAATCTCTTCGGATTAAGCCCGCAGTCCAAGATGTATGGTTTTGGGCCTTTGTCCCCACAATTGAAATTAATAAATTAATTCTTTTTTTTTTTTAATTTAGATGCTGACGTGGCAATTTTTTAATGCTAAAATAGATTTTTTAATTATTATTTTACCGTGCTATCAGTCACGTCAGCATTTTCTGTTAGTTGGGTGACGGTAAGGACTTAAATGTCACGCGTTAATTGGTTTAGGAACTAAAAGTGGTAAAATGAAAATGTAGGGATCAAAATGGAAAAAAGTCAAAATGTAGGGACTAAAAGTGCATTTATGCCATAAAAAATTTGAGATTTTTTTTTTTTTTTTATTTAGGAAAAAGATATTTGAGATTTGAGCTCTCTGTTTGTTTTTGGAAAATGAATCATATTCCAAAAAGTATTTTCTATTAAACTATCTAATTTTCCTATGTTTAGTAGCATTCTTAAAATGAGTTAGGAAACTATTTCTTACATTATCTTATTTTGCTTGACATGAGATATAGTTGTTTTCCTTTGACATTTTTTATCCTTTTTTTTTTTTTTTGGTTGAGAAACCATGCGGAAAACTATTTTCACATTAGATTTTCCATTAAAAAAAATGGAATGTTAGCCTCTTGATAAAAGAAAGCTTTATAGAGTAGACGCCATATATTAAAATTCTATAATATCTAACTAAAAAAAACTATAGCAACATTTAATAAGAATTAATCTAATCCAAGATTCTAGCAAACAGTTGACTATTAAGAGAATCTGAATATTAGCTACAATAAATCTTGCAATTAAATTTAGGCAATATGTGACAGAGATAGAGATCAAACCAGGGAAAATGATTAAGTACTCCCGGAGTACTATAAATGCGTACTCCCTCCTCTCACATGAATGGTAGGTTCCACCATGAATTTAATTAGTGGGACCCACCATTCATGTGAGAGGAGAGAGTATGCATTTATAGTACTCTGGGAGTACACAATAATTTCACACAAACCAGATGGATCCAAACAATTAGCAACGTTTCAATTAATGTGGCACTCAAATGATAGCGTTTTGATAAAAAAACAGATTCTACCTCTAAAAGACTCAGACGACGTCGTGTAAGCTCTAAGAGCATTCAAATTGGGAATGCTATATGCCATATGTTGATGAAATTTGGCATAAAAGCCCAAAACAACCTCTACATCCGGACTTCTAAAATGCTACTATTGTAAAAATATTTGGAATTGTGCTACAGTGCGATTCTAAATGTAGAATCGCACTGTAGCTCAATTGTAAAACAGAATATAGTATTTTATTCAAAATATCAGGTTTTCTCTCTCCATTCACACGATACGGTCTCTCATCTCTCTCTCTCCATCGTTGAAGCTTCAATAGTCTCTCATCTCTCTCTCCAACGTTGAATCGATTCACCAAGCCTCTCACCCTCTCCATCGCTGAAGCTTCACACGACCTCTCTCTCATCTCTCATTGCACTATAGCTCAACCAATTCACCCTCACCCATCTCCATCGCTAAAGCTTCTGTGGGTTTTTTTTTTTTTTTTTGGTGCTGTGACCGGTGCTTAAAGGAAGAGGTGTTTGGGTCCGGTGTTGCTGGGTTTTGTTGGTCGTCGGAGATCGTCAGTGTTTAGGTTCGATTTTGCTGGGTTTGGGTCTGGTGTTGATGGATTTTGTTGGTCGTCGGAGATCGTCGATGTTTGGGTTCGATTTTGCTGGGTTTGGGTCCGATGTTGCTGGGTTTTGTTGGTTGTTAGAGATCGTCGATGTTTAGGTCCGATTTTGCTAGGTTTGGGTCCGGTGTTGCTGGGTTTTTCTTGGTCATTTGTGGGTTTTATTTTGGCGGTGGTCGGTGATGGCAGTGAGATTCAGCATTGAATAATTGGTGTGTGTGATTTTGATTTTGTGGGTTTGAATCAATTTTGGGTGATGGTCATTTGTGGGTTTGAATCAATGGTGGGTGATGGTCATTTGTCGGTTTGAATCAATTTTGAATAATTGGTGTGTGTGATTTTGATTTTTTGTGTGTTGTTGTAGATTTGGCATTGAGAGAGAGGCTGAATAAGATTATGGCTTTGGGCTATTTCACCACCTCGCCGGAAATGAAGGCTCCAGTGGAAGTTGCAGCTGGAAGAGAGGTAAAAATTAGAGAGAGAAGAGAGATGGGAGAGAATAGATATAATTTTGGGATTTATTATTTTATTGTGTAGAAGTATTATTTTAATGTGTTGTATTGTAAAATAAAAGTTGGGATGCTGAGAATATTGTAAAATAGTATAGTATAATTGATAAAGTAACTTTTTGAGATAGTAAAATAGGATATGATAGAATTTCCTGATGCAAATACTCTAAAGACCCGCGTTTAGATCAGAAGCTTAATTAATTAAAATTAAAATTAAAATTAAACTCATTTATCACGTGCCTGTATTAATTGTAGCACATGTCTAACCGAATCCTGTTATTATAGCCGTTGGAGTGTTAGTTTGTTACCGTTTTTTTTTTTTTTTGAGAAGAGTTTGTTACCGTTTAATTTGTAATTCATTTTGGTGCTTAATACAGTTTTATTCATTTCAATCCTTTTCACATTTGCTCTCAGTTTTCCACAAGCACTCCTTGAAATGCCACATGGTTGTAAATGTTTTTTTTTTTTTTTGCCCTATTGTAAATGTTTTCTTTATGTTAGATTATAAACAATCATAATATAAATTCTAGGATCTTAAATTATCATGATTTTACAACTACACAAATTAATTATAAAACTTACCTTGATCCATTGCTGAAATTTTCTTAAGATCAAGTCTTAGTATAAAGACACTTAATTCTTATAAAACTGATTTCTCTCTCTTGACCCTCTTTTTTCTTTAATTATTCAGTATATATGATGGTGTAGCTAAATGTCTCTTTTATAAGTAGAGAGAGGACTAAATTTCTTGTATCTATAACCTCCACTTACCTATCAAAGTTGGAGTTACTTTGGAAACATACTTTTCCATTAATCAATGCTTTAAGGACATCTAACTTCTTATTAAATCATAACATATATGAAGTTATCAAATGGATACGTTATCAAATAGGATAATTTATTCTTACAATGGTCATTTGAATCAAGTGGAAGCAATTCACAATCTCATTTATATTTGAATCAAGGCAATGGTGAAGGTGGAGGAAGGAATTCCTATTCTAGAGGAAGGTTCAATAGTACCTTTGACTCATAATCTGAATTTTTCACAGATTGAAAATCAATCGTTCGAATCAATCCAAATCAAATTCAACACGTCGAACAATTGTCAGATTTGTGGGAAAGATTGGACATTTGGTAATCGATTGATATCAAAGAATTGATTTTGCCTATCAAGAAATAATCCACCTACAAAGCTCGTAGCAATGGCTATTGCTTCCGATGTAGCTCACACTATACAGACTCTGGAGCTTCAAACCACATTACTGCAAACTTGAACAATTTCTCAATTTAGACTCAGTAGAAAGGTACAAAATAACTTCAACTATAGGAGAAAAACTATTACGAATAAATTTAATAGTATTTAATGTTATTTTTAAAGAATAACATTATTTTGAATATTAATAATTCAAAAGAAATAGTTTAAAGTGTACAAATTGGCTGCACCAAATGGGAAGCTAACACGGGGACCAATGATCAAGCTCTTTGTTTTTTTAGCCTCAAAAAATACCAAATCGTCTTTCTTTCTTATTGCGCATTAAAAGAGACCAAAAAAGGTAGTATAAATAGCGCATTAAAAGAGATTAAAAAAGGTGGTATAAATAATGAACAGTAAGCATTCTCATCAGGTGTGTTATATGTCAAATATTTGACATTTGAAACACCGAACATCAAAAAATCACTCCCATCAAATGTTTTAAATGCCAAAATATTTGATATGGATTAACAATCTCAAATTTAAAAGCTTACTATTAATTAATGGGTCATGCTAACGAGTGCCTTAACAATTTATTTTAGGAAAGTTTTGACATCACTTTTATGGGAAATGAAAAAAACTCTCAAAATATTAATTGTTTTTTTTTTCTCATTAAAACTTTTTTTAACTGAATTGTTAACGAGTGCCTAAAGGCAGTAGTTAGCATTTTCCTTAATTAATTGTAAAACTTTTATTATTTTTTTTATTAGCGATGGGCTCAGTCAGATGTGGGAAATTTTTTTTTTCCTTTTTTTAATTAACTCTTCCCTCTCTCCTCTCTCCTCTCTCCTCTCACACCTCTGAAACTCTCTCTCCTGTCTGCCTTCGTCTCTTCCTCTTCAATCTCATTCTCTGAATCCAGTGATGACACTTGATTCAGCAAGTACAATCTCCATGGCATATTTGAGCATGAAATACACGAACAGTTGAACCTGGAAAGGAAGAGATCATATTAATGTTTAGTGCTAATATACCTCAAATGAGAGATATAAACCAAAATGACATGACACAGATTTGCTACCAGTAAGCATGAAAATTTGAGGAAAGGTACAGAAGAAAGATGCAAAAAAACTTTAGTGAAAAAAGATTGGAGGCTCCACTTTTCACTTATCTGTCCAAAAATCAGCAAAGCTAAAACTTAGAATGACAATAACAAGATTGTCATTTAAACTTCGATAAACCTGGATGATCTCGCCTGAAGCCGCCTCGCCTAGAGCTGCCGATCTCGCCTAGAGCTGCCGATCTCGCCTGGAGGTGTCTCGCCTGAAGCCGCCGATCTCGCCTGGACCCGCCTTGCCTAGAGCCGCCGACCTCTCCTCTCTCCACCTCGCCGATCTCTCTTTCTCTTGGTGCTTGTGGCAATGTTTGTAGTAGTGGTTGGTTGATTTTGGTTGGTGGTGATGGTTTGTAACAATGGTGGGATGTGGTGGTGGGTTTGTAACAGTGGTTGGTTGCGGTGGGGTGGGCCGTAGTGGGGGTGGCAGTGAGCTGGGTGGGAGTGGCAGTAGTTGGTTTTTTTTAATGTTATTTTAATATTTCTATATATTATTTCTATATATTAATATTTTTATATATTATTTTAATGTATAAAATTAAAGGATAGAAGATGTGATGTATGGTAAATTGTAAAATAATGTGTTAAAATAATTAAGTAGCATTTTTTACATGTTAAAAATGACATTTTTTTACAACGCCTAATGGGAATATTCTAAGAGCTTTTGTAGATTAGAATTTGAGATAGGGACGGAGCCAAAACTTAGGATAAGGAGAGATGAAAATATAACCAAAAAAATCATTATAAAACTTTAAATAAGCATCCATTTAATATTAACAAATTGCTAATAAAGAAAAATACACATCATTGTTTCTTAATACAATACAATGAAATCATTTATGAAAATGGAACTTGGCATTTTTTAAAATTTTCGAAGTTATTTATGATTGAATCCGTACTAATTGTCGCAACGATATTCCTTTCAATTAATAACATCATAGTGTTCATCAAAAACCTATCTTACATTTTGTTGCGAAGCTCAGTTTTGGTGACATTTATAGCTGAAAATGCTAACTAGAACTAGAAGAGTAAACACAAGTATGACCACTCTACAAACAAGCAAATAGTATTTTGAATTTCTAATTTTTTATTTCTCAACATCCACTCAACAAGTATGATCATTCTAGTTCTATTTAAATTTTTTTAAAGGGTTGGGTTGTTTCTTTTAGGTAAAATTGGTTGATTGAGTTTAATATTTTTTAGCTTTATTATTGGTAATTTTTATTGTTGGGCTAAATGTTTTTTGGATTGTTAATTTTGTTTTAGATTTTAGATTTATAAATTTTTTACGGCCTTTAAAAAGATTAATGATATTATTAAGGGGGGCTAAGTATAATTTTTTTGAACCAAATTGCTAAAATTAATACCTATATATGATAATATTAAAAAAAAAAAAGGGGGGGGGGGGGGGGGTGTCCCCAAAGCCTACAAATAGTCTGTCCCTGAGCACATAAGTAAACATAATTAACTGCACATGATTTCGTGATACGTTTTATCTTCCTAGAAGCATGAAAATCGTGATAAGAATAATTCATTGTAGACTAAAAATGCTTCAAAAAGATTATGAGACAAAATTCTATATATTGAAAATCTATTAACAAAAAAGCATGTATACGTAACAATTAAGTTAGTTATCTACTTGACATAACCGTGGTTGTAAGGACCCAACTTTTATTGTATAGTATATGATATAAATTATTAATAGTCTATGTCCCACGCAATTTGTGTGCATGCTATAATTTCATTTTGAAAAATTCAATAAAAATTATTTTTATGACTCATGTATAATATTTAGTATGTATTAATTATAATATTTTGACAATTAATTTCAATTATATTACATATCACTGAAAATAAAAGAATATAAATTGTTAAGAATAATATGGTTAATATTCACTATAATATATTGTCCTTTAAACTTGGGGGTACGTGGACTCCACAAATATGGTACCCACTTAGTACTAAAGAGGCGCCTGCATGGCTGCATGCTTTTTTTGCGTGTGGTGATTTTGTCTCAACTCAATCATATTTTTAATGAAGTAAATATTTACATTTTAATTGTACAGAAATAAATCCGCCGTACTTTAGCAGCATGTGATGTAATAGTGAGAACTGAGAAGTGTTCAAAAAATCAGGTTACAGACTTACGGTTAGATTAACTGGTAAAATTTTTTATTGTTTCAATCCTCGCTTACACCAAAAATTGATTGTTGTCATGGTTTGATAATAAAGAGGTATCATCAGGAGTGGACGCCATAGGTTAGAACTCTCTCAAAAAAAAAAAAAAAAATAAAGAGAAGTGTTCAATTGAGTGGACCAAATTGGACCGCATGGCACTGAAGTAGACCTAATTGGACTGACATAGACCTAATTAATTAGATCAAATAGAAATTGTTTAATTTTTAAGGAGAACAAATTATTTTAAACAAATTGTAGAGAAAAAATTATACATTATATTACAATTACAAAATAATTATTTATTCCCACGCATCGCGTGATTCTATGACTAGTGTTCAACAAATCGGGTTCTAGTTAGCTCAACTGGTAAAGTTTTTTATGGTTTCAATCCCCGTCTACACCAAAAACTGATTATTGTCATGGTCTGATGATAAAGAGCTATCATCAAGAGTGGACGCCATAGGTTAGAACTCTCTAAAAAAAACAGAAAAAAAGAAAAAAGAAAAAGAGAAGTGTTCAATTGAGTGGACCAAATTGGACCGCATGGCACTGAAATAGACCTAATTGGATGGAATGGGACCAACGTAGACCTAATTATTTGGACCAAATAGAAATTGTTTAATTTTTAAGGAGAACAAATTATTTTCAACAAAATTTAGAGAAAAAATTATACATTATATTACAATTATAAAATAATTATTTATTCTCATGCATCGCGTGGTTCTGCGACTAGCTTTGATAAAAGAGAGGGGGCATATCTTCAAAACTGTGCTTTAAGGGGAGCCATCTGTTTCAAGGCAACTTGACCTCCCATTCCTTGAATTCTTGGGGCAACAGACCATTCATTTCTTCGTTGACAATCATGTTCAACGGGTTTAAAGCCTCCTCACTGAGATTCGGATTAGAGGAACTGAAAAGATTTCTGTAATATTTGTTGAATATTAGCTATGATATATTCCATATTGAATATGCTTGAATAGATGCTAAAGATGGAAGTATAAAATAGGAACACAAGAACACCAGGGCTACATGGCTCAGCCTTATAGCGTACATCTACAGAGGAAACCCTTAAGGGTTACATCTTTATTATATAAGAGTGTAGTACAAAACTTGTGTTACAATAAACTATAACATGGTTATATATAATAGACTAAACCCTAGACTAATAGACTTCTAGTACAAGTAGAAGACTTGGCTTGCACACAAAGTAGAATTAGACCTTGGGCATATGCTAATGGGATAATATATATATATATATCTAACACCCCATCTTAAACTCAAGATGGAACCTTGATGAAACCTTGAGATTTGATAAGGTTGAGAAGATCCCATGAATGAAATTTGGCTCTGTGATGGTGGTCTGAGGAAGGCAATGGTCTTGCAGTGTTGATGCGACTTCTAACGGTGGCTTGACTATACTAGAGTTTTGACAGCAGCAGTGGAAAGTCAAAGAAGATGAACGCAGCGAAGAAACACCGAAGAAGACAAGGATTGCTCTTAAACACACCGTAGGGACAGAAAACCTTGGCCATAGGAAGGTGGCTCTGATACCATGTTGAATATTAGCTATGATATATTCCATGTTGAATATGCTTGAATAGATGCGGAAGATGGAAGCATAAAATAAGAACACAAGAACACTAGGGTTACGTGGTTCAGCCTTACGGCTTACATCCACTGAGGAAGCCCATAAGGGCAACATCTTTATTATATAAGAGTGTAGTACAAAACTTGTGTTATAATGAACCATAACATGGTTATATATAGTAGACTAAACCCTAGACTAATAGACTTCTAGTACAAATAGAAGACTTGGCTTGCACACAAAGTAAAATTAGACCTTGAGCCTATGCTAATGGGCTAATATATCTCTAACATTCCATAAGAACACTAGCAATCTCCACTGGATTTGAACACCAAGTGCCTGAGGAATTGAAAATTTACCAGAAGTTTTGTTTCTTGGTGACACTGAGTTGCTCTACTGTGAAAATATTTGGCGTTTTTATCTCCCCCGACATGCCAAAAATATTTTGAACGCTGCTTCCAAAACCAATTTTCCTGGTCCATTAGCTCATTGACTTCAACGCTTAGTTCCCTCACGAAAATTACTGCAAGAGGAAATGGCAACTTGTTCAGCTTAAGCTAGTAATCTCTTTTTCTCCACCAAAATCTTCTAATATTTCCAAAGTTCCTCCTATTCCATTTCGTTAATTCCTTTGCACACTTGTCCACCTTTTTTTAACACCATGTGCTCGGGTTCAGGAGTTTCCTTCACTCTCCACCAAGGACAAAACCAAGATTCAAACCTAGGGGGGGGCCAAAGCTTAAAAAAATTTTTTTTTTTTTTTTATAAAAATAAAAACTAACATCTATTTCATATTCAATAAAATACTCCATATAAAATAAGTGTTTCTTAAACATTTGATATTATAAAAATGTCGACAAAGTATAACATACAAAATAAGTGTTTCTTAAACATTTCAACACATTTATCAAAAAAAAAAAAAAAAAAATTCTAAAACCAAAACAATCACAAACAGACAAGCACAAATTTATTTATATTACTAATATTAGCCACATCACACAAAGTGACAAAGACAAAGTTCACAAGTTCATATATATTACTAATATTAGCCACATCACACAAAGTGACAAAGAAAAAGTTTTTGATAAAACCAAAACAATCAAACTAAAGATTTGGTCTCACAAAAAAGTCACTTACCAATGACTAGTCTCACAAATTCACAATCACAGTACTCACAAAACAGTCACTACCAAAGACTAGTCTCACCAATTCACTATCACAATTCAGTACTCACGTCCTACTGTCCTAGTGTAATGGTCCCACTTTATGTCTTTATAGATAAAACCAAAACAAACAAAAAAATTAGAAACACAAACACAGGTGACTAGTCCACACAAAAAGGCAAAAAGCCACAATTAGTCAATTACACAATAGTCAGTAGTCAATACAAAGCCACAAACTAGTCTAGGTTCACACAACACACCAGTCCATAAAAAGCCACAACTCACAAACACAACACACCAGTCACCACAGTTCATAAAAAATCGCAAAGGGCAGAGGGCTAAGACAGAGCAATATAGCAAAGACAAAAAAACAAAAATATGAACTTGAGAGAGGAAAGAAGTTTCTTAGATTTACCAGACTCGTGTGTGACTGTGATCATGGATCTGAGGAGCAGCAGCAGCAACAACATGCCAACACCGGATCTGATCAGAGGAAAAGAACAGCAGCAGCAGCCAGCAGTAGTGATGGAGGCATTGATGAGGTTGGATGGAAGCGTTGATGAGGTTGAGTAGAGGAAGAGTGAGGTTAGGGTAAAATTTTGAGAATTGTAACTTAGGTTTTCAGTCCATATTTATTTTTTATTTTGTAGTTTTTAGTTTGTCAGTTTTTTTTTTTATGAGAGTTTGTCGGTTATTTTTTCAGATTGCATTTGTATACCAAATTTTTTTTTTTAATTGGGGGGGGGGGGGGGCTATTAGGACGAAAATTTAAAATTTCAACACACACATATATATGTGGAGACAGAGCTTTCTGATGGTAAATTTGTCAGTTGCTTGGGGCGCGCAGGGATCCTGAAATCAGTAGCAATTTCCAAGAATCTTGAAGCTTTTAAGGACGCCAAGGGCCTTAGACACTTAATGCGCCGCTGGTGTCCTTCTCTCCACACTTTCTTCTTTTTTGTTGGTAAGCTCACCATCACTTTGGAGAATGTGGTTAATAATTTTCTCCTCCCAGTGTTTGGTGATGAGAATCCCTTTGATATCAGCCTTTTCAGTGAGGATCTCGAGGTTGAAGACAAGCTTTTTAGTCACTTCGGCGGGCGTACGGCCTCTCCCGGGGGGAAACCGGCCAAAATGGGTAAGTGGGTCTTGAACCTTTCTGGAGAGAAAAACAAGGCAGTTAGGCAAGGTAGGTTCCTGACACTCTGGCTCAATAAGTTTTTATTCAGTGAGTTCCCTAGATACGGGATTAAGTCTATTTTCTTTCCTCTGGCAATCAAGTTGGCCCGGGGTGCTCAGTATCCTTTAGCCCCCATGTTCTTAGGCCATGTTTAGTCTCAATTGGATCTGCTTCATGGGGATGAGGTTGAGGGCAACTCCTGCTATACTATCACTTCTTCCTTCCACTGTGCTATCCTTCAGGGGTTCATGTGGGATTGGTCTTCCGTCACTTTGGCTAAGTGTAGGAATTTAAAGTATATGAAGGATAAGTTCCAGGGATACCCAGACGTGATCAAAGGGCTGTGTGGCAATTCTACTGACAGTCATCCTATCATTTTTCGCTGGTCTAATTTGAAGGGGGGCAACCTCAATTTGGTGGAATTGTTTGATCAAGCAAGGCATTTAAGTTGGCATTCTCCCCGAGAGTTCAGTCCTGGGTTCGCCTGTGATTCTATGTTGGCTTCTTTCCTTAACTCCCCAAGGAATACCTTTGATTTGCGTCGGGGAGATGAGGGCAGTTTGGCATACTTAGCTTACATCAGCCCCTCGTGGCTTCCAGTACCTTCATCAAGTGGTCCAACGTTCACTCACTATTCAGCACACTTGGTACTTAGACAATTTGGTTTTGATCAGGACATCCCGCCGGTATTCAAGGAGGTAGTGCCTTCTCTCCCTTCCCTGGATCCGTTTCTAAGGTCCTAGGCTTTTTCTTACTGGTCACGGAGGAGCCCTCAATTTGTGGTGCCAAACTCCCAGCGAGGAGTCTTTGCTTCCAGTAGCTTTGCTGGTTATTGGAGAAGAGTTCAGAAGTCCTTCTTAAATTTTGTTGGTTTCGGTAAGATTGGGAGGACTCTTGATCCTACTCTTTTCTCTACTCATACCTTTAACAAGCGTTTGGCACTCCCCACTGCTGGCATTGTGTCTGCTGCCATAAGTAGCAAAACAGGATTTGTGGAGTGGCATGCCTCTAGGGGTGGTTGGGTATGTCATACGAATGATTTTCCTGATGCTTAGTCAGGGTGTGACCTTATTGTGGGTGCTTCTTCTGGTGTGCCAATCAAGAGAGGGGTGGTAGAGGTAATTGGTGCTGCCACTCCTGTGGGCAAAGGTAGGGAGAAGAAAATCAAATAGGAAGTTGTCAAAAGAGCTAAGATTGAGGAAAGCGTTGAGGGTACTGAGGCTGGCCCTGAGACTAAGAAGAGGAAAACTACTAAGTCTCGCAAGCAGCTAGTTATTTTTGAGGAGCTTAAGAGAGTGGACCCCTCTACAGTTGGAAAGGAAGTTGGCCATCCTTTAATCCCAAAGAACAGAGTGAAAACTAAGGTAGAGTCTTCTATCTTTCAGGTTCCTGTGAGTTCCTCAGCCCATGGTTCTTCGGGGTTTGACATCACACTCGTCTCCCTTAAGACCCTTTGGGCGTACCCGTAGTAGACAAAAGACTATTAAAGAATCTGTAGAGAGAGAGAGAAGGGCAAGGCCTCTTTCCTTCTTCTCTCTTTCTTTTTTTTGCATCTGGCCATCTTGGCTTGCTGTTCTTGTTGTGTCTCACTTTTCTCTTTTCTTTAACTGATGAATGGTCACTCCTTTTTTTTTGTAGTCTAAGCGCAAATCAAACCCCAATGGAGGTAAAAGCCAATCCTCTGGTGATGATGTGGTATGACCCTCTTTCACTTGTGCCCTTTTATTGTTTGCTTTCTTTCCCTTTTCTAGTGCTGCGTACATATATTTATTTATTTATTTATTTTATGTCTGCCACATACTCCTTCTTGCTCCTCTTTTCTTTTGCAGGTCAAGGTGCCTCCTCCTGCAGCTGGTGGTGCCTTAGTGAAAGAAGTTATGGTAGCTCAGCCTGCTGCTGCCTTAAGTGTGGATAAGGAGCCCCCTAGTGGTGGCATAGTTGAGGAAGCTAGGCAGGTAGTGAAGGATGCCTAGCCCATTTCACCTTCTGCTTTCTTGGCCGTCTAAGACCCTGAAACTTTTCAGCCTCCTGTCCCCTAAGAGCCTAAGCCCGTGCAAACCCCTAGTCCAACTAAAACTGTGACACTTGAGCCCACTACTAAGTTTGCGTTGGGCAAGGAGTCTTTAGGAGGTGCGTCCTTATCTACTCGAGCAGGTAAGCCTCATCCATTCTTTATTAGCACCTATTCTTATTTCCCTTATCCTTTCTTCCTAAAGGTTCTTGTTCCTTTTCCCCTTTGTTTCTTTTAGGTCAAACCAGCGCCCAATCTGCCCTTGAAGCTGCTCCTTCCTTGGAGTCAGAGGCTTCTGAAGGTGTGTACTACCCGCCATCATTATTCTTCTCCCCTTTTCAGTTCTTTTTTTTTTCTTTCTTTCTATACTTCTTTTATGGCGAGTCCCCCGGTGTCCCTCCCTTCCTTTAGCACTTTTGCCAAGGTTTCTTCACCTTTCTTTCAACGTACTTTATGCCCTTTCACAGAGTCTTCTGAAAGGTCAGAAAGGCGGGAGGAGGAGCTTTCGTTGATGGTTGAAGTGGCTGCCTAAGCTCAAAAGGAAGCTCTACCACAGGGGAATGGTACTGGTTTTTTTTTTTCCTTCTATCTTTACTCCTTCCTTTCTCTCTCCCCCTTTTTTTGACTCTGTTTGCTTTCACAGGTGCTGACACAGGTGCTAAGGATCCTAAGCCTGCAGTTACTAAAGAAGCTAAGGAACCTGTTCCCACTGTCTAGGTTGTTGAAGCTCAGACAGGGATTCCCCAGACTATTCAAAGGGTTGGAAGTCCTCCAGCTCCTAAAGGTGGAGACACAACAATAAAGGAGGCCCCCGAGATGGCTATCTCAAATCCTAGCTCAAGGCTCCTTGCTTTTCTGGCCCACTTTGATTCTCTAGAGTTCAACAGTCTTCCTACAAGCCACTTCCATCGCTTTGGGCCTCCCTTTGGTAGCTTCATGCACTTCTCTGTGCCTGTTGAGGGCTTGCCACTCTTGGAGGGGCTACTCAAAGCCCATGGGGACTTCACCAGTGGGTTCAGGGGAATCGTATTCTTGGGCAACATCCTGATGGAGCTCTTGTGCGCCGTGCTGATTTCTCTGAGGGACTCCTCTCCTGATTCCCTCTCCGAGGAGAGACTTTTGGAGTGGAGATGAGTGGTGCAGGATCTTATGGAAGTCAAGTTCAATTTGTCTTTTTTGCTGGATTACCTGTGGTCCTTAGCTTACATGCTGTTCTAGAGGAAGGTTTCTAAGGACCTTGACATTGAGATTGCTGCTGCTGAGGAGGCCCTGGCTCGTGCTCACAAGGCATTGCAAGATCTGAAAGTTAAGAAGTAGCTAGTTCTTTCTTCATCAACTGTTCCTGCAATTTCCTCAGGAGGCTCTTTGCTGACCGACCTTATTCCTTAGTTCCTCTTTCTTTTTCTTTCTTTGAATAACTCAGGGTGTATAAGTTTATTTCCTCCATTGTTTTGTTTTTTTCAGACAATTCGAGGTGTTTAAATTTTTTTTTTTAAAGTAGCTACTTCTGACTGCTTTCTTTATGATATATATGGATCTGTGCTTTATGCATTTTTTTTTCTTTCTGTTTTCTCTCTCTCTCTCTCTCTCTCTCTCTTGTTTTTTTTTTGTATTGAGTCTTGGACCATGGCTCCTACAAATTCTTGTGGTAGGTCTTGGAATAGGTACCCTTGTGGTTGTGTTCCTGCGCAGGTACTAAGCTAGGTACATTGGATGCTGTATTATTCTTTTTTTTTTCCAAGTCCTAGGTCATGAACCAGGAGGACCTATTTTAGGGGAAGTACTAGGCTGGGTACCCCGGGGCACTCATTCTTGCTCGAAGTCCCAGACCATGTACTTGGACTGATTGTGGTGTGAGTCCTAGGTCATGCGTTAAGATTTCATCCTTCTTCCTTTTTTTTTTTTTTTTTTTTTTGCGCTAACCCAGGTACCTCTCCTAGAGTTGGCCACATTTGGGCTGAGCCATGTAATATTATGCAATCATACATCTTACTTGAAGCTCCATTTTTTTTTGAAAAGATTCCATCACAGTTACTAAGATAAGGAACATAGGATAATTGTCAAAAAGATAGTAAGGATCTTAGAGTGTCCTTCTATCATGGATTCTAAAAAAAGATGACTACATAAAGTTCTTTGCAAAAAACAACATGGCAAAACACAGAGAGTGAGGATTTTCAGTATCACCCAGAGTACATCTGTCAGGTGGGCACTCCATTTTCCCCCATACTCATGTTTCATTTTCTTGAGGATTTTCAATATCACCCTTTTGGTAGCCTCGGCCTAGCCATTTCCTTGTGGATAATATGGTGTGGACCTCCCATGCTTGATGTGATACGCCTCGGTCAGGTCCCTCATATGCTTATTTATGAATGGTGTACCATTGTCACTGATCAGTCTCCTTGGGATCCTAAAGCGTGTAATGATATGTTCTCGGATGAAGTTTGCCACGGCTGTTCCGGTGGCCTTCTTCAAAGGGATGGCTTCTACCCATTTTGTAAAATATTTGGTGGTTGCTAAGATCCATATATGGCCATTAGAATGGGGATTTATGGGTCCTATAAGATCGAGCCCCCAAGTATGGAAAGGCCATGGTGTGGTCATATCTTGCAGCACATCTGGGTGAGTATGTATTGCATCTCTAAGTACTTGGCATGCATGACACATTTTAACCAGCTTCTTGGAGTTCTTTTTCATTGTAGGCCAATAGTGCCCCAACTACAACAACTGCCTGTAAAGCCTTCTTTTCCCTGGGTAACTTCTACAATCACCGGAGTGGACTTCTCTGACTGCTTCTCTGGCCTCCCAAGGCCCCAGGCATCTTAGGGGATCCCCGCCGTACCCCTTTTTAAACAAGATTCCATTTTGCAAGAAGTATCTAAAGGCAAGTTTCTTGAGCTAGTGAGCCAGTGTCCTGTCAGTTGGTAGGATCCCTTGAGCCAAGTATTCCATAAATGGGGTCCTCCAATCTTCTGTCACGAATACGGCATAACTTTCTTCTTTGTCCATTGAAAGTCGACACTTTTGACATTCCTCCTGTACAATTGTAGCCTCTTTGTTCATATTTGGCCAGTAATACCCCATGCGCTGCATCCTTTTGTATAGGCTGATTTTTTCTGCAATCCCACAAACCTGGCTGTACAGTTCTTCTAATCTCAGCTTCCCTTCTTTTTCATTGATACATTTGGACAGGATCCCTCCGGGCAGCCTCCTGTACAACTCTCCTTCTATCAAAGGGTAATCTTTTAGTTCCTTGATACTTCCTTCATGCCCCAACTTTCCTATCTTTCCTTTTACCTCATCTCTCCAATCTTTCTGTTTTGATTCTTCAAGGAACATCCTTTTGAGGATCCCTATGATGGAATGTTCCTGCTTGCTTACCTTTATCAAAGTACTTTTTCCTTTAAATGGTATCTGGGATCCTAGGGTGGCTAGTGCATCAGCAAACTTGTTTTCGCTTCTTTGGGTGTATTCCACACTGAAGGTTTGGAATTTTTTGCTCCAACTTCTGTGCCCAAGTTCTGTAGGCTGCCAAACTTTGTTCTCTTAGTGCAAAGTCACCCTTTACTTGGGAGACTACGAGGTTGGAGTCTCCCAAAACCTTCATATGTTTTACCCCTATGCTGAGTGCTATGTCCAGTCCAGTCAAGGTATGCCTCGTACTTAGCAGCATTATTTGAACAGAGAAACTCAAGCTTGAAGGATAATGGCATGGTATCCCCATCTTCGCAACTTAACACAATTCCCAAGCCATTTGAAGTTGTCGTTGCTGACCCGTCAAATCTCATGGTCCATTTTTTTCCTGAGAGTTCTACTACTTCCACCTCTCCGGGGATCTCCTTGCTTAGTGATCACTCTTCTTCCCCTAGGAACTGGGCTAGCAGATTTGCTATGGCTTGGCTTTTGACAGCCTTGGGGGTCCTCAGACCGATGTCATATTGAGAGAGCAAAACCAGCCACTGTGCTATTCTTCCCTTTAGGAGAGGCTGGTGAAGGAGTGCTTTTATGGGATGAGACTTGGTCACTAGGAGGATCTGGTGGGCTGAGAAGTACCGTTTTAGCCTTTGGGATCCATACATAACCACCAGACATGCCCTTTCTATCCTGGGGTACCTGGTCTTTGTATCTTTTAGTGTCCTGCTCACATAATAAATGGGTTGCTCATTCCCATCATCATCTTCCTATGCTAGCAGGGCTCCTATAGCTTGGGAATTTGATGCTAAATATAGTAACAAGGGTCGCCCACGTACTGGTGCTTGTAAGGTAGGCAGATGGTTCATAATCTGCTAGATCCTCTAAAAGGCTTTCTGCTGTTCAGTTCCCCAAGTGAACTCAACCCTCTTTTTCAGCTATTTGGATAATTCACTTGTGACCGAAGCCAGTCCTGGCACAAACCTCCTGATGTAAGAGACCCTCCCCAGGAAACTTTTGAGCTTTAACCGTTTTTGGCCTCCTCATTGTTGCAATTGTTGTGGCCTTGGCTGGATCCACACTTATGCCTTTGCGATGTATTAGGAACCCAAGAAATTTTCCAGCAGACACTCCAAAGGCACACTTCATGGGGTTCATGCGTAGTTTGTACTTCCTGTACCTTTCAAAAACTTGTTCAAGCACCTAGAAGTGTCCTGCCCTAGTCTTAGACTTTACCACGATGTCATCCACATAATCGTCCATTTCCCTAAGCATCATATCATGGAAGATGGCTATCATGGTTTGTTGGTACATGGCTCCCGCATTCTTAAGGCCAAAGGGCATCACAATGTAATAGAAATTCCTGATCGGGGTCCTGAATGCTGTCTTATCTACATCTCTAGCAGCCATGCGAATTTGGTTATACCCACTATATCCATCTATAAATAAAAACATAGAGTTTCCCGCAGCTGAATCTACAAGGAGATCAATATTAGGCAGGGGGAATTCATCTTTTGGACATGCCTTGTTCAGATTGTGAAAATCCACACAACACCGGATTTGGCCATTCTTTTTCTTCATAGGTACTATGTTGGAGAGCCATTTAGGATGCTGGATTGGCTTGATGAACCCAGCTGCCAGTAGCTTCTTGACTTCCTGAGTTATTTGAGCCTCTATGTCAGTGTGAAAGACCTTGGCTGGTTGAACTACTGGCTTAACTCCTGGGTTCATGTTGAGAGAATGGACTACTAGTCCTAGGTCCAAGCCAGGCATCGCATTGTATGTCCATGCGAATACATCCACATACCTCCTGAGTAATGCTACTAATTGTTCTTTTTCTTGTGTTGTTAACTGACTGCTAATGAAGACAGGTTTCAGGGATCCTAGACCAGCCCCCAAGTTTACTTCTTCCAATTCCTCTTCAGACTGGATTTGAGCTTCCTTGTCTAGATCCTCTAGGATTTCTTCTTGAACCATCATACAATCTGGCAGTTCGGGACCCTCCTGCATAATGCATTCAAGCCCCGCGTACCTTTATAAACGATATATTAGCCTTCCTCCGGGCTCCCGCACCACTACACATTCCCAGGATCCTGAGGAGCTAGTCTCCTTCTTTTGCCTTTTTCTGTCCAAGAGGTTCCTTAGGTCGTGGGTACCTCCTCTTTCTTCTTCTTCCAAGACAAGTGCTCCTAGTGTCCCTAGTGTGGGACTCTCATCATCTAGTTCCAATTCTTCATAAAACATTGTTTCTATAAAGTTCACTTCTTCTTGGCTGAAAGGGATTGGATTGGCAGGGATTCTTATGGGCTTCCCATTCAATCTTCCTTTAACACATTGATGGTACATGGAGGGAATGAGGCGATGCTTATGGAGCCAGGGGCGTCCCAACAGAACATGGTAAGAAACTTCTGAGTTAATCAAATGGAATATGGTCAGGGCTACTATTAGGCCCACCTTTAAGGCCAGCTGCACATATCCCTCAGTCGATTCTGCTACTCCTCCAAATCCTATTATCTCCATAGGAGCCCCCAGGATCCTCCTACCAATCAAGCCCACAGCCTCTAAGGTACTTAGGGCTATGAGGTTGAATGATGCCCCTATGTCTATCAGTGCTCTCCTGATTTGGACACCGTTTATGGTGGCCATCAGATAAAAGGGTCTGCAATGGTCTGGATGTTCAACTTCCATGTCTTCATCCGTGAAGGTTATTGCATTGGTTGTCTCCAAGTAAGCTCGGTTGGCATGGGATTCTACTGTGAAACATTCCACCCCTGAATCAGCTGCTATACTCATGAGGGATTCTATGGCCATCCTTCTTACTTCTAGCCCAAATCCCAATTGATTGAATAATGATCTGAACTTAGGGCTCTTCTGAAGGGTCTTGACTGTGCTAGGGTGAAAGGATCCTTCAGGTTCCTCTACTTCTGCCGAGCTTCCATGGATTACTACAGCCACCACTCCTTTCCCTTTATGGTTGGGTAAAGGGTTCCTCTACACCTCGGGCTCCTTTTGGGTGAGCTCCAGGGTCCTCTCCCTAAACTTTTTTGTGAAAAAGCCTCCGAAGGGTCCAACAATCCTTGGTGGAGTGCTTGACATAGTTATGAATCATGCAAAACAAAGGATTCTTCCTTTCTTCCTCAATAGGTGGAATGGACACAGTGAATGACCTAACAATTCCGTCTCCAATCCATTTATCCAGAACATGATTCAATTCTTCCGCAGTACATGGGATCACAGGTGGTTCCTCGGCCATTTCTCCTTTAATTCTCTTCCTCTTTTCTCCTACCAAAGCTGTCATGGCCTAAGGTACTGGCACCCTCTTTGTTCTCATGGTCAACACTGTCCTCCTAGTTCTCTGTAGCAGGTCAGCAAATTGGGTTATGCATAGATTTTCGAGATTAAGCCTGTAATCAAAGAGCATGTTAGATATGCAAGTCTCCATGAGCTCCCTATCGAACCGTGTGCCTCACCAATCCATCCAACCACCAATTGGTGAAGGATGAGGGGGCACAAATCTTTTATAGCATTCGATCGTAGACCAAGCCCATTGGTATTGGAGCAAATTGTGAAATCCCTCACAATCCCTCCCTCACAATGCGGCTCCAACGACTCAAACCTATGACCTTGGCTCTGATACCACTTGATAGGCCACAAAGAAATTGACCCCTTGTGATTGAAATTAATTAATTAATTAGCCAAATTATTAATTAATCAATTTATCATGCAAAACACGTGGTAGCACAAACAAATCACCAATAAACTAATTATGCAGGCGGAAAATAAATAACACGGTAATTTGTTTACGAATGGAGAAAACCTAACGGCAAAAACTCCACCGAGTGTCACCACTCCTGAAACTCCACTATTATCACAACAAGCGGTTACAAGTAAAGGAATCCCAAGTACCTTACCAACCTACAGTTGAACCCTTACCCCAATACCCAATTGGACTTGTTCTGTAATGACAGTTCCCCCTTTTGATGCACGGCTCCCAAGTACGTGACTAACCAATGCGCGAATCCCAGTACGCAACTTCAATAACCAACTATGAAGGTTATTGACTGCAAAGTTCTTTAATTCATCCACATGATGAAGATCAAGAAGATGCTTGGTTACAAAACCCTATGGTGCACATACACAGCAACTTCTTCAAGAGAAAGAGATAAACTAGGGCAAGAACTTCGTCTTTGGTTACAAATTGCTTGAACAGAGTTTGCTCAATGCTTGTGCAACTTGTGTACTTTGACAGCTCTTAAAACAATCCTTTTATATGTCTAGGGTTAGGAGAAAAGAAAGCCCAAAGACACATCCATGGATCTCAAGAAAAATAGAACAGAAATTCTGTTTTCATAAACCTCGACAGATAGAAGCTGTCAAGCATCTGTCGAGCTAGCTGTCGAGCCACGGGGCTAAAACAACTTCTTAAACCTCGACACATGCTAGCTGTCAAGTTTTAATAACTCTGCACTTTCAGCTTGTTTTCTTGGACAGACTTGAAGGCTTCAACACTTGATCTTGAAACATGATTTCTTGAAGTATTTAAACACATCCTAAATCTACCCAAATACAAGTAAAGTGCATTTTGTCAAAGGATTAGCCAATTACATAAAATCATGATATATGTTCTTAACATGTGAAACACATATGTCCTAACACTCCCTTTCTTCGTGATCCCCATAGCAGTCCAAAGAAACATCCTCAAATCTTTTGATGAACTGGATAGGGTCTTTTCCGAGCCTTTGCCTTACCATCTGAAGGCTTTGGAAGGTGGCCTTGTCTTCACCTGGATAATACTTTGAGCAAAACCTCTCCATCATCTCATTCCAGGTCTTAATGGACCCCGGCCTCAAGGTAGTGTACCATGTGTATGCTCTGTCCAATAGGGACTTAGCAAACTCTCTTAGACACAGCTCCTTGTCTCCTGCGTAAAGACCCATGGTGTGAATGAACCTACTCACGTGCTCCACAGCACTTCCGTTCCTTCCATCAAAAGGGTGAAACTTTGGGGGTTCATATCCCTTGGGATAGGGCTTGCCAAGGAGTTTTGGTGGGAATGAGGGATCCCGAGAGAATTGCTTGGGGATCCCCGAGAGCTTTTCCCTTTCTTGTTCCAAAAGGGCGTTGACATCCGCTAGTGTGAGATACTAGGGGTTAACTCCCCCTCCTACTACTGACCCTCCTTTTGGTTGGGCTCTTTCTTGGTTGGCCACAGGGGGAGCGTTATCTCTGATTTCTTGAGTCCTTCCCTCTTTGAGGATACGGATCTCCTGTTGTAAGTCTTTCATCATTTCTGCCATCTGAGCCATGGGCTCTAGTTCCTACACCCCACACCTCTGTCCTAAGACGACCTCCTGCTCCACCAGAGGTACTTCATTCCTCTGCCTTGAAGTTACCTCATTTTCTCCTACGAGCTCAAATGTCGCAGGTAGTACATTGGTACCTTTACTGTTCCTTGGTCTTGGAGCCATGCTCTGCGAAGGGACTGCTTCTTCCCTTTCCTTTACCTAGTCCCTAGTGGAGTCGCCCTAATGTGTGGGTTCTTTTTTTTTTTAGCACACAGGCCCAAGTAGAAACAAGGATCCTGGACCCAATACTTATTGTTTTAAGGGATTGGGCTTGGTTCACCGCAGCTAAATTGGGCTGATTTCGAACCAAGTAGTGCACAAAGCATGAATCCTACAACACATACATGCTAACAGACAAGAAATATATGCACTGAACAGCAAGGAATAGCAAAGGAACGAAATTGATCAAGAAGGAACATAAAATAAAGCATTAGGGATCTTAAAATAATGCAAAATATTTTATTACTTTCTTGATTGTGTAATACACTATGCTCACTAGGACGGGTTACAAGGTCCAAATAAGTTCAAAATCACAGACTTAGATGGCTCTTCAGGCCTCTAAGACTTGCAAAGTTTGAATCTCTTTGAATCTAAGTGTGTTCTCTAGTGGCTATTTGAGGATACCGAACAATATTTCCCTCCTTTTTCTCTTTTTTTTTTTTTTTTTTTTTTTTTTTTGAATTCTAACAGAGTTTTCTTAATGATTTTTACTCTAATTCACTATTGTTGAATGTCTTTCACTGTTGGTTGCTTCCCCTTTTATAGTGCCATCCTAGGGTTTCCGGGGTACCACTGATTCCCTCTATTTGTTCTTCTGGGTACCAGAACCAATGTTGTGTCAGCAACATTAGTGGCTGGTCCCTTCCTTATTCTTTATTATTTCCCTTTTTTGAGATTTCATCTTCGAAAGACCCCAGCTAACCTTCCCGTACTGGGGTGTCTTAAAGGGCTGACCTTTGGTCTTTCTTCTTTTAAGGCTTCTAGATTCCACCTTTTCAGACCCAACTTTTGGTTGCTTTTCCCTTTATCATTTTTACCAAGTGAGTTGATTCCTTCCTGCCAGGCTGAAAGATCCCCAGCCACATTCCCTTATGGTTCTTCTTCCTGGGTTCCCCGAGGTACTAGGCCTTTACTCATGGGTTGTTGGTTCTTAAGCCTTCTGACCCCCTTTCTGCATCATTGAGTGGCTGATAGAGACATATCTATTCTATTTCCTTGTGTTTCTTGGTACACACTCTAAACTGTCTTAATCCCAACCTAGCTTTGCTGCATGTCCCAAGGATCCCTGGCTCCTGGGAATCCCCAGGTATCCTGGCCCAGTTATTTTCCCGGGCTCCCCAGCGATTTTCTGACCTTTAAGGGCTATGCTGGGCTTTTTTCCTTCCTTTATTTTATGGGGCCTGAGACTTGCCCATTCATGGATTTAGGTTCCTCTTTATGGACCCTTAATGGGTTTGGACCTCTCTTCTTTCTTATTGGAAGCCTAAATGCTTTATTTTTCCTAGGTTTCAATCCTTTGCTTTGTTTTGGGCCTTGGTATAACATTGTGATTTTTTGGACCTCAACAATGGACCCAATATTATTGTTGTTGTTGTTGTTGTTGTTTTGTTTTTATTTAATTTTAGGATTTAATAAAGTAAAATATATTAAACTATAAGTCTATAAGAGCATTAGCATCCGGAATTGCATAAAAGTTTCTATTTTACCATGTAAAAAGCTATTTTATCTATTATACAATATCATTTTACAATACACCCAACATCTCAAATTTTATTTTAACATATAACACATTAAAATAATATAAATTATACAATTAAATAATATAAAACTATCTATCTCTCTTCTCTCTAATTTCTGTCACTGCCTCTCTGTCTCTGTCTCTCTCTCTCTCTCCCTCTCTCTCAACCACACCACCACCAACAATATGAGGCACCACCACACCAAAACCCATTGTTTAACCACCACAACCACCACCAACCCAACCAGGATCAAAGCAGCAAACCCACCATCACATCAACCACCACGACCTAAGAACAAAACGCAACCACCATGCCAAGAACAAAACCACCATGGCCCAACCACAACCACGAACCACAACCCCCAACTTCCACCACAAACGCCACCTTGACCACAACCCACGACCTCCTTGGCTTGACCACAAACTACCACACCAAAACCCATTGTTTCCGCTACAACCACCACTAACCCAACCAAGAACAAAGCCCAGCAAACCCATTATCACTGCAACCACCGTGACCTAAGAACAAAACCACAATTACCCAGCCACAACCACAGCTCCACCATGGTTCCATGATGTCCACGCCTTCACCACAGAAGCCGATCTCCATGCCTCCACCATAAACCGTTGTCTCCATGTCGATTCGAGAGAGACCGAGACAAAGAGAGTGGGGAGAGAGAGGCTAAGATTACAGAGAGAGGGATGGAGTCTGAGCTGAGAAAAGAGAGACTTGGAAGAGAGAGAGAGAGAGAGAGAGGAGAAGTAATGAAATATAATAAAAACGATTTTACAACTTGCTACAGTATCTTCTAAAAGTACCATCTTACTGTAGCTAAGTTGCAAAAATTTTTATAAATAGAAATTGGGATAATGCTTGTTTTTGTTGGTTTGATGGTAAAAAATAGCAATTTAGGGGTTGCAATTCTAATGCTCTAACTATATAACTATGTGTTTGATTAAATAGGTTTGAGATTTTTTTTTAACGCTTCATACCCCTTGTTTCATGTCTGACACCATCAGGGATTCGTAATTCACTTAACCAACATTTTTGTTTTTTTTTTTTTTTTGGAAAGTTGGAAACCAACGTATTTAAGAATCTGTCAATACCTATTGTCCCACACAAATAAAAATATTTCAAATAACACCATAATGACACTCAATCATCAAGACCAAAGGTTTGGCTATCTTGGATGTGTTTCTCAAAGTACGGTTGATCATTATAAACATCATTCTAGTCATTATTAGCTGAATTAAATTATTAAAAAAAAAAATCACCTTTGTAGTTAATGGTCTCTCTCATAGTGGCATCACCCTCGGATTTCTTAGCTTTTCACACTCGCCTTCCATTCTCTAGTAGTCTAGTCTCTTCTCTTCTTTTTTTGTTTTTTGTGATTTTATTTATTAGGTTAAAGTGACGACTGGCGACTGACGTGAGCGTTAGGCTTTTATTTTTTACTTTTTTTTTCAATCAATTTTGGTTAGGGCTACTGGGCTGATCTGTTTATTACATTTTTTATTAGTTTGGGGTCTTTGAACTCCATTTGGAGGCCTAAAATAAGCACACACAAAAAAAATTAAATTTTCCTTTATAGCACAAGATCTTTAGTATCTCTATGGGATCGGAATTCTATAAGATCTGGATTGAAATCTCACACAAATTTCACTTTATTAGAGATCCTAGTGAGATCCATAACATTTTAGGGATGTAGGATCTTAGTATTTTAATATCCTAAGATCCAGATAGGGATATTAATAACCATAGACTATACTACTACTATTTAAAGGGTTTCTCCTGTTTGGAATGAACATTTTGGTGGTTAAAAAATACCCCTACATCCAATGTTTAAGTAAAGACAAAACTTGGGGATAACCCAGTAAAAATACATATAACTCTCACATAAATTATCTTAAAATTTAAGAGTGATATACTTATTGGCCCCCCTAGAATTTTGGAAAAAAATGACTTTAGACCTCAAATAAATTCACACTTTCAACCTAATGAGAAAATTTTGATAGGGTAAATTACAAAATTAGTCCCTATCCTTTACACCATATCTCAATTTGGTCCTTAACCTTTCAATTGTTTCAATTTGGTCCCTAACCTTTTTAGTGTCGTGTCAATTTAGTCCATGTTGTTATCTCTTAGATGAAAAAAACTGATGTGTCAAATGGAATAATAAAAATATATTAATTATATCACATCAACGGCCAACTGTACTGCCACGTCAGATTAAAAAAAAAATCTATTGCAAATGTTCACACATGAGATCAGATTAGGGAAATTTCTAAATCCCTAAATTCCTGTCTCTCATCAGGTTCATCTTCCTCTCCTCCATCACCTTTACTCTCACTCTCACTTTCCCAAAACGCTTTCCCGCCAAAAGCACTTACTTAACTCTTTCAAATGGCCCCTAGTTTTGCTTTCTCTCTCTGTATCTCTCTTCTTATATAACACCATCTTCCACAACCTCGCTCACATTATTATCTCTTTCTCTGATCTTTGTCTCTTTTGAGCTTTTTTATTTTTTTCCTTTCTTTCAAACAAACCCATTTATTTCCAATCTTAATCTTATCAATTTCAAAAAGCTGAGAAAGATCGTGGTTTTGAACCTTTTGATCATTTTTAGCTTCTGGGTGTTATGTGTTGGGCTTTGGATTTTTTAAGTTGAAGTTGATATTGCTGGCTTAAAAAATCCACTCAAATTATTTTAAAAACAAAAATAAAATAAAACCATTTCAGATGTTCACATGTACAAATCAGTCTAGGGAAAATTCTAAATCCTTCCAATCTCTCATCAGATTCACCTCCCTTTCTTCTCTCTCTCTCTCTCTCTCTCTCTCTCTCTCCCCCCCCCCCCCCCAACTCTCACGTGAGTCAAGAATCAAGATTACAAATCTCACATGTGAACATTTGAAGTGGGTTTTTCTTTAAAAAAATTGATGTGGGGTAATTGATATGGCATGAAAAATATTTTTTTATTATTCCGTTTGACACATCAGCTTTTTTCATCCAAGGGATAATAGAAAAGACTAAATTGACACGTCATTGGAAATATTAAGGACTAAATTGACACAAGTGAAAGGTTAGGGACCAAAATTAAGATATGGTGTAAAATATAGGGACTAACTTTGTAATTTACCCATTTTGATATAAAGAACCCAGAATCAAAAATGAAATTTGGCCATTCATTGATTTGTTGACCCATAGCTCCACCAAAATAAGCAACAAAATAATTTTAATAAATTCAAACAATCACAAAAGGATAAATAGAAAAAATAAATCCAAATCTTTTCATTCAGGACTCTTACACTCCGTTTGAGAGTTCATAAGGGAATGAAATGGAATGGAATAGTCATTAAAGGAATGGAATAGAATGAATTTAGTAGGGAAATGAATGATTTTGAATTAAAAAATCTTGTTTGGATGTTTTAAAATAAAGGAATGGAATTGAATGGAATGTAAGTAATATTGTTTGGAAGTGACATTGGAATGAATGGAATGAAAAGAAATTATTTTATAATAACATTACTATTATACCCCTCATTTTAAAGAACATAAATAATGATTCTAGTTTAGGGGGAAAAAAATTTATTGTAGCTAAAAATTAAGTTATGTATATTTCTATGTTGTAAAGAAATTCACGCATCACATATTTATTTTCAACAAAATAAACATTGTCTAAAAAATACAAACAAATATCTTTTTTTTTTTTTTTAACTATAATGAGTCTTGCCAAAACAAAACAAAATAACAAAATAAAGCAAATCTAAAGTTGGCCAAGAAATCCCACACTTTTTAATTTTTAGGCTTAGACATCAGTGTCAATAGAACACATTTGCACTCATGATCTGGGCAACCAAAGAACATGTAGGTCTCAGTCTTTGATATTGGATCCAAGTCCAATACGCCCAACGCTGCATGAACTTCTTCTCCATATGACTTTGAAAAACACTTTGCCATAACCTCAGTCACCCTATCAATTTCCATTGATACATTATCAAATGACTGGGAAATTACATTCCCAAGTTCGTCATCTTCTGCCAGTCTTCTTTTCTTGCTTTTAGAAGACATTGCATCTTGTGATGACGCTCGAGAACATACAACATTAATTTATGGTGACCTCTGATCATCTTCGACTTCAAAGTTCTCCAAAGAAACTTCATTTTGAGATACCAAATTATCAATCTCATCAATAGTGGTCGATGCAGCATACCTAGCACGTCTCTCCTTTGCAGTTTCAGCATGATCACCTTTTGCTCTATCTTTAGCCCAAAGTTGTGTCATCTTAGAGTAGTTGGGCATAGGTGTTGTCATCCACTTCTTGGCCGCAGGTTTAGACTGTTACAAACCAAGAAAAATGGTTATATTACAGATATAATTATGTAATTCAAAATTAAACTCACAAAAAATGGTAATTTACTGCTATAAGTGGCTCCCAAACTTCTAGTTCAACTGTCTATATATTTAAAGAATCATTCCATCCAGAACCACTCAATCCATCTATAAATATGTCATAGCATTCATGAAAATTCTTCTTCAATGTCTTTTGTCGATTTTTCACCTTATCCTTATTAATCTCCATGTGAAATTTTTCAACCAACTCTTTCACTATGTCATCATATGCCTTAAAGGTAAAAGTTCCATTAACTTTACCACCGATGATCACTTGATGTAAAAAAAAATCCATTAAAGCATCATCCATAACACTACTCCATTGTACTTCTTTGCTTGGATCTCCACCATTCTTCTTTTATATCTTACCCATGCTATAATTAATAAGACAAAAAACACATATAAAATATTGTTTAGATATTAATATTAATTATCAAAAGATAGAGAGCAATATCAAAATGAAAAGAGAAATTTGCATAACATTTAGGTCTAAGTAATTGAAACATAACATAGTCTTAAACAACATGACAACAATAAACCCAAAAGCTATCACATTTGGACATAGTTTTGCCACATGGCTAATGCTATAGAATCTCTTATAATATCTCATTGTCTAGCATGCTTATCATCTTCTCTAGGAGTAGGGACCACACGTTCACAATGAGAATGTAAAACCTCTTCATCAACTTCAGCAATAAGACTTTCATCAGGATCGACACCCATTAAATAATTATGAAGTATGCAACATAATAAAATGATTTCATTTTGTGTGTCAACACAATAACTAGGCTCTATTGTACTTGCTATGATAGGAAATCTCTTTTTCAGTACACCAAATGCCCTTTCAATAGCATTGCGCAATGGCGCATGTCGCAAATTAAACAATTCTTTAGCATTTTCAAGAGGACGAGCAGAGTACTCTTTTAAATGATATCACATTCCGCTATAAGGTGCAATCAGACGACTTCTATTCATGTATCCCGCATCAACAAGATAATATTTACCTAATAAACACTAACAATGGTTAATTATATACTATAATTTTTTTAATTATAAAGAATACATCCTAATACATATTTGAATTAAATTTACCTTGTGGGATTTTCAAATTATCGTTTCTAGTTAAAGCGCTCTTTATTATTCTTGAATCTGAAGCAGTTCCTTCCCAACCTAGTAATACATACGTGAATTTCAAATCAAATAAGCATGCCGCCAACACATTTTGTGTTTGGTAACCCTTCCTACCCCGATATCTTGGTGCATCCTCATTCGACACTTTGACACGAACATGTGTTCCATCAAGTGCCCCAATACAATCCTGAAATTAACAATATCTCTCAAAGACATTTATCTTAAAATATATTTATACTAGACTACTATCAAATATAAAATATAAACATGATATATTTACCTTAAAATATGGGTTGAACCTACTACTCTGTAGTATTTCAAGTGGAACTTGGGTTCCATCAAGTTGTCGAAGAAACTGATCCTCTAACATAATTATTGATCATAACACATTATGAAAATGGCAACTAATGGTCTCACTGGAACAACAAAAAAAGAAGGAAATTGTACGGTTCTTCACATTATGTGATAGAATGTGAAGAAACTTGGCAACTTGCTCTTCAACCGTGGCACGTTGTGTGGCTTGAAGATCACCGTCTCTTCGCAAAATGTCACACAAACCATGAAAAGCTTGTGGACCCATGCGTATTACATCATAGCTTTTTTCACTAGTCCTAAGTTGAGACATTATTTCATCATGAACGTGTTGTCTTTCTATGATTGATTGTGTAGGAATGTGGGGAACACGACTTTTTAGTCGTTACCTTCAATGGATAATGTAGCACAAATAATGGCATGCAGCATGAACTAAGGCTAGTTTCCGCATAGAGTCCGAAAAAATTATGGTCTCAAGTACCTCATCATTCAAATCTATCTAAGTAAATCAAGACTCTCCTAATAAAAATAGGAAAAAAAAATCATCTTTATATAAATATATATATATATATATATATAAATCAAACAAACAACCCCATATCCTTCCCCCATCGCCGCTTGCTGCAAAGAGCTCCATCAAGTTGAAGATCTGACCAGCCAACTAGGGACAATCGGCGCAAATCTAGCCTTCAGGCCCTCTACGTCTCCACTACTGTATTTATCTCTCTTTGAACCCCTCTCTCTGTTTGTATATTCAAACATGTTCACTTTGAGTTTAAGACTCAGCTGCTCTTTGTTTTAGTTAAGTGATGGAAAACTATAGTAACTCATAAAATAGTAATATAAAATAGGATTGTTAATTATATTATTATTTTATTGATTGATATTTTTCATTGATGAATATAGATTGATATGTTGATACGTGTAGTTCAATCAAACAAAATAAGATCATTGTGTAGAGTACTGTAGAGGACTAGTAGCTATATTGTTAACTTGTGAGTGATCATTAGATTGCTTTATATTCAATGTAATTTTTATGTCTACATTGCAATTTCAATGTAAACTTACATGATAGACATACAAAAAGTAATATATATTGTACATATTTGTAAAGAAATGGTAAATATTGTATATGTTTTGCAAATATATATAATATTTGCCACTTTTTTTGTATACAATATAAATTTATATTATAACAGCACAATGTAAAAGAAGAATTTCCCTATATTTTAATTTATAATAGTGTTTCTATAATAATAGTATTTGCTTGAGCAATTAAATTAAGCCATTCACTCATTCTTATAGACTTGTTTATTAATTTTGTAAAATAAAGTTTTTTTTTTTTTGTCATGATTTTTTTAAGTTAAAAACTTTTATTATCTTTGGCTTGGCCTCCTATAAAGTATTTTTGGTTTCGCCACTAACTATATGGATGCTTATTTGAAGTTTTTTTTTACTTATACTTTGCCCCCCTAACTTGAAATCTTGGGTCCGTCCCTGAACTATAGGAAGAAATTATCACACGTGACACAGTGGATATTACTTTGGAACACATTCAAAAACACTTTCGAATCAAAGAAATTAGTCGAACTCGTAAAGTGCAAAAACGAAGTCTTGACATTGTTACAATTAATGGCTAAGGTGATGCATGAATAAATCAATCATGTGCACGTTGCAGTACTTGTTGAATATTGGTTTTTAGAAAAAGGTAAGGTATGAGTATGACAAATTTACTTGTGCAATATAGTATTCTCATTTCATCAAGAAGAGGAAATTCTTCTTTTATCCTTTTTTTTTTTTTTTTAATTTATGTGAAATCAATATTATTCATAGATTTTATGAACACATATGGTTAGTGACGGGACTTGAACCTTAACTCTTGCCCCACACACTCCACAAGCACCTATACTTGTAAAGTGACCATCATGCCAAAGATACATGGTGGTAACTTTTTTTTTTTTTTTTAAATGCACTTAATTTTCTTCAGGACTTAACTCTTAATTAACTTAATCTATAAGTAATTAGTAGACTAAATCAAGGTATTAAATGGTGCAGGACACCATACAAATGATATCCCAAAATGTTATATTCACTACTCAATTGAAGCAGGAATTATATGAGGACAAAATTTATGTACAGTACCTTAGGTATTGTTTCTTAGGTCCCTCTTTTAAGATTCTGCCATGTGGCTAATTAACTTAAAAAATACACTTCCATCCATGAGAAAAAAGCCACATGGCAGAATCTTAAAAGGGGAACCGAAGAAACAGCACATAAGTATTGTACCTAAGTCTTGCTCATTATGGCCATTAGGGGTAGGTATTGATAGTCGCTCTCTAAGGTTCTAGGACGAATCTATTCCTTTAACCCCAGTGGAGCTTTTCTGTCCTTGTCCCCGTACAGGTATCCCGTTTCCCTCTAGTGTCCTGTCACTAGTAGGGCGTCCCAAATCACCATCCAAAACACAATCATTACACACCTCACTACCTGTACAACTTACCAACATGGAATCCCTTAAAGGATTATGGAAAAAACTCTCTCTATTAGACTAAGAAGAAACTGGAATAGCATGCCCAAAGCGGAGCCTGACTCCTTTACTCTTGCTGCAAAATTCTTGACAAAACGAGTCGTCAATGTGGAATCAGTGGCTCGTACATTCAGGCCACTTTGGAGATCGAAAAAGGATGTTCAAATTAAAGATATAGGCAACAACATCCTGTTTTTTAACTTTGAAGATGAATGTGATTTAGACAGGGTACTTGAACATGAGTCTTGGACATACGACAAACACCTTGTGGTCTTTGAGAAAGTGACTGCAAATGTGCCCATATCATCACTCGCCTTCCAGTTTACATCATTCTAGATCCAAATCCATGAACTACCAGTCCAATGTTTAAACCAAGAAACTCGGGATGCCATTGGAAGCTCATTGGGCACACCATTACTCATGATCGATTCAGAAAGCGAAGGAGGTAAGGGAAACTATTTACGAGTTCGAGTTCGAATTGATATTACTAAACCTTTGAACAGGGTACGCAAGGTATGGTTCGAGGGGTCTGTCATTGGGTGCACAATTTTGAAATACGAGCGCCTCCCAAACTTCTGTTACTGGTGCGGATTGGTCTCCCATGATGATAGAAATTGTGAACGCTGGCTGAGAAGCAAAGGTTCACTGAAAAAGTCAGACCAGAATTTTGGGGATTGGATGAGAGCAGAGATAGACCTCACTACCAGAAAAACCTCCATTACTGTACCTGGAACCAGACCGAGACACCCAAATAACAAAAACCTCCACCACAAACACCCACCGTCCCAAACACCCAACCACCAACATCCCAGCCACGTGATCTTCCACCAACCCCGGCGACAATCCCAACAACTGTCACTACCATGACAATAAATGAGGTCATAATTGCTCATCAATCCAGTGCTGATTGGCAAGAGAATCACACATTCAATGCCCCTAACGGCTGCATTTCTGGCACTGAGGAAGCAACCGTTAAAAAATCCAGCATAAATGCCAACATTGATGACAGAGAGAAAGTCTTAAACCCCACACACACTGAATCCGAGACCAATCTGGACTTAAAGCCCAAAGTTCTAACCCAACACACTCCTACCACTATTGGGCCGTGCACCACTCATCAGCCCACCATCACCACACAAAGCCAACCCCAACACACCCCTACCACATTGGGCCGTGCACCACTCATCAGCCCACCAATAACACACAAAGCCAACCCAATCCTTTGCCAACCAAAACAACGTGGGCCAGAATTCCACGTGACAAACAAAGCAGCCCAAGTGACGTGCTCATGATTGAGAGAAAACACAAAAGAAGTGATGAGTCTGAAGAAGGTAGCCATCCCACAAAAAAAATCTCAATGCCCTATAAGGAATCCCCAGAAGCTTACCCAACAGTGGTGGCTGCCAAGCAGCCCCGCCGACACCAATGAACACCATAAGCTGGAACTGCCGTGGTTTGGGATGACCATGTGCAGTTCAGGAACTCACCAAGATGGTGAAAAAATACGCTCCCACAATTGTTTTTCTCATGGAAACAAAATCAAAAGACAACTACGTGAAGAATTTAAAGGTAAAACTGCAGCTAGACAATGTCCACATAGTCTCTAGACTCAATACAGGTGGTGGCCTCGTACTGTTTTTGAGCAGAGACATCAATCTACACGTGATGGATGCAACCCCAACTTACATTGATGCAGTGGTGAACCCAGGAGTGGATGACGCCTGGCAGTTTACGGGATTCTACGAAAACCCTGTAACGGCCAACCGGGAACACTCCTGGGCACTACTAAAACATTTAAGCCTCAAAATGGATCTCCCTTGGTTTTGTGCGGGGGACTTCAATGAGATTGTCAGAGCATAAGAGAAACTGGGTGGTGCAATGTGTCGGGAGAGACAAATGATTGACTTTAGAGAAGCTCTTGACTTCTGTGGATTCCAGGACTTGGGTTTTGTTGGCTCTCCGTTCACATGGTGCAACAACCAGTTTGATGGTACAGTGACTTGGATTAGATTGGACAGAGGAGTAGCAACCAACCCATGGATTCAAATGTTCCCATCAACCAAAGTTCATTACATCTCTGGTTCGCTCTCGGATCATAGCCCATTATGGATTTGTACTGACGATGAAAATGCCCAGTTTTACAGGAAAAGGAAACCTTTTAGGTTTGAAGCGGTCTGGATGAGGGATGAAGGGTGTGAAACGGTGATAAAAAACTCATGGGAGGACCATGCAATTGAAAATCCGATTGGCAGAGTGGCAAAAAATTTAGAGGCATGCCGATTATCCCTTCAGTCTTGGAGTAAACATTCATTCGGCAACATCCGTCGCATGCTGCAACAAAAGAAAAAATTGCTAAAGCAGGCAGAAGCAAACTCCATGAACGGATCCAACCATTTTTAGGTGAGAAGTTTGAGGGCTGAGGTGCATGATTTGATGGTCAAGGAAGAATGTCTATGGCAGCAAAGATCAAGGGTGAATTAGCTGAAAGCGGGGGATCTAAACACAGCCTATTTCCACAGTCGTGCAAACCAGAGAAATCGAAGAAATTTCATCTCCAAACTGACCCTTGACAGTGGGGAAGTTGTTAAGGATGAACAGAAGATCGGGGAGGCCTTTGTGCAATATTTCCAATCTATCTTCCAATCAGTCAACCCAGCCGGGTTTGATCCAATCCTTCAAGGGATTGAACCCAAAGTGACATCACAGATGAATGCCGATCTAACCCGGCCTTTCACAGCCATGGAGGTGGAGCAAGCACTCAAGCAAATGAAACCTATGACAACTCCTGGCCCCGATGGTATGCCCCCAATCTTTTACAAATCTTATTGGAATACTGTTGGGTCTGATGTTACAAAAGCAACCTTATCTGTCTTAAATTCGGGAATAATGCCTCCAAACCTAAACCATACTTTCATTACCCTCATCCCCAAAACAAAATCACCAACAAACCTAAAAGATTACCGTCCCATAAGCCTATGCAATGTCATATACAAAATAATCTCAAAAACCATAGCCAACCGACTCAAAAAAAATCCTCCCTAAACTTGTCTCCGAGACTCAAAGTGCTTTCATGTCAGATCGTCTCATTACTGATAACATTGTTGTTGCCTTTGAAACACTCCACCACCTAAAAAATAAAAGAAAAGGCAAAACGGGGTTCATGGCTCTAAAACTTGACATGAGTAAAGCATATGATAGGGTTGAATGGGATTTCTTGGATAAAATAATGGAGAGATTGGGTTTTGATGGTAAATGGAGGAATCTAGTGGGTTGCTGCTTTCGTTCGGTCTCTTTCTCTATCATGATTAATGGAGAACCTCATAGATTTTTTCACCCAAGTAGGGGTCTCCGTCAAGGAGACCCTCTATCACCTTACTTATTTCTTTTATGTGCAGAAGGTCTACATTCTTTAATACAACAGGCAGCTGACAATGGAGAATTACATGGAGTGTCTCTTTGCAAAGAAGGGCCAAAAATCACCCACTTATTCTTTGCGCATGATAGCTTGCTCTTCTGTAGAGCCAATGATACAGATTGCCAAACGGTGATGAATATCCTCACAATGTATGAAGAAGCGTCAAGTCTAAAAATCAACCGTGGCAAAACACAATTATTCTTCAGCACAAATACACAAGAAGTCATCAAGAATAGGGTGAAGGACTTGGTGGGGGTAGAGGTGGTGACTCAATATGAAAAATATTTGGGTATGCCATCCTTTGTAGGGAGAGCAAAGAAGGAAACCTTCAGCTATATTAGAGAGAGAGTGTGGCACAAAATCCAAGTTTGGAAAGAAAAACTCCTATCACAAGTAGGCCGGGAGATCTTAATCAAAGCAGTCATCCAAGCAATGCCGACCTTCACTATGGGGTGTTTCAAACTCCCCAAAAATTTGTGCAAGGACATTGAAGCATTGACTAGAAAATTTTGGTGGGGGTATTCGGGTGAGGCAAGAAAAATCCATTGGATAGCTTGGAAAAAACTTTGCTTACCAAAATTACATGGTGGTTTGGGATTTAGGGAATTGGAAAATTTTAATCTAGCTCTCCTAGGTAAACAGATTTGGAGATTAATTCATAATACCGATTCCATGTTCTACAAAGTCTTCAAAGCAAGGTTCTTCCCTACGTGCTCGGTTCTTGAGAGTGGGGTAAAATCCAATGGGTCATACGCTTGGCAAAGCATTCTCAAGGCTAGGGAGGTGGTCAAGCAAGGAGCATATTGGTGGATTGGGGATGGTACTTAAGTGTAGATTAGGGGTGATAAGTGGCTGCCTGATATGTCAACAAAACATATCATCTCTCCCCAAAAAAACCTCCCTATGAATGCAAAGGTATGTGCTCTTATTGATGAGGATGGCCCAAGGTGGATTAAAGAACGAGTAACACAAGAATTCTTTCCCCATGAAGCCCAACAAATTCTGGGAATCCCACTAAGCTCAACCCGAGCCCCTGATCTTCTCATTTGGGCTGGCACCAAGTCAGGGAGATACTCGACTAAGGGTGCATACAAAATGTTGACGTCTATGCAGGATTTTTCCACTCCTAGCCCATCTGATGCTTCGGCCCAAACGAGTTGTTGGAGAAGAATTTGGTCCTTGAGTGTTCCAAATAAAATCAAGCACTTCCTATGGAAAGCTTGTCGTGAATCACTCCCCACCAAAAAGAATCTGCTGGCTAGGAATGTCACAAGGAATGCACTATGCGAATGGTGCAATAAGGAAGTTGAGGACTCTGTTCATGCCTTGTGGGGCTGCCAAGTACTCAAGGAGGTCTGGTGGGAAGAAGAAATCCTTATAAACCAGCTCTCCATGCGCTTCGTGGACTTTAGAGATCTGTGGATTGGAATCACAAATTCAAAAGAACCAAACCTGGCTGAATGGTTCGCTTTTGTTGCCTGGAGTATATGGAACAAAAGAAATGCCACAAGAATGCAAGCATCTTCCCTTCCGTTTCAGCTGCTGTACCAGGACATGCGAGAGAGATTACTCGAATACCGATTAGCACAAGAGCCTCACATACCCAAGTTCAGGCCCACAAGTGCAACACGTTGGTACCCCCCCCCCCCCAGACTTCACAGCATAAAGTCAATTATGATGGTGCTCTGTTCAAAGAAATTTGGCAGGCGGAAGTTGGAGTAGTAGTCAGAGATGCTGATGGAAGGGTCTATAGGGCTCTCTCAGACAGAACGGCACTACCTGGAACAGTGGAGGAGGTCGAGGCCATCGCATGTAGAAAAGCTGTACGGTACGCCCTTCAGCTTAGACTTGCAGACATGGTTTTTGAAGGGGATTCTGAAACTATCACAACTGCTATCAACTCGGGCACTCCTTGCTACAGCTCATTTGGTCATATTCTGGAGGATGTTAAAGCTTTGGCTTTGAACTTTGTATCAGCTACTTTTATTCACGTAAAGAGACAAGGGAATGCCATAGCAAATAAAGCCCTACTGTAGGTCCGTCCCTGCTCTCCACACAGCTTCGACAGTAGCACTGCAACCATCATCAGACAACCAGACTTCTTCAAAACGAAAAGGTCTTTGAGGAAGGGGAGGATCAATACCATCAGGAATTATCCAAAGGGAGAGGTGATCAGAAGTATTGTGGGATTTGATGTGCTTCAATATGTAGTTATTAACTATTATTAATTAAGGCTATGTTTCATGTGATAGTAAAGTGGATAATTGAAGATATTATTAACTAAGGTAGTCAACTAGAAAGAAGAAATAATATTTTCCTTTATATGTATTTTTTGTTTTCTTTGTTTTTAAATGATATTCTTTAAAATTTCATTCACAAAAGCACTATATCAATTACATTGTTTGGCGAAAATAGCCAAATAGCACCTTTTTGTAAACTATATTGCAATCTACTACTCTTTCGAAATATATAGGAATCTATCACTTTTTTGGTACTTGAATGTGGCGAAATCGAGTTTTCCATGGTATTCGAGTTTATGGAACTCGAGTACCATGGAAAGATTTTGAAAAATTTTTGGAAAAAATTTTCAAATTTTTTCTGAGTACATTTTTTCAAAGAACTCGAGTTTTTGGAACTCGGGTTTCACGGCAAACTCGAGTTTCACAAACTCGAGTTTTAAAAAAGGTGGTAGATCCCTACATATTTCCAAAATAGTGGTATATTGCTAATTTTTTCTGGAAACAGTGGTAGTGGGTCATTTTCGCCTACATTGTTTTGCATATAGGATATTAGAAAAGTAGAAAGTAGACACGACAAAATTAGACTTGACCCAAATTTGAAGGAAAATACTTGACTTGAACTCAATTTTTTTGACCTGAAGCAAAAACAGATTGATCAATGAACTGATCCATTTCCCAGGGTCAACCTGACTTTTTTTTTTTAATTTTTATTTTAAATTTATACCTGGCAGTGCACAACTAAAAATTATATGTCATGCCACTGCCAGCCCTATTGTGCTAGCAGCATAGCTAGTCACAACATTATTAAAAAAAAAATGAAAAAAAAATAAAAACAAAGCCAAAGCTACATGTAAACTCTGCCCTATCCCTGAAGTTCATATCTCACTCATTTTAAATATAAATTAGGTAAAATTTGTGTGCGTTTTGAAATTCTGGATGTCTACTTTCAAATGAAGCAAGTCTCACTAAGAACTTCATTATTATAAAGAAAAAGATATTGACTTAAACTCAATTCCAACCCAATTTTATTGATGCAACCCTATTAATTATAACATATTTTTACACTAAAATTTGACAACACATCTTTAAACTAGCAAATACATCATCCAAAGGAAAAGGGGAAAAAACATTAACTACACGTTCAGATAATATATAGTACAATTAATAATTTAAACTTCAAATCTGTATCTTTATATATCAATAATTAAACTCATTGATCTTTATACGGTGGAATGGGCTGAATAAGCAATGACAATACACGGTCCTTAGTTTCATGGTTCCCAGCACCATGTCCATCTCCATGTTGGTACATGCATTGGGCCATCCTTGCAAGGTTCAATGCAATTTCAATAAATGTTTCCGAGAAGGGAGAACTTGCAGCTCGGTCTTCATTCATCTTTTTCCATGTTGCACTAATCAAAAACCTTATGTGCTCACGAGCTTCTTCTTCACTAGCACCAGTTTCATTCATGTAACATTGGATTGATTTGGGGACATCGCCTCTTTTTAGCTCATCCTGAGTTTCCATATATATATATATATATATATATATATATATATATATATAAATGGATGTTAGCCTATGAAGTATTCGGAGCATTCAAAATGAAATGTAGATGGTCCATTTCATGATCGAAATTTATTTGTTGTATCTAATAATGTACATGCTACTGTGTTATTTAAAATTTGAAATGACGTGACATTGGATATAATTTTGTAATATTTAATCTGAAGTATAAAATGAATTCATTTAAAAAGTTTGCATACAGTTGATGTTCCAAGATCATCTGCAAGTCGTAAAATCATTGATGACCAACGAATTATGTTGGGGTACTCTTCCAAACAATCCAAGGCCTCCTTTGTTACTGGATTTGTGACAAAAAAATAAGCATGCACCAGTATAGTTGGTGCTGATATTGAAATCCATGCATTCTCAATGTATTCTTGAAGGCTCGGTGTATATCCGCTATTGTACCACTTTGCCTCTAACAAATAAGATCTACATATATCTGCCCACTGAAAAATTTATGATGGAAACAAATAATTAAAGTTAGTATAACACATCATGTATTTAGGAAAAAAATGTTAAAAGGATTAATATAGATGAATTTAGAAGTCAAGTCCATACTGCTTTTTTAAAATGTCGAATGACATGGAATCCTTGTTCCTTGAGTGTATCAAAGGCCATTTCATTAATTGAATTGTGTAGAGCAATGAAACATATCTTCATATAATCTGGGAGTTCGTCTATTGCATTGATATCCCATCTGGAATTACAAAGAGTACCGTCACAAGTCTATATGTCAAAGATAGCTTGAAGTAGTTAAGGTGTAGTGTCATTAATACCAACCTCTCAACAGCACCTGTGAAGAGCTCAAGTTCATCCAAGGTGCCATACACATCGTAAACATCATCTATTGTTGTTATTAGTGCATTGACCTTTGTTAACATTCTCCTACAATATCCAAACTGAGGCTGAAATATTACTCCCACTGTCCATAAGAAATTCTCCATTAGTCTATCCCTCGCAAAGCTCAAATTCTCTGCAAGGCCTGTGCTCTTCCACCACCTTTGTATGAATCAAAGAAGAATATACGAATGTTAGAATTACAGAAATTTCTGCACTTTTTCATCTTCCATATTAGGCATATTAATCAAAAGTTTAAATTTTTAGACTATAGGCTATTTAATATTTATTTTCTCATGTTTCCTTGAGGTTTGGTTTTTACCTTGACACTTGCTTTAGATCTTCTTGGTGGGCTGCTTGTACAATGTTGAAATCCAATTCTGCAAGCTCAAGTAAGATAGGGTTCATGTCTTGTTTGCTTCTATATATGTCAATGAACCATCTTGCTTCCGATCTCAGCATCCTCCAATGCAGTGGGAGCTCCAAGGAATGACTTATTATAGTAGCAAGATTTTTATCTTTATTCTGCTTGACGTATTCTTCTAGATGTTTGGTTGAGAAATCTCTTGCCTCATCTAAGATATTTTCACCTTCTATCGAAAGGAATGAGGCTTCATACAAGGATAGCATACCCTTGGTATCCTCACAAAGGCATGCCTTGAACTTCCCTCTCTCATCCTTGAAACTATTGAAAATGTCTGCAATGAACAACACAAAACACGACAGTCGACAGTCATTAAATATATATGACATATTTGTATGCAACAAAACTTAGGTACAGTTCCTTACCTTAAGTTTTCCAATTAAATTCACTCATATGGTTGTCTTATTTAATGTGATACGTAAACAATGTTACTTAATTATTAACCAACACAACTATTTGGTTGAATTAAATTGGAGAATCTAAGGAAGTATGCTTGACTTTACCCTTAGATATAAATATCCACTAGTAAAATCCTATTTTTTTCATTGAATACCTTGAGACACACTGTATCCATGTTGTCTTAGTAGTCTAAATTTAAGAGCAGTGGCATATAAATTCTTCGTCTTCCATGAATCAGTGTCACAACCATGATCATTGCTGTATAGAGCTTCTAATATTCTCTTCAGTTCTGCCTCGAAGTGATAAGATAATCCTAGCCTTTGCAAGATATCTATCAGCTCAAGTTGCTCTAAAGGGTCCCCCACTTTGTGAAGCATCATCCTCACTTGTTCTACCAACACATTAATTTGTCTAGTGCACGATTCCTCCTGCATCACAATTTTATGATTAAAAGGGTCTAATAGCTCTAGTAAAATTAACAAATGAAAATAATAACCAAAAATGTACCACATATTCACTCCTCAGTGACTGAATGTAATCATATTGCCAAATGGGAGGCTGGTAATTTGCCGATCGCCGCGAAATTTCGGGACTACTTGAAATTTTGCTGGCATGCATGTATTGGACAGAGAAAGGAACGGTGCCACTTCTGTGTGTTACAAGTGAGAAAGGAACTTTACACGGGACAGGTACCCTAGCGAAATTGCGGATAGGGAGTGAGGAAAGTAGGGTATGAGCCATTGACAAAGGTATTTGGTAATTAAAACTAACTATAGTTTTTGAGTGGAATGAGTTACTTGGACAACATTTGGGCCTTTATGTAGAGATCTCTTGGAATGTTGTCATCTCTACAATAACATGAATTATTACTGTAAATATGTTCATATCCAGCCACGTGAAATTCGTGACCATATTAAAGAAGAATATCTTGCTTTTATATCGGTAGTTTGGATTTTGGCTAAATTACATTGCATGTGGATCCTACATTATGGTAGACCTAACTTGGGTCGAAGTTGCCGGAAAAGCAGGAAACTTACCTGCCATTATTGGTGAGTTTGGGTTTTGGATATGATAATTTAGGGCTCATTTGGTAATGTTGTTCTAATAACGTTGTTTGTATTTTTTGAAAATATGTGTGGACGAAAAAATGTGTGAAAATACGTGTAATGTTGTTTAAAAACTGAAAACTGTTGTTTAAATGCATGTACCAAACACCCCCTTAATCTCCAAAAGCTAATTAAGAATACCCATTCTAGCTAGCTCCCAATTAAGCTCTATGATTAATTAATTAATTTGTTAGATTTGGTTGGTGATTTTTGATGCGGATCCAGAAATGAGTGGCAGCCATGGAGCAGAACAATATAAATGGGAAAAAATGCCTTTCATTATCAAGTTGATGTCACGCAGAATTTGGTTTACAAACGGATAATGTTTTCTCCGGCTGATAAACGTGGCTTTTGAATTGAGGAACCGATAGATTTGCTTGAAGTTTCCTTACCAACCTTTAATTGTTCACCAGGATCTCTCTCTCTCTCTCTCTCTCTCTCTCTCTCTCTCTCTCTCTCATATAATATTTTAAAATTTCAATGGTTAGAGTTGGAGTACAAGTTCTCTTTGTTCTTATAATACATATGCCAAATTTCCTTACAATCAGATGGTTTTTACTATTTGATTTATAAATTCATTATTTATATTTTATACATGATTTTAAAATGCAAAATTTTAAATTTTAAATAGTTTATAAATGAGATATATCAATCTTAGATTATCTTGAAATTTTGCAAGTGTAGAAAGTATAAAAAAAAGAAAAGGTAATCTAAATGTTGATTTTACAAAATTCACATCTAATAAAAAAAAATTTTGAATCATATAATTTTATTTTTACTTAGAATTACTCTAAGTGGAATTTAAACCCACCCTTTTATATATATACTTAAATACATACTAGTCATATACTTGTGCAATGTGCACACAAATTTGACATGATTTTTCTTCTTGTAAAATGAAAGAAGGAGAAAAATATATTATATTTATAGGTCTCAAGCCCACCTCAAAATAATATGATTATATTGTAATGGAGTATATTGAATATAGCATATATTTTATATTCATGAAAAAATTGTTAATATATGCCCATATTTATTGAACCTAGATTATAGTAAGAAAGAGAAATAATACGATTACCTCATGCTCAAAACAACAGTTGGATCTATGCATGTGAACATGATATAGCATGTAATAGAAAACATAGTTTATGCTTCTGTGTAAAAGTTATGCGCAATATCTATAAATCTAGATATATATATATATATATATATATGTATTGGATTAGATTCAAGTTACACCTAATGTAACTCTAAGCAATGTTACATCAACCAATAGTTTTTAATTGGATGCAAATTTTGACAAATCCACCGTTAGATTACATTATCTTTGTATATATTCTCCATGCTTGCAAAATTTCAAGTTGATCAAAGATCAATAGCCATGTCATTAATCAATTATTTAAATTCAAGTTTTTGTAGTTTGAAATAATGCATAAAAGATTAGTTTGTGGATCGAATGGTAAATTACATTTGATTGACATGAAATTTGGCATGCATGTTAAGAACATATAAAACATGTAATTCAACGGTTGGATTTTCAAAATATGAATTCAATAATAAGTTATTGAGTGATGTATCATTGCTTAGAGTGTGTAACTTGAGCACAACCCATATATATAAATATATATATATATATATATACATATTAATAAGTAAAGTTTAGAGAAAATCCAATTAGAATTTACAATTGAAGTCCAATTTCGTGCCATGTGTCCTAAATTATTTATTTTTAGAGTTTATTTCCTAATTTTGAGACCACATCATAAATATTCATCCAAGTGAGTTATTTAGTACAAAACCAAACCGTATAGAATTAAAAAAAAAAAAAAAAATGTGCTTCACAATATCAAAAATTAAGAATTAATAATAATAAATTTTTAAAAAAATATGGACAATTTACATTTTCTACATAATAATATTCTTACAAGATTTTTTTAAAGAGTTAACAAAATATAAGAATGACTATAAATCAATAGTATTTAAATTATATATATAAGAATTATACTATGCATCTTAATGTATTTTTTTAAGTATATCCATGCATATACATAGGGTTACAAGCTAGTTAAAGATGATGAAGCTCAATTCTTGTCACGGCCTAAACATAATCCTACTTGGTGTGCAAACAAAGTAATTCAAATTCTAATTGCGCAAGTCTTAGTATGGTGACCTTCTCTATTCTAATCAATTTAAAGTCTTTTGGAACATGAAAAAAGCTTTTGTAGTTGAACATTGTTGAGGTCTAAGAAGTTATAACACCAGGCCCAAAAGAAAAAAGCACAATGGGTGAACCTCATATAAAAGGGTTAAGCTCACCATAAGAGAAAAGGATGGCCCAAGTCCATCAAAAGAAAGATTTGAAGCCCAGAACCCATGAAAGGACAAGCCTTAGGGCCCATGAAACGGAGGGAAGAAAGGAAAAAGTCCAGCCCGTCAAGATCAGAAAATCAAAGAAAGTCCAGTGGGAAGAACTGGGCCGGGATACCTAGAAGCTGCCAAGGGCTCGGGATCCTCGAAACATGCAACACAGCTAAGATGAGATTAAGACAGTTTAAAAAGTGCACCAAGAAACACAAAGAACGAAGGACAAATACGTCCTTCTCAGTCACCTAGTGATGCAGAAAGGAAACAGAAGGCTTAGAGAATAACAATTCATGAACAAGGGGCTGGTACATTGGGCAACCCAGAAAGAAGAACTATAAATAGAAGTAGCCAGGAAAACCTTCAACCTGGCAGGAATGGATTCGGCTCACCTGGGAAAAATGACAAAAGAAGGACAGCCAAAAAAGCTGAGTTTGAAAAAGGTAAGAAGTAGAAGTCTTGAGGGAAGAGAGATTGAAGGTCAGCCCTCTAAGGACACCCTAGAATAGAAAGTTAGCAAAAAGCTTTTAGGGAAATAGCACCAAAAGAAGAAAACTATGAGAAACAAGGAAAAGACCAGTCATCAAAGTGGCTGGCACAACGTGGGCTCTGGTACCCAGGGGAGCAGAGGAGGGGAATCAGTGGTACCTCAGAACCCTAGAATGACGCTATAAAAGAGAGAAGCAGCCAACATTGAAGGGGCATTCAGCAATAGGGAATCATAAGAGAATCATTAAGAAAACTCTGTCAAAAACTCAAAGAAAGTAGTAAAAGAAAGAAATACCGCCCAGTATCCCAAAACAGCCACTATAGAATATACTTGGATTCAAAGGGATTCAAACTTTGCAAGTCTTAGAGGCTTAGATAGCCATCTAAGTCTATAATTTTTTAGCTTATTTGAACCTTGTAACACGTCTTAGTGAGCACACTGTGATTTACAACTAAAGAAAGTAATGAAATATTTCATAGTGTTTTAAGGATCTTTAACAATATTTGCTCTCTCTTTATTATGTTGTTCCTTTACTATTTCTTGATGTTCAATACATATATATTCTTGCTAGTATGTACGTATTGTAGGATTTTTGCACTATGCAACACTTGGTTTTGTAAACAGCCCATTTTGCTGCAGTGAACCAAGCTTAGTCCCTTTAAACAACAACTCAAAGGCCCAGGGTCCTTGCTTCAACTTAGCCCTAGACACTGTCCAAAAAAGGACCCTCACATTTTGGCGACTCTGCTGGGGACTGGGTAAAGGAGAGGGAAGAAGCAGTCCCTTGCAGAGCATGGCTCCCAAACCAAGGAACAGCAAAGGCACCAATGCGCCACCTATGGCCTCTGAGCCCGTAGAAGAAAATGAAGTGGCCTTTAGACAGAGGAACCAGGTGCCTCTGGTAGAACCGGAGGTCATATCAGGACAAAGGCACGTAGGACAGGTGCCAGACCCCGTGGCTCGAATGGCAGAAATGCTGAAAGATTTTCAGCAAGAGATTCGCCTCCTCAAAGAGGGCAGGACACAGGAAATCAGGAATAATGTCCCCCCCGTGGTCAACCAAGACAGAGCCCAACCAGAGGGAGGGTCAGTAGTAGGAGGGGGAACCAATCCCCAGTACCTAACACTGGCAGATGTCAATGCCCTTTTGGAGCAGGAAAGGGAAAAACTCTCCAGGATTCCCAAACGATTTTCTCGAGATCCCTCATTCCCACCCGAATTCCTTGGCAAGCCATAATCTCAAAGGATATGAACCCTCGAAGTTCCATCCTTTTGATGGAAGGAATGGAAGTGTTGTGGAACATGTGAGTAGGTTTATTCACACTATGGACCCTTACGCAAGAGACGGAGAGCTGTGTCTAAAAGAGTTTGCTAAGTCCCTAGTGGACAAAGCATATACTTGGTACACCACGTTGAGGCCTGGGTCCATTAAGACCTGGGACGAAATGATGGAGAGGTTCTGTGCGAAGTATTACCCAGGTGAGGACAAGGTCACCTTCCAAAGCCTTCAAATGGTGAGGCAAAGGCCTGGAGAGGATCCTGTCCAGTTCATCAAAAGGTTTGAGGACGTTTCTCTGGACTGTTATGGAGACCATGAAAAAAAGAGCTCATGGAGACTTGCATATCCAACATGCTCTTTGATTACAGGCTAAACCTCAAAAATTTATGCATAACCCAGTTTGCTGACCTGCTGCAAAGAACTAGAAGGACAGCACAGACTATAAGAACAAAGAGGGTGCCAGTACCCTAGGCCATAACAACGTCAGTTGGAGAGACAGCGTCAGTTGGAGAGAAAAGGAAGAGGCCTAAAGGGAAAGTGTTCGACGAACCACCCGTGATCCCATGTACTGCAGAGGAATTGAACCATGTCTTGGACAAATGGATTGAAGATGGAATTGTTAGGCCATTTTCTGTGTCCAGGCCACCAACTGAGGAAGAAAGGAAGAATCATTTGTTTTGCAGGATTCATAACTATGTCAAGCACTCTACCAAGGACTGTTGGACCCTCCGTAGGCTTTTTCACAAGAAGCTTAGGGAGGGAACCCTGGAGCTCACTCAAAAGGAACCCGAAATGCAAAGGAATCCTGTACCCAACCAAAAGAGAAAAGGAGTGGTGGCTGTAGTGATCCATGGGAACCTGGCGGAAGCAGAAGAGACTGAAGGATCCTTCCATCCAAGCACAGTCAGGACCCTTCAAAAGAATCCTAAGTTCAGATCACTATTCAACCAGTTGGGATTTAGGCCAGAAGCAAAAAGGGTGGCCACGGAGTCCCTCATGAGTATAGCAGCAGATTCGAGAATGGAATGTTTCACAGCAGAATCTCATGCCAGTCGAGCTTACTTGGAGACAACCAATGCAATAACCTTCACTAATGAGGACATGGAGGTTGAGCATCCGGACCATCACAGGCCCCTCTATCTGATGGCCATCATAAACGGTGTTCAAGTCAGGAGAGCATTAGTAGATACAGGGGCATCACTTAACCTCACAGCCCTAAGTACCCTAGAAGTCGTGGGTCTGACTAGCAGAAGGATCTTGGGGGCTCCCATGGAAATAACAGGGTTTAGAGGATCAGCAGAATCAATTGAGGGATATGTGCAACTGGCCTTAAGGGTGGGCCCAATAGTAGCCTTGACTAGATTTCACGTGATCAACTCGAAAGTTTCTTACCATGTGCTATTGGGACGCCCATGGCTCTATAAACACCGCCTTATTCCTTCCACATACCATCAATGTGTTAAAGGGAGATTGAATGAGAGGCCAATAAGGATCCCTGCCAGCCATAACCCTTTCAGCCAAGGAGAAGTGAACTTTGTGGAAACAATGTTTTACAATGAGTTGGAGCTAGATGATAAGAGCCCCACGCCGAGGACCCCAAAAGCACTTATCCTGGAAGAAGAAGAAAGATGGGGTACCCGTGACCTGAGAAACCTCTTGGAAAGAAAAAGGCAGAAAAGGGAGCCTAACTCTTCAGGATCCTGGGAATGTGTAGTAGTACGGGAACCTAGAGGAAGGTTAATTTATCGTTTATGAAGGTGCGCGGGGCCTGAATGCATTATGTAGGAGGGTCCCGGACCACTGGATTGTATGGTGGCTCAAGAAGAAATCCCAGAGGACCCAGTTAAGAAGGCACAAATTCAGCCTGAGGAAGAACTAAGAGAGATAAACTTGAGAGCTGAACTGGGATCCCAGAAGTCTGTTTTCATCAGTAGTCAGTTGACAGCACAAGAGAAGGGGTAGTTAGTGGCCTTACTCAAGAAATATGTGGATGTGTTCGCTTGGACCTATGATGAGATGCCTAGTCTGGATCCAGGACTGGTGATCCATTCTCTTAACGTAGACCCAGGAGTCAAGCCAGTAGTCCAGCCAGCCAGGGTCTTTCACACTGTTGTAGAAGCTCAGATAACCCAAGAAGTCAAGAAGCTGCTAGCAGCTGGTTTTATGAAGCCCATCCAGCACCCCAAGTGGCTTTCCAACATAGTACCTGTGAAGAAAAAGAATGGTCAGATCCGGTGCTGTGTGGACTTTCGCAATCTAAACAAGGCGTGTCTAAAAGATGAGTTCCCTCTGCCCAATGTTGACCTCCTTGTGGATTCAGCTGCAGGAAGTTCTATGTTTTCATTTATAGATGGGTATAGTGAGTACAATCAAATCCGCATGGCTGCCAAAGATGCAGAGAAGACAGCATTCAGGACTCCAATTGGGAATTTTTATTACATTGTGATGCCCTTTGGCCTCAAGAATGCAGGGGCCACGTACCAGCAAACCATGACAGCTATCTTCCATGACATGATGCATAAGGAAATGGAAGACTATGTGGATGATATTGTGGCAAAATCAAAAACCAGGGCAGGGCACTTTCAGATACTTGAACAAGTTTTTGAAAGGTGTAGGAAGTACAAACTACGCATGAATCCCATGAAGTATGCCTTTGGGGTATCTGCTGGAAAGTTTCTTAGGTTCCTAGTACATCACAGAGGCATAAGTGTGGATCCAGCCAAAGCCATAGCCATTGCAACGATGAAAAGGCCTACAACTGTAAGAGAATTCAAAAACTTCCTGGGGAGGGTCTCCTACATTAGGAGGTTTGTGCCAAGATTGGCTTCAGTCACAAGTGGTTTATCCAAACTGTTGAAAAATGGGGCTGAGTTCACATGAGGAACTGAGCAGTAGGAAGCCTTTCGAATGATCCAGCAGATCATGAATCATCTTCCCACCCTCCAGGCACCAGTACATGGGCGACCCCTATTGCTATATTTAGCATCAAACTCCCAGGCTATAGGAGCCCTGCTAGCACAGGAAGGCGGTGATGGAAATGAGCAACCCATTTACTATGTGAGTAGGACACTTAAGGATGCTGAAACCAGGTATCCCAGGATAGAAAGGGCATGCCTAGTGGTCATCTATGCATACCAAAGGGTGAAACGATACTTCTCAGCCCACCAGATCCTTTTGGTGACTAAGTCACACCCCATAAAAGCACTCCTACATCAGCCTCTCCTAACGGGAAGGATAGCACAGTGGCTGGTCCTGCTCTCTCAATATGACATAGGCCTCAGGACCCCCAAGGCTGTCAAAAGTCAAGCCATAACAGATCTGCTAGCCCAGTTCCCTGGGAAGGAAGAAGGCTCACTGAGCGAAGAGATCCTCAGGGAGGTGGCAGTGGCAGAGCTCCCAGGAAAGAAGTAGACAATGAGATTTGATGGGTCAGCAACGACAACTTCAAATGGATTGGGAGTTGTACTAAGTTGCGAAGATAGGGACACCATGCCTTTATCTTTCAAGCTTGGGTTTTCCTGTTCGAATAATGCAGTTGAGTACGAGGCATACCTGACTGGGTTGACCATAGCACTCAGCATAGGAGTAAAACATATGAGGGTTTTAGGAGACTCCAATCTTGTGGTCTCTCAGGTGAAAGGCGACTTTGCACTAAGGGAGCAGAGCTTAGCAGCCTACAAAACTTGGGAGCAAAGGCTGGAGTAGGAATTCCAGACTTTTAGTGTGGAGTACACCTAAAGGAGTGAGAACAAGTTCGCTGATGCACTAGCAACCCTAGGATCCTAAGTACCATTTAAAGGAAGAGACACTCTGATAAGAATAAGTAAGAAGGAACATTCCATCATAGGGATCCTCAAAAAGATGTTTCCCGAAGAACCAAAGCAGCAGGATTGGAGGAATAAGAACAAAGAAAAAATAAAAGAGACGGGACATGGAGGAAGTATCAAGGAATTAAGGGATTACACTCTGATGGAAGGGAAGCTATACAGGAGACTGCCCGGAGGGATCCTATCCAGATGTATCAACGAAAAAGAAGGAAAGCTGAGATTGGAAGAACTACACAGCCAGGTTTGTGGGGTTGCAGAGAAAATCAGTCTATATAGAAGGATGCAGCGCATGGGGTACTACTGGCCAAATATGAACAAGGAGGCTACAATTGTACAAGAGAGATGTCAAAGATGTCAACTTTCAGTGGATAAGGAAGAAAGTTATGCTGTGTTTGTTGCGAAAGATTGAAGGACTCCATTCATGGAATACTTGGCTCAAGGGATCCTACCAACTGACAGGACATTAGCTCACCAGCTCAAGAAACTTATGCTTAGGTACTTCTTACAGAACGGGATCCTATTCAAAAAGGGGTACAACAGGGATCCCCTAATATGCCTGGGGCCAAGGGAGACCAGAGAAGTAATTAGGGAAGTCCATTCCGGTGATTGTGGAAGTCACCTGGGGAAAAGAAGACTCTACAAGCAGTTGCTGCTGTTAGGGTACTATTGGCCAACAATGAAAAAGGACTCTGAGGAACTAGTTAAAATGTGTCATGCATGCCAAGTACTGGGAGATGCAATCCATACTCATCCAAATGTGTTGCAAGATATGACAACACTGTGGCCATTCCACACTTGGGGGCTTGATCTTATAGGGCCCATAAACCCTCATTCCAATGGTTACATATGGATCCTGACAACCACTGAGTACTTTACAAAATGGGTAGAAGTTATCCCTTTGAAAAAGGCCACTGGAGCAGCCATGACAAACTTCATTCGAGAGCGCATCATTACAAGGTTCGAGATCCCCAGGAGGCCGATCAGTGACAATGGGACCCCGTTCATAAACAAAGACATGAAGAACCTGACTGAAGCATATTACATCAAGCATGGAAGGTCCACACCCTACTATCCATAAGGAAATGGTCAAGCTGAAGCCACTAACAAGGTGATGCTGAAGATCCTTAAAAAAATGAAATACGAGTATGGGGGAAAATGGAGTAACCACTTAGCAGACGTACTCTGGGCATGTAAGAGCTCTGTAAAGATAGCCACAGGATTCTCACCATTCTCCTAGTTTATGGGACAAAAGCCATCAGCCCCGTTGAGTTAGTTGTCCCTATGCCAAGAGTAGTGCTTGAAGAAAACCAAGAGGACACCGAGGACACAAATAATGAAAGGAGGTTGGCAAATCTGGAGGGGCTAGAGGAAGAAAGATAAGTAGCCAGAAGGAGAAGCCAAAGGTACTAGCAGAGGATGGCTAAAGCATATGCACAGACTGTACACCCAAGGGCTTTCACTGAGGGGCAGCTGGTGTTAAGAACAGCAGAGCATGTAAGGAGAAACCTCCCAGGATCCTCTAAATTTGCCCCAAAATGGGAAGGACCCTACATCATCAGAGAAGCCCATGATAGTGGGTATTACTACCTCACAAAGGAAGACGGGACAGTCCTGACAAATCCCATAAATAGGAAGTGGCTGAAACAGTACTACATGTGAAAAGGAAGAGACCTCAGTACACCGAGACCTTTTGCCAACTCTCCAAACTGTTAAGTGTTTCATTGTTTCTTTACTTTTTATTATAAATTTTGTTCAAAGTATCTTTTGTTTAGGAACCCATGGTAGAAGGACATTCTGTGATCCTTACTATCTGTGACAATCCTTTTGTGTTCCTTAGATGGCAACTTTGCTTTGATTCAATGAAATTTACTTTTGTTTTCCTTTAAGCTACAGCTTAATTAAATATTACAAAGCTCAAATATGGGCAGATTTGGGAGGGTACCTGGGCCAATGCAAGAGAAAAACCTTGACACATGACCCAGGACTTACACCACAATTAGTTCAAAGTACATGACCTGGGACCACGGGCAGGAGCAAGTGCCTGGGATACCCAGCCCAGTACTAAACAAAAGGGGTCTACCTGGTTCACGACCTGGGACTTTAAAAAAAAAGAGAAGGAAAGCATCCAATGTACCCAGTTCAGTACCTACGCAGCAAAACAACCACCAGGGTACCTGATCCAGGACCTACAGCAAAACTTGTAGGGATCATGGCCCAGGACTCAGTGCAAAAAAAAAAAAAAAAAAAAAAAAAAAAAAAAAAAACCACATTAGAAGTAGTCTTAAAAAAATATACAGATCTGTGTCACAGAAAATGGGAAATAGTGTTCAACTGAAAGAGATAGAACTTATACAGCCCAAATTGTTTGGAAAAAAAATATATATATATCTGAACTAGCTAAAAAAAAAAAGAGCTAAGGAATAAGGCTGGCCAGCAGAAAGTTGTCTGGAGAAATAGCAGGAACAGCTGGGGAAGAGAGAACTCGCTATCTTTTAACCTTCAAGTCCTGCAAAACTTTGTGAGCACGAGCTAAAGCCTCCTCAGCAACAACAATTTTAGCATCTAAACTCCAGGAAGCTTGCCTCTAGAATAACATATAGGCCAGTGAACGCAGATGCTCTACCAAGAAGGACAGACTGAACTTTGTTTCTATGAGATCCTGCACCACTCCCCTCCATTCCAAAAGTTTTCCTTTAGATAAGGAGTCAAGAGAGGAATCCCTCAAGGAGATCAGCACAGCGCATAGCAGCTCCATCAGAATATTGCCTAGAAATGCACCTCCCCTGAACCCACTGGTGAAGTCTCCATGGATCTTGAACAACCTTTCCAACAATGGCAGACCCTCCACAGGCACAGAGAAACGCAGGAAGTTACCATAAGGAGGCCTAAAGCGATAAAAATGGCTTACGGGGAGGCTTTGAACTCCAGAAGATCAAAACGGGCTAGGAAAGCAGGAAGCCCTGAGCCAGGATTTGAAACAATCACCTCTGGAGCCTCCCCTATTGTTGTATCCCCACTTGAAGGAATTAGGGAGCTTTCAACCCTTTGGATGGTTTGGGGGGTCCCTGCCTGAGATTCAGCAACCTGGACGTCAGGAGCAGATTCCACAACTACCTCAAGACCCTTAGCACCTGTGCCAACACTTGTAAAAGCAAACAAAATTCAAAAATGGGGAAGGAACCAAGGAAGAAATGTAAGGTGAGAAAAGTAAAGAAGAAAAGAAAAAAAAAAAAAAAAACCAGTATCAGCTCCCTGTGGCAGAACTCCCTCCTCTTGCTCCTTTAATTTCTTGGAAGACTTTGTGAAAGAGCACACAGCACGTTGAAGAAATGGTGAGGAAACCTTGGCAAAATGGCTAAAGGAAGGTAAGGACACTAGGGGCTTCGCCATAGAAGGAAAAGGCAAGGGAGAAGCGTAAAAAGGGGGGAAGGAAAGGAAGCACAACAAAGGTGAACAACACGCACCTTCAAAACCCTCTGATTACAAGGAAGAGGCGGCCTCAGAGGCAAATTGAACACTGGTTTGACCTAAAAAGGGAAGAGAAAATGGGAACTCTAAAAATATATATATCTTTTCTCTTATATATATATATATATATATATATATATAAGAGAGAAAAGGTTAAGCATATTTATAAGGGGCGAACGAAGCTCACCTGCTTGTATGGATGGAGACGCGCCCCCCAAGGGTTCTTTGCTTAACACAGGTCCAATCACAGGTTCAAATGACACAGTTTTGGTAGGACTGAAAGTCTGCACGGGCTGGGGACCTTGGGAAACAGGAGGTTGGGAAGCTTCAGGGTACTGAGCAGCCAAGGGAACAGAAGGCAAAATGGGCTGGACATCCTGTATTAGCTGCCCAACCTCCTCAGTCACACCACCACTAGGGGGCTTCTCCTCCATGACTAGGGAAACAGCAGAGGGAGCTGCAATCACTTCTTCCATTAGAGTCCCACCAATCGTGGGAGGAGGTACCTTCACCTGCAAAAAAAAAAAACAAGTGACAGAACATCACAAAATGCATAAGTACACAGCACCAGAGAAGGTTGGAAGCAAACAGAAGAAGGCACAAATAGGGTCATACCACATCATCACCAGACGACTGACTCCTGCCTCTCTTGGGGTCTGACTTGCATTTGGACTGCAGGGAAGAAATAACCACTCATCAGTTAAAAGAGAGAGGGAAAGACACTGCAACAACAATAATAAGCTACTGTAAAATAAAAGAAAAAAGAAGGAAAGAGGCCTTACCCTTCTCTCTCTCCTTACGGAGTCTCCAATGGTCTTTTGTCTACTACGGGTACGCCCAGAGGGTCCTAAAGGGGACTGGGGTACAAAATCAAAAGACCCCAAAGAACCCTAGGTTGAAGAACTCACAGGAACCTGAGAGAGAGAAGACTCTACCTTAGTCTTCACTTAACTTCTTGGAATTGAGGGATGTCCAACTTCCTTTTCAACTGTAAGAGGGCTCACTCTCTCGGGTTCCTCAGAAATTACTAGCTGCTTCTGAGATCTTGCAGTTTTCCTCTTCTTAGTCTCAGTACCCTCAGTACTTTCTTCAAGCTCTGCTCTTTTAACCTTTTCCTGTTTGATCTTCTTCACTACACCTTTGCCTACGGGAGTGGCAGCACCAATTGCCTCTACTGCCCCTCTCTTAATTGGCACACCAGAAGAGGTACCAACAATAAGGTCACACCTTGACCAGGTCTCTAGAAAGTCCTACGCATAATACACCCAACCACCCCTAGAAGCATGCCACTCTGCAAATCCTGTCTTGCTGCTTATGGCAACAGATACAATGCTAGCAGTAGGGAGGGACAGATGCCTGTTTGCAGTAGGAGCAGAGAGAATATCAGGATTGGGAACTCTCTCAATCTTGCTAGAACCAACATAATCAAAGAAATATTTCTGAACTCTTCTCCAGTAGCCAGCAAAACCACTGGAAGCAAAGACTCCCCTCTGGGAGTTGGGCACAACAATTTGAGAACCCCTCCGCGACCAATAAGAGAAGGCCTGAAGCCTCAGGAACGAGTCCAGAGAAGGGATAGAAGGTACTATATCCTTAAACACTGGTAAGATGTCCTGATCAAAGCCAAACTGCCGGAGTACCCGGTGTGCTGAGTAATAGGTGTACTTGGGGCCACTTAAGGAGGGTACTGGAAGCCAGGAGGGACTAACACAAGCCAAGTAGGCCAAACTGCCTTCATCACTAGGACGCAGGTCAAAGGTATTTCTTGGAGAGTTGAGAAAAGAAGCCAATACAGAGTCACAGGCAAACCCGGGGCTGAATTCCTGGGGAGAATGCCAGCTTAAGTGCCCTGCCTGATCAAATAACTCAACCAAATTAAGGCCGCCACCTTTCAAACTAGCCCAACGAAAAATGATGGGGTGACTGTTAGTAAAACTACCACATAGACCCTTGATTACGTCAGGAGATCCCTGAAATTTATCTTTCACAAATTTCAAATTTCTACATTTTATTAAAGTAACAGGAGAACGGTCCCACATGAATACCTAGAGAATGGCACAGTGGAGGGACGAAGTGATAGCATAACAAGAAGTGATACTGAGCACCCCGAGCCAATTTAATTACCAATGGGAAGAAAACAGACTTAACCCTGTACCCGGGGAACTCACTAAACAAAAACTTACTAAGCCAAAGCGCTAGGAACCCAGCTCGCCTAACTACCTTGTCCTTTTCTTGCTACAGATTCATAACCCACTTGCCCATTCTAGCTAGTTTCCCACCAGGAGAAGCAGTACGCCCACCAAAATGACTGAATAATTTGTCTTCCACTTTGAGATCCTCATCAGAAAGATTGATGTCAAAAGGATTCTTGTCTCCAAACACAGGGAAGAGGAAGTTACTGACCATATCCTCCAAGGTGATCGTAAGCTCACTAACAGAAAAGAAGAAGGTATGAAGGGGAGGGCACCAACGGCGTACCAAGTGCCTGAGGCCCTTGGCGTGTCTAAAACCTTCAAGGTTCCTAGAAATCACCACTGCTTTCAGGATTTCGGCGCGCTCCAGACAACCAACAAATTCCCCATCGGAAAGCTCCCTGTCCACCCATATGGGCCAGCCGGTGATCTTCCCAAGAACGAAGTCAAAGAAAATAGGAACCGCCTCTCGAGATCCTCGCCTAATTTGGAGATCTAAAACCTCTCTTGGATCTGGAACCTAGGTGGAATTGGCAAAACCAGACTAACCAGAGAACACCTAGGTATGAAGGGAAGAAGGGGTCTCACCGTGAGACACCAGAGGAAAAAACAAGCTGGGGGTGTACCAGGTGTCCCATAAAGGGAAAGCTGGGCACTCCGTAACCCTTTGTGATTCACCTTGAGAAGACCCAGAAGAACTCTCACCCTTAGAAGGACTAGAAGTACACTCCCTCCTTTTTCTTGAGGAAGAAGAAGCCATAGAACAACACAGGTACTGGGAAATACGAAAGTCAAAAGTGCAAAGACCAGAAGAAGAAAACAGAGAAGCAGACTAAATTGGAAAAAAGGAGATAAGCTTGGGAATAGAGGACTCTGGAAAGAAAAAGGAAAATATGAATTGGCTATAATAATGGTGCAAAGAGAAGTTGGGGAAGACGATATATGGAAAGGTGTGCTAGTTGCCAAAATTTAATTTTAAAAAAGAGAGTTAATTGGCAGATATTAATGGGAGTTACAGGGAACGTGGAAAGTGGGGAGAAGAATTTTTTTACTCCAAAGATTCAACTGCCATGTCTCGTGTAAAGGGCGGGTATTACAAAAAAGAAAGGAAAAGGAAGTACAACACGCAAAGAAGACCAGGGTGCCCAAAAGTAGCAGGAAAGTCAGGGGCCTAAAGGGAGAAAAAAAAAAAAAGGAATCCTGAAGTTAATTAAAATAGTGAAGAAGGAAGTCCAACAGGAATTAAAGTTCTAACTTACTCATGCGTAGGCTGCAGGCAACCCACAAGCTCGAGGGGCTAAATGTTGAGGTCTAAAAAGTTATAACACCAAGGCCCAAAAGAAAAAAGCACAGTGGGTGAACCTCATATAAAAGGGTTAAGCTCACCACAAGAGAAAAGGATGGCCCAAGTCCATCAAAAGAAAGATTTGAAGCCCAAAACCCATGAAAGGACAGGCCTTAGGGCCCATGAAATGGAGGGAAGAAAGGAAAAAGCCCAGCCCGTCAAGATTAGAAAATCAAAGAAAGTCCAGTGGGAATAACTGGGCCGGGATACCCAGAAGCTGCCAAGGGCTCGGGATCCTCGAAACATGCAACACAGCTAAGATGAGATTAAGATAGTTGAAAAAGAGCACCAAGAAACACAAAGAACGAAGGACAGATACGTTCTTCTCAGTCATCCAGTGATGCAGAAAGGAAACGAAGGCTTGGAGAATAACAATTCATGAACAAGGGGCTGGTACCTTGGGCAACCTAGAAAGAAGAACTATAAAGAGAAGTAGCCAGGAAAACCTTCATCCTGGCAGGAATGGATTCAGCTCACTTGGGAAAAATGACAAAAGAAGGATAGCCAAAAAAGCTGAGTTTGAAAAAGGTAAGGACTAGAAGCCTTGAAGGAAGAGAGATTGAAGATCAGCCCTTTAAGGACACCCCAAAATGGAAAGTCAGCAAGAAGCTTTTAGGGAAACAGCACCAAAAGAAGAAAACTATGAGAAACAAGGAAAGGACCAGTCATCAGAGTGGCTGGCACAATGTGGGCACTGGTACCCAGGGGAGCAGAGAAGGGGAATCAGTGGTATCCCAGAACCCTAGAATGACGCTATAAAAGGGAGAAGCAGCCAACATTGAAGGGACATTCAGCAATAGGGAATCATAAGAGAATCATTAAGAAAACTCTGTCAAAAACTCAAAGAAAGTAGTAAAAGAAAGAGAAATACCACCTGGTATCCCAAAACAGCCACTATAGAACATACTTGAATTCAAAATGATTCAAACTTTGCAAGTCTTAGAGGCTTTGATAGCCATCTAAGTCTGTAATTTTTGAGCTTATTTGAACCTTGTAACACGTCTTAGTGAGCACATTGTGATTTACAACTAAAGAAAGTAATGAAATATTTCATAGTGTTTTAAGGATCCTTAACAATATTTGCTTCTCTCTTTATTACATTGTTCCTTTACTGTTTCTTGCTGTTCAATACATATATATTCTTGCTAGTATGTACGTATTGTAGGATTTTTGCTCTATGCACCACTTGGTTTTGTAAACAGCCCATTTTGCTGTAGTGAACCAAGCCCAGTCCCTTTGAACAACAACTTAAAGGCCCAGGGTCCTTGCTTCAACTTGGGCCTGGACACTGTCCAAAAAAGGACCCTCACAAACATAAGAAAAAGCAAAAGAGAAATATGGATTACAGTGAGTAGGTGTACATACAAGTTAAATTTTAGAGAGTAGTTTGTAAAGATCTCTAAACCTCAACAAGAGTACATTTAAACATCATTTTTGTTAAAGATTCTAAAAATGGCGTTTTTGTGCTTGATAGAAAAATGAGGAACAAAGATTAAAATGAGAACAAAGACAGGAGGGTTACGTGGAAAACCCCATGAATAAGAGGTGAACAACCACGGTGGGAGTAAAGATTTTATGTTCTTATCCCTGAAAAGATGTTGTATTCCTTTTCAAAAAACCGACATTACATTCTTTTTGTTGTACATATCGTGCTTTCTGTATGTTCATCTTTCTTCTCCTCTCTTTTCCTTCTCTAAGAGTACAAGGAATGTTTTTTGCGGTAAACAAGGACAGGTGTCGAACTCCTATTAACACTTTCAAACCCTAAGGACAGCTAGCCTGCAGTATATATCTTCTAGTGGGAGGAGAGAAAATCTGTTGCATGGAGAGTGTGTGCTGGGAGGACAACGCCGAGTGGTATGAAGTGCAAGAGAGAGAATGGTAAGCTTTGTCCTAAGGAGAAGAAGATACATATGTCTTTCTATGTGCCGTCCAAGCAATGTACTACCCAATAAGAAGGTTGGTGCAGCACTAGACTAGTACCTCTTGTTGGAAAAAACACATATTTGTATCGTATACAAAACATACGCAGCGGAAAATTAACGGATCTACTTCATTCGCAATAGATAACATGTACTATGTAAATTTCAGAATATAAGAACAAGAGAATGTACCTTGGTGTGGTGAATTTTAAAACAAAAATTAGAAGTACTTGGGAACACTTTTAATCTTCACTCCAATTCCACTAACGCCCAAGAAGTGTGGTCTCTCAATCAGTTTATACATTTGTGTTCAATGGAGAATAAGAGAGTGTCCAACACTCACGATGGGTCGTTGCTGGGTATTGGAAGATGAGTTCAGCTATCCAATCGATCCCAATCTACGAAATAGTGCACGGGTTCACAATACCATGAGGCAGGAGTGGGCTTGGTTACTCCGTGAATAGGAAATGTTTTATGATGAGTTGGTCAGTTATAAGTTGCTAGTGCCTCGGTGACTCGCATCGCAGATGCCAAGAGACACGATAGACAAACTTCATAGAGCATTGAACCGCATAAGAGAAGAAAATAATCGAATGAAGATACGTCTTAACCGATATCGGACCCAAGTCGAGATTCGAGAATTAGTGAAGTGTAAGTTGTGCGAGCAAGCACAATACATGCTATCACTTCTTGTAGTAGACATTTATCAGTCGGACGTGGAGATGTCAGATAAAGAGTAATCGTGTAGTGGTCTAATTGGACTTTGTTGTATAACTATTTTTCCTTAACTATGTTTTAGATGTATGTGTGTCACTGTTGTTGTGTTCGTACTATGTAGGGAACAATGTTTACTTTTAGGGGACAATGTAAACCTTATTATTGTCGATACAAGCATGCACGTTATTTGTAATCTTGAATGACTATTTAGGGCGAAGAGGTAAACAATTTATTATACGCATAACATTGAAAATTTAAATATTCTTACACACGATGCCATCAATATGCATGCACTACATATCGAACACTAACGGTACAAACATTATCAACTTAATCCTAGACATAATACACACACCACATAGAACCCAGTTAGGCGATGCCTTACATTGGTATTCATTCTGACAAGTAGTTCTCGTAGTTGAGGACATTATTACGTTCCGCTGGTGTGAGTTGCATGTTGGTTGCGGCGGCCAGCTCTTCTGTAAGCTGTAGCATGTGATATTTGCACCTACGGAGTAACATCAGATTATTCTCCTTATGGATTTTTTCCACTACACGCCTACATTGGTCCATGTTTTGCCTTGGCATTGTCAGCGAGATACGGTCCACCAGAGGCGCTCCGAGTAGCACGAGATTATTGTGTAAAGCGTTGGACTTGTTAACGCGGAAGTCCCACTCCTGCCTCAGTCCGGCATAGTATTCCCTCTCATTGGAATCTCTCTCCTTCCTATAGTTATCTAGAAAACGAGGTAGTAGCCAATTGTGCATTGACATTGCAAAATGTGACTTCCACTATGGTATATCTAGATGTCATGCATATAGGACTATATATAGGAGTTTTGCATAGGAAACTGTAGGATGTGGTAATGTCTGGCTGATGAAATGTTTGAATGTCTTTGATATGAGTAGAGTTTAGAGTTGGTGCAACAGCAACAAGCTGATGATGTGCAGTGCAAAATTTTGCATAATTATTCACGTGAATGTGTTTGATCTGACTGGACTAGGTGAAACAGTGCCGAGCTGTTGAATAGTACATACATAACTGCAAACAAGACTTGGCTAAACAGTGACATCTGTTGGCGTATGTGGTTTGTTGAATGTGTTTGATATGACTAGACTTGGTGCAACAGTAACGAGCTGATGATATGCAGTGCAAGAGTTTGCATAATTATTCACGTGAAGATTATTCACCATTCATGTGTATCATCTGATTGGACTTGATGAAACAGTGTCGAGCTGTTGAATAGTACATACATAACTACAAACATGAGTTGGCTAAACAGTGGTGTCTTGAATTCTTGCTTGATGGATATTGAATCTCAGTGACAGTCTTATGAAATAAATGAACATGGAAATTCAAATTTCCTTCATATTTGAAGACTAAAAAGTACCCATAACAAATAGAATGGTATTCAACAAAATCAGGCCAACCGTCACAGAACCAAATGTTCTTGCCAGATTTCTCCAATCCCACTTGCCAAATACCACTAGTGGGAACAATGAGTGTAGCAACAGTGGATAGCTCACCCCCAAATTTTTTCCCAAACTTGAAACCAACTCGATTATAGTAAAATCGAATTATATAGAACCCCGATTTTAGTACAATCAAGTTTCATGTAGAAGCCGACTTTTATATAATTGAGTACTAAAACAGGGACAGACCTAAATAGTTTCAAAACATGGACACATTGCTGTTATTTTTGCAAAATAAGGGCAAAAGCCCAATATCCCCAATAATACAGTACTAGTGCAGTTAACATGTTTGCACCATGATGATTTCTGTTGGTGCCAAGACTAGTACACCTAGCTTGCAGTTGTTTTAATTTATAGTCTAAATCCATCATTTTTAATGCCTTATGCTGTTGGTTTTATTGTAGAAAATTAGTTTATTTTTGTGATTATGCAAACAAGAATACAAATAGATTGTACGATCAAGAACACAAAAAAATACATATATATATATATATATATGTGTGTGTGTGTGTGTGTGTGTGTAAGCAAGTAATTCGAGGACATTCTAAGGCCCATGGGCCCTGGTTGAGGATGATCAAAGGCCCACACATGTGTCAACCCAAGTCTGACACGTGGGCTGAAACCGAGGAGGGAAGACGTCAAGACCACGCAAAACCGGGCTAAAACTTAGAATAAGAGGTTCGAGGAAAGGAGGCTAACTGGCCTGTCGTCTGAGGAGCAAATGCACCTCGGGAGTACCTTATGTAGCTCCCTGCACCAGGAAGTAAAGCACTAGGGAAGACACCAGAGTCGTGAAGCAACGAAAATGGAAAATATCTAGGAAGGTGGCTACCACCTCCACATTTAATGCTCTGCACCAACTGAACTGGCTGCATTTATGAGGAAAAGACACTTGAACAGTGACTCAACAGCTCACAATTCTCTCTACCACCTTCAGAAGGGTCCTGATAGGACAAGCATCTGAATTATTCCCCTGAGACGTACAGATGGAGGGCTGAGATGCAATGGGAAGGGCTATATAAGGAAAGGAACCCCTCTAGGAAAGAGGAGGAACATTCTACAGAGAAAGAGAGAGAGGGAGAGAGGGAGAAAACTAACATTGACTATAAAAGGATCAAAATTGACTTTTAATGAAAAATCCATCCTCAGACCTGCCCAAGGAAGAATTTACACTGAATTTGTGTCTCTTTTGTTCATGATAATTGCATTAGTCCTGTTATCTTCAAGCCTGTAATTACTTAGCATTGTAGTTGACTCAAAGAACCCATTCTCTTACAAATCTATTGTATTGGGCTTGTTATATTGGGTCCCACTGTTCTAAGTGGGCTTGGGCCATAATTCTAGTCCCTACAATATATATATATAATAAGTAAAAATCTAAAAAATTAATTAGAAAAAAACACGGGTAGGATGTTCATATAATTGAATAATAATTCTGATCAAGGTTTGTGTTTGATACAATCTTCTTAGGACATATTTTGTTTCTCACAATCAGTGCTTTGAGACTCTTACATGTCTGTCTCAATGATCTCAACAATCGAAAGCAGAACAATCTGATTGTTTTAGCCAACAAAAAACTCTCTCTCTCTTTGACTATGTACCAAAAAAAATCTCTAGGAAAACCTTATGTTTATGAATGAGGGACGAAAAAAAACATTTATGCACGGACTTAGTAACACCAAAAAATAAAATAATAGAAAATTATTATTTGGAACAACAAGAAATATTATTTCCTTTGTGTATTTTTTATGTAATGTTTACAAACGAAACCCTTTTAAATTAATTTCATTCACACAATCATTGTATCAGTTAAATTGTTTTGGATCTGGGATACTAGGAGGGGAGGACTGTGATCAATCCAACGATCCATGTTGTCCGCATGAATTGCATATCGGGCTAACGTGTGTCGGTGTGTGCCTCTGAATTTGCTGTTCTACCTACACAACTTATCATGGACTGACAATAGAATAAATAATTTTGAAAAAATTAGCAAAATTAAATTATTAATATCTAAAGAAATATAAATAATTTGATTATGTTTTAGGGTTTATTTCATTAACTTAAATCATGCAATAGCAAATTGCATTCTCAAATTAACTTTATGAATGAATTCTTTATAGATGCCTAAATTTAGTATGGAACTGTTATAAATTTTGCTCTATCAATCGAAGTGATCAAGAAAATTGATTTGAAGCTTCTGCCTGACTCGATTGATGCTTGATTCATGTTCGATCGATCGAAAAGAGCCTTTGATTGATGCTCGATTCCTCTCAATTGATCGAGCCTCGTAAAAACTTTTTTTGCAGAATTTGTGGTAACCATTCTGAACGTTGGGAAATGTTTTAAATCTTATGAACAGTTTTATGAGGTATCTTAACTCTCCATTCATACCTCTTGAAAGGAAACAACCACATGTGTATAAATAGTGGTTCATGTTCACTTAATAGATGATCGAATAGAAGAAGTTCTCTCTCCCTAAAATAGTTTCTAAAAAATACAAGAAATCCTGTGGGTATTCTCTAAAATTGTTATTTGTAGAACCCAATAACTTGGTTGTATCTTGGGGACAAATTTGTAAAAGTCCTTTAGCAACTTGCGTATGGAGACAAATATTATCTAAGGATAACATTCAATTGTGCATCCAAGTCAATCATTATTTCTATTTACTTGTTGTATTCATTATGTTATTTCATTATTACTCTTTGATTTGGTGAAATCCCCAACAGAAAGAACAAGGAAACTTACCACTTCTGGATGTTTTAAGTGAGAAAGAGCTTTAGATGGGACAGGTACTCTAGCGAAATTGTGGATAGGGAGTGAGTCAAGTAAGGTATGAGCCATTGACAAAGGTATTTGGAAAAGCTTACTGTAGTTTTTGGGTGGAAGAGTTACCGGAGGAATATTTACTTCAGACATACGTAGCAGAGATGACAACCTCACAAGGTGTGTATATATACATATAGGGTTATGTTAACGGGCACCTTACAGTGCCTGTTAATAGCAACTTTTGACTTTTTTTTGGCACAATTTTTCATCTTTTTTCTGTAGGTTTATGTCATATTTTTCAGTATGGGTCAACTTTGTAGAAAGAAAAAATATTAAAATAATCAAAAGAACTAGTTTTATGTCCTTTTCATTTATTTATTTGATGATTTTATTAAATGAAACTCACTTTTGTACAACCTATGCGGTGCTTGTTAATCTTTGCCATATATATATACACCCCTTGTGAGGTTGTCATATCTCTGCTGTAAAAATGATCTTGGAGATTTGCAATTGGTTCGTACCCAGGCACATGAAATTCATGACCATATTATAAAAGAATATTCTCAGATTGTATCACATGAAATTCACGACCATATTAGTTGTAACGTTTATCGCATGGGTGTAAAATATCATGTACGAAAGTGTCCTCTTCTTGGGCCCATGACAAGGATACGGCCACGTGGCTTGCAGTATTAGATCTTTTTCGGATGTCACCTTCAATAACAATAGTCAATAACATCCAGCAAATGCTTTAAATCGGTAGTTTGGAATCGGGTAAATTACATTGCATGTGGAATCGTGGATCCTACTTGGGAAAGTAACAAGAAGTAAATTCAGCAAAAAAAAAAAAAGTAACAAGAAGTAAAATATGTTTACTTTTGGGAGATAATCTCGAATCTACATAGGTTCTTTAAATCCATATGAAAAGCTAGCATGAAATTCATCAAAAATAAACACAAAAGTTTGTAATTTTATTAATATGAAAACTGAATTACCTTGAAGGCTATAATTCCTTTTAATAGAAAATCAGTCCTAGGGTTCTAGGAGATGCTTAGAAAATCCTAAAGCACTCTTAGAGTAGCTTGGAAAACACCCTATATAAAAACCCTAATTATATTCTGCCACATCATGTGGTATTTGTACATTGTCAGATTAAAAAAAAAAAAAAAAAAATCTTAATAATGGACTCTAATTCATTTAATGTGGAATAGAGATAATCTTATTCTCAATATTGATAAAAATAACAACTTGTCCGTAAAGAAAATAACAGAAAAATCACCCTTTAAAAAAAAAAAATCACCCTTTATTAGTGGCATTGATATCCCTTTTAAATGTATAAATAAGATTAAGAAATCCCAAGTGACTAATCTTTTTCAATTAGCACAACAGTTATTCAAGATACCCAAAAATGCTTTCCTTTTGTAACTCGGATAAATTACATTGCATGAAGATCTTACTTTTAGATTTTTGGTTAAAGTCGTTGGAACTGGAAGCTTATCTGCCTATATTGTGGAGCTTGTCCTAATGTGATCTTCTATCTAAGGTCTTGGTCAAAAGTCCAATGCTAGCTAGGATACTAATAGCCTGTTTAGATTGAGGGAGGAGGGAGGGAAAGCAAGGAGAGTAAATTAAAGTTGGTTAAAAGTTAGACTAATTTTTGGTTAACTCAATTATACTCCTTTTCAATCCAAACAGACTACAAATGCGATTGTCTATTTATGGTTTTTGTCAAAAGTTCAATGCTACGATACTAAAAATTTCTCAACTTCTTAACGTGATAATTAAAATTTTGATTTGAACAAAATCACTCACATAAATTTATTATTGACACAACTTTTATTATGTACTATTAAAACAAGTCATATTAATAGCTATATTAAAAAAAAAAATAAATAAAAAAAAAAAAACTTATAAAAATGTTAATCACTCAATTTTTTATTGTATGTCAAAGTAACCCTCTCAAATACAATAAGCTTAATGCAATAACAAATTTTGTAATATTTGTCACAACTATTTAGATGGTTGGTTGTAATTAGTATACAATAAAAGTTATATTAGTGGTGTTCCCATGTGAAATTAATATTGCATTAATCACAATTTGTCAACTTAATAAATTGTAAAAATAAAAAATTTGTCTATTCCATTATGAGAAAGTCTAGGGATCCCTAGAAAAGAAAAAGAAATAGAAAGTTTAGGAATACAACTTTTGTGCAACAACTATTGATACAACTCTAACAATGTCAATTTTGAGTGGTGGAGAAAAAATCCATATAAAAATGATTGTTTATTGCTAATAGTCGACTAGTTCAACAAATTTGAGCAAAATTTGTGATCGTAGAAGAAATATATATACAATTATTGCTTCAAATAAATATAACTTTTCTAATGTAACAAAACTTTCGTGGAGGAAAGTTATTGGCCAAAAATGTCTTGGATTCCATCTGCTGTGATCCTTATCCTCTAGATTTATTATCGTCGAATTATATCAAAGTAGTAACCTTCTAGAATAAAGTAGACAAAAGAATATTTTTTGACCCCTAAGTCTAGAATTGTTTTCATTTTAGTCCTTTACATTTGAATATTTTTTTTTTTTTGATAGGTAAAGAAATATTAATAATGAACTAATTCATTTTCTTTTTGACCCTTTCACATTTCAAAATTTTTACTTCGGCCATATGATTGATTCAGTTATCTATTTGGCCCTTTACATTTCAAACTTTTATTTTCATGAAGGACTAAAATGAATTGTCAAAATGAAAATTTAAAATGTGAAAGGTCAAACAAAAAACAAAATCAAACATAAAGGATCATAAAAGTAATTTTAACACGTAAATGATCGATATAAAAACAAAATCAGATATGAATAACCAAAATGAGAAGTTTAAAATATAAAGAGCTAAAATGAAAATAATTCTAAACTTTAAGGACCGAAAATGTACTTTAATCAATAAGGTACTATTCATAATTAAGTAACTTCCTCCGGGAACAATTTAACAAAACATCCATAGAGGAAGTATTAATACTGGGTAGCCTCTATTCCTAATTTCCAATAGTATTATTGGAAACAAAATATTGTGAAACCTGCCCTACATTGGTCCTCTGCATTTAGTACTGCCAAAGACTAATCGTTAGTATATACACTAAAAACTAAATTAATGTACATTATGTGTAATATGGATAGACATTTCCCTTTGCCAAATTACGTCAAAGTAAAACCTCATCAAGTGAAGGCAAAACTCTTGTGCACTCACTGACATGTGGGCCCACAGGTCAATTAGTGATTGTGATTCCGTTTCCGAATGAAGACATTTAACGAAGTTATCTCGTCAAAAAATGTTGCAGACCCTGCCCTACTTTATATGAAGTAAAGACAATTCTTCGTACTTCATACCTAACTTTGAAGACAATTCTCAAAAAGTGAAGTAACATAATAACATTGAATAAAGACAATTCTTCGTACTTCATACTTAACTTTTAAGAGTAATATTAGAATCACACTTTTTTCTATAATTTATTCATGTGGTAAGTTATAAGTAATAGAGTAAAAGTGGTAAGTTTATTTAAATCTACAATTTCACCACTTATAACTCCACCACTCATAACTTGCCACATGAACAAATTTTGACAAAAATTATAGTCCTAGTATTACTCAACTTTTAACACACGAGAAAAAATTCCATGGAGAAGGCGTTGTCTTTATTGACCACAAAATATTGTGGAGCCTCTGTATTCGCATATTATTTTTCTCCACATAATATTGTGGACCTGTGCCACATAGTGACTATATTTATTGAGAACGATAAGGTAAATAACCACGTTTTAAATGAAGTTCTAGATTTTTAGTTGCATAGAAACTATTCCACCGTACGTGATAGCTACAGCCTGCGGGGAATAATAATGACGAGTGTTCAATCGAGTGATCGAACAGTAGCGACTCCATATAATGCACACAATGATTAAAAAATCTTGCATGATATGCTTTTATCGGAGAAAATTTAGGTACAAAATTAGTTATAGTCTAAAACTACAAATTTACTCAATATCATTTTATTAAAGGTTTATTTTGACAAATCTACTATTGGATTACATTTTTTTCTTATATCCTCTGTGCTTACAAAATTTCTAAAAAATTAAAAACTAATAACTATGTCATCAATAAATTATTTAAATTGCAAGTTTTTATAGTTTAAAATTATGCACAAAATATAAACTTATAGATAATATAGTAAATGTTGAGGATTTTACATAAAATAATGATGGAAGAACAATGTCAATGCAAAAGACAAACATAAATAGATAACTTGAAGGCACAAAATTATTATCCTTAGACAATATTTGCCTTCACACTCTTGTTGCTAAAAGGTTATCACAAACTTGTCCCCAGGATACAACCAAATTGTTGGGTTCTACAGATAGCAATTTTGGAGAATAATCATAGGATTTCTTGTGTTTCTCTCTAACCACAGGATTTTTAAGTGAATATAAGCCTCTATTTATACCCATAGGGTTATATTTCATCAAAAAGCACGTATGGAGAGTCAAAATGTTTCATAAAACCATTCACAAGACTTGAAACCTCTTCAAACATTCAAAACAATTACCAGAAAATTTTGCAAAAAACTCGAATGCTCTTTTCGATTGATCGAACAGGAATCGAATAGCAATCGAATCATCAAGTGACTCCAGGATTATTTTCTTCATCATTTCGATCGATTGAGCAAAAGTTTCGACCGATCGAAAATCTTTTAGTTCGAATTTCACTTAGAAAATTCTAGAACTTGAATTTTCACTTTATGAAACAATACTGTCCAAACTCAAACATCATTATTACAACATATCCATGTATATACCTATATATACAATAGCAAACAATATCTAATTGACACAAAATTTGATATGTGTACTAAGAGCGTAAAGAACATGCAATTCAATGATTAGATTTCCAACATATGTAGTAATGTTTATTTTATTGGGTAAGGTTGTAGTCTTAGGATACAACCAATTTTGTAGCTAAACTTTGTCCTTCTTTATTTTACTTGTTTTAAGATGTCCCTCACTCTCTCTAACTCTTTTCTATTCTCAGCTCTCTTCTCATATACTCCTTCACATATTCTCAATCATCCATCTCAATCCCTCTCTTCACAGCAATTAAGGAAGACCATCTCAATCACTTGTCTCTTGCAAAAACAATCTGATCTTCCACTCTTCACAGCAACTAAAGAAGACCATCACATCTGATCTCTATCTTCTTACGGTGAGATCTCTCTCCATCACACAGGGCTGGCTCAACAACTTTGGGGCCTTAGGCAAAAAATTTAAGTGGGGCATTTTTTATATTTAAATATTAATTAAATTATTTTTATTTTTATTTTTATTTTTATTTAAAATTTATTTTTCTTGCTTTTTGAGATGCAAAATTACTAATTAAGTTTTTGTATTTAAGTTCCTCTAACATTTCTTTTTCAATTGATAATATGACTACTCCACTTAATCTTTTTTGTGACATAGTAGACCTCAAATAAGATTGTTATTAATTTTAATTTTGAAAAACTTTTTTCCACAGATGCAACCGTAACAGGTATTATTAGTAATATTCTATAAGCAATATATGCATTTGGAAAAGAATCTAGCCTTTTTAAATAATCAAGTACATTAATTAGAGTATTTTCATCTATTTGCATAACTTCTTTAAAACTATTAGTTCTGAAAGTAAATCTAAGCCATCAATATCGTAGTAAACATCATGTTTGACAAAACTTTCGAGATTAAGACAATATTCTTTCAAACTATTATCATCTAGTGTTTTTAGTTTCTCAAAATTAAATAAAAAAACCAAAAATATCTTCATATATTTGAAATTGTTCAAACCTACTTTCAATTGACGAAATAGCTTGATCTACTATATATAAAAAAATAATTAATTCTAAAAGATTCTTCAGTAGATTGTGTTATCTCATCATTGGCATTTTCATCAAATTGTTTATTTCTACAAATTATATGTTTTTCACGAAATATAGGCTCTATTTCCATTTTGGTTGCAATCTCTTTAGATGAAATCATAGCAGATGTAAATCCATTTTCTCTATATATATTTTTTAAAAGATATGAGACCCTTCAATTGATTCTTGGCGACATCAATATGCATGTCTTTGATTGTAAATTTTTACTAACAGAGTTAATGGCAAATAATATATCATACCAAATAGTCATGCCTAATAAGAATCCAAAACTTTCAATCTCATATGTTTCCAAACAATCAGCTTCACCTTTTGTTTTAGGATCTTCACTTGTTTTTGTTAATTGTAACAAAGCATCTCTTATTTCTAAAGCTTGAAATTTTATTGCTTTTACACTTTCAATTCAACTTTCCCAACGTGTTTGTGACAATGGTTTAAGAGTTAAACTTGACACATTATCTTGTAAAATTTTCCATCATTTTGTGGAAGAAGAAAACAATGTATATATATGTTGTACTACTCCAAAAGAAGATATAGCTTTAGGACAAGAATTGGCCACATCGCATAGCACAAGGTTAAGATTATGACAACCACATGGTGTGTAAATTGCTATAGGGTTTATATCAATAATTCTTTTTTGTACCTCTTGTTTTTTTCCTTTCATATTAGACCCATTGTCATATCCTTGTCCACATACATCATTAATATCAAGTTCAAGACTTTTTATTACACTTATATTTTCATCAAAAAGACCTTTTCCAAAAGTATCATCTACTTTTAAAAATTCTACCAAATGCTCATCTATTTTTATTGGACTTGTTGAAATATCCACACATCGTAGTACTAGAGTCATTTGTTCTTGATGACTTACATCGGGAGTACAATCAAGTATAATAGAAAAATATTTTTCTTCCTTAATCTTTTTAATAATTTTACTTTTAATTTCATTTGCTAACAACTGTATCAATTCATTTTGTATATTATGTTCAAGTTAATGATTATAAATTGCACCATGTTGAATATGTCAAAGATGTTCTTGCATAATTGGATCAAATTCTAAAATCATTTCTATTAGACTTAAAAAATTTCCATTATTTTCTTGATAGATCTTTTCATTTTTTCCTCAAAATGCCAAATTATTTTTTCCAAGATTTTTTACTACAGCAATAATTCTTAACAACACTTTTTTCCAATGATCTTTCTCTTTGTTAACTTGTTCTTGGAAATTTTTATCAATTGTTTTATTTTTCAATAATCTCATTTCTAAATCAATCCAAGCATTCCTGTTAGTAACATGCTCTTTGCTTGTTTCATGATTTTTAATCTTATTACTAATATTTCTCCAATCATTAGTTCCTTCATTAGTAAATTGATTTGCACCACTACCATGTGTTGTTGAATTAAACAACTTGCAACAAAACAAAATGTTTTATCCAAATCTTTTGAATACACTAGCCATTTTCTATCAAATTTCTCCCCATTTGGTAATTTTTTAAAATAAAATGTAGTTGAAAAATGTCTACAATCTTTATCAATAGGAATATTTAGATCATTGTCTCTAATTGGACCCTTTCTACTAATAAATCTCTTAATTTTGTATCAATATTTTCCCATTGACTTGGATCATAGATATTATCAATAAGTAGATTAGTATTTTTTTTTTCATTTTCTTCTGAGTTATTTTGTTTTTCATTATCAATTATTTTTACATTAGATGTTTGAACATTATTAGGACTATTTTCATTATTATCTTTTTGTTGTATAATTTCATTATCTTCCAACTGTTTTTGATGAGTTTCTTGTTCATTTGTAATATTTTCACCCAAACTTTCTGTTGTGTTTTTTTTTTTTTAATACTAGTAACAAATTTATTCATAGATCCTTTTTGAGATTCAATTTGTTTTTCAATTTTTCTCTTTTTTTGAAGTTTTTCATATCTATATAAATCTTTTTTGTAGACATTTATAATGAGAAAATATTTATAGATAAATAAAACACAATTTATAATTAAAAATGATAATTTAAAGTATAAAATAATAGAACCTAGTTATTGCAATTTTTCTAAAGTTGTGACCACTTTATACTTTAAAGTCTAAACTTGCACAAATAAAAATTAATTTATTACATGATTCAATAAATTAGTAGTACTATAATACAAACGAGTTGATATGATATACATCAAATTATTAATTGGTGTGATAACTTATAATAATTGATAAAGTAAAAGCTCGCAAAAAATAAAAATAAAAAAAGAAAAAAGTAAAAGATATAGTGGGTGTGTGCGTATACCAGGGCTGTAACCGGTTCGGTTCGGTCAATTTTTTTTATCCGGCCAACCAAAACCGAAATTTTCGGTTTTTATAAGTCTCAACTGAAACCGACCGAAATAGTTGAAAAACCGTCGGTTTCGGTCGATTTTTCGGTCGGTTTCGGTTTTTGGGCCTGGAGTTTGGGCCAGTTGGGCCTTTGGTTTTTCTCCCAAAAATTTTCTGTTTGGGCTTTTTTTATAAAAAAAATGCAGTATTCAAGCCTCTTGTTTTATGGCCCTTTTATGCTCTAATTAAGTATTTTTTAGAAACCTATTTTGGGCCTTTGTTAGGAACCAGTTGTGGCCCAGATTCGGGCCTTCACTATTTTGGCAATGGCCATCTTTGGGCCTTTTTTAGCTTTCTGTTTTGGCCCTTTGGGCCTAGATTCGGGCATTTCCTATTTTGGCCCTTTTTGGGCCTTTTTACACATCCATAAAGCATTTTACAAACAAGAAAAAATCACAACCTGCTTTGCATTTTACATTTTTCATAACTTGCTTTTGCTCAACATAAATCCAGAAATACACATTTTAGCAGATTCATCAAAAAAAATCACAACCTATTACAGATTCATAAATCCAAAAATACAACACATAGCAGATTCATAAATCACAACCTATCATAAATTCATAACCAGCTTTAGAGCTTCTATTATACTTATTAAAATATACATCACATATTCATAAATCCAAAAATAACCTGTCAACATGATATAACCTGTCAACAATACATTTGCACAAGCACAACCTGTCAACACGAATTCATAAATCCAGAAATAATTTAGAGCAAAAAATTGCTCTAGTGCTCAAAGCCTCAAACTAATCTGTAACTTGTTATAAGCACCCATCAAATACAAACAAGATTAAAAAATAAATTGTACAAGTCAAAATAAAATAACTAGTGCAGATTTCATTACTTCATTAGTAATATGTCAATGTCCATATATTGTCCATATGTCAATACCTACATAATAGCATTATAGCCAAAGACTCAAAATAAATTGGCCATATGTCAATGTCAATGTCAACATATACTGTCCATATTTAATATTTGGCCAAAGACTCAAAATAAATTGGCCATATGTCATTGCCTATTGCCTAATATCATATATTGTCTATGTATTATGTATAGGCCACTGTCAAAGCTCAAAATAAAAGTCCATATCTATACGTAGGCCACTGTCTACTAGTGTCTAATAGCAAAAAGTGTACATATCAATATGTCAAGTAGTTGTCAAAATTGAAACTAACAAAACCCTATGTCATCATCAATACCACCTGTCCAAAGAGCAAAGAGCAATCTTCAACCATCAACTTCAATAGGTGTTGGTGTGGACATGCCTAGTTCCGATGTTCATGCAGCATCACTCACGAGTTCTACAAACAAAAAATGAAAAAAACAGAAAAGTCACTTGTACAAGAAAACAATAAATATGCCAAGAATCCAAGACATTTAGTTTTTTTTTTTTTTTTTTTAATAAAGAAAGAAGTAGACATGCAGAATGTACAATAAAACAATAAATATGCCAAGAATCCAAGACATTCAGTTTTTTTTTTTTTTTTTTTTTAATAATAATAGACTTGCAAAATTTTTTTTAATAAAGAAAGAAATAGAAAGTCATATTTTTTTAATATAACAAATAATAGTCATACCACCATTAAGCTTTTCAAACTCCTCAACATCATCCATGGCAGCATGAAGGCAGATTGGAGCCAATGAAGGACGCAGCCAGTTTTGACCACAAATGAAGGCTTCCACCATAAGTGGAGACAATGAACTCCGGAAGGGATCAAGGACACAACCAATCGTACTAAAGGCAGATTCTGAGGCCACAGTGGATACCGGAATTGCAAGAACATGTCGTGCAACTCTTGAAAGCACACGATATCGTGGGGAATTAACCTTCCACCAAGCCAAAATATCAAAATTATCATCAAAGACATCTTCACAGCTCTCTAACAAGTATTTATCAACCTCTGATTTGGTATTTGAAGAATCAATACCCTTCAAGTGCTTCTTAAATCCCATCATCCTCATTGCCTTCGCATCAACCACACTAGAATCATCTCCCTCCATTGATCCACTTGGTTTTTGGCCTTGGGCTTGTGCAGCAGCACTAGCACTACTACTCCCCACTTGATTTTGAGTATAAAATTTATACAAATCCTCCAAAACAGCCTTTACTCTTCCTGCCATATCAACAGCCTTTTGCCTCTCATACAAAGTACCAAAACAGTACTCAAGATACCTCAACTTGTATCGAGGATCAAGAACTAACCCTACATATAACAAATGATTCATATTATCAAAGTTCCCCTAATACTTTTCAAATTTGTTCTTAATGTAATCAACCATTTTTCTCAACAAATAACTATCTTTTTCATGCTCCAACTCAATTGTGTCATGAATTGACATGAGCTCCAAAAAGAAAGAATTGCTAGTGACATAATTAGCACCCGAAAACCACAAGGTTGCATCATAGAAAATTTTAAGAAATTTCGAAAAAATCCTAATCTTTTCCCAATCCACATCATCCATCCCCCAAGCAACCTCATGTCTATCATTTCCTTCTTCCTTTGCCTCCTCCCTAATTGACATAAGAAAATTTGGATCATCTTCCTCCAATCTCTCAAAAGTCTTTTGATACTTCTCGGCCTTCTCCAACATAATATAGGTGTAGTTCCACCTAGTGGGCACATCTAAGTACAATTGATTTTTAAAGTCAACTTTCTCCTTCTCCGCACATAACTTTAATGTGCTTTGTCTTTGTGGAGATGATCTCACACATCGCACAGATTTCCTCCCCTTCACTATTGTCTCATCCATTTCAACTAACCCTTCACGAACAATCAAGTTCAAGATATGAGCACTACACCTCACATGCAAGTATTTATGCCCTAAAATTGTTGCCTTCCTATGCTTAGTCTTTTTTTGAATAAAAGAAATCAGCCCACTATTAGAGGCAGTATTATCAACTGTAATAGTTAGAATCTTGTCTATCCCCCAATCAAGTAAACACATCTCAACCGCCTTCCTAAGTGTTTCACCCTTGTGATTTTCCACTAAACAAAAACTAAGAATCCTCTTGTGTATTTTCCAATCACTATCTATAAAATGGGCAGTGAGACACATGTAGTTCAAATTTTGAACGGATGTCTATGTATCTGTGGTAAGGCAGACCCGCTGCTCTCTTAGGACTTCTTTCAACTTTTGTTTCTCATCTAAAAACACCCCAAAGCAAGTTTTGGCAATTGTTGTGCGGCAAGGGATTGGATTGAACCTAGGTTGGGTAACAAACATAAACTTCCTAAAACCAAAACCCTCTACAAACCTAAAAGATAGCTCATCTAGAATAATCATCTCTGCCAATGCTTTCTTACATTCCTCAAAATTAAACACCCAAGACACAAGTTTACCACTACTTTCTCCTTCTTCTTTAGGTTTGAATGCTAGGGTTGATTGTTTTTTTTGTCTTCCCTATAAGGATATTTCAAACATTGTGATTGTATGTGAATTTTCATGTTTGTAGTGCCATTTAACTTAGTGTCACAAGCATAGGTTGTACCACAGTAGTTACAAGCTGCCCTAGGTTTCCCCCCCCCCCCTTCAATAACAGTGAAATGACCCCAAACAATAGATCTTTTTTTACCAGTATTACTAGCACTTGGTGGAAGTGGGGGTTTGCCTTTGTCTTCATGCACATTGGTCGCCCCTTGACCCGCTTCATTGTGTTGACCCTCTGGGATTTCTATTGTCTCATTCATCTACAATATAAAATAAAACACAATAAGTCAGCAACTATAAAAAGTAAAAAATAAAAAATAAAAATTTAACGCCAAAATGAGTCTAGTCTAGAATATAAAAAAAATACGGTAACAATAACACAATAAAAGTCAGCAACAGAAAAAAAAAAAAAAAAATTAAAAGGAATGAGAAGTACTCTAGTATACAGCAACAAGCCGACAATAAACATGTCAATAAGATAATAATAAACACATCAACATCAAGGCAATAATAAACAAATACCCTAACATCACAGTCAACTATTAACAAATACACCAACATCACAGTTAAGCACATGGGGTTATTGATTTTCAAATCTGTAATATCAATAAGAAAATAACAACTCAACATCACAGTCACAAATTCACAGCATGTCAACAACAATAAACAAAAATGTATCAACAATAAATAAATAAAAAAGCAACTAACTTTATATATCAGAACTCAAAGGCAATCAACTAACTTTAATAAAGAAACCAACTAGCACAAGCAGCCAAGCACATGGGTTATCGATTTTTTTAAAACCCTAACTTTATTTGCATATAAAACATTAAAACTTGAAAAAATAAACATCTTGATCTTATGTTGTTACTACAAAACAGAGATTCACTATTTTCAAAATCTAAAACACAAAACAGAGAGAGGGTCAGAGGGTTTTGAGATTTTCAAAACAGAGACTCACCGTGAGATGAGAAGCCGATGATCAAGCCGGCGTGGGGAGGGCGGCGTGTGGAGACGGCGACAGAGGGAGATTCTGCGTAAGAGGTAGGGACATTGGAGTGGAGGCTGTCTGAAGTGAGAAGTCTGAACGTGAGAGAGAGGAAAGTGTGAGAGTGAAATCTGAAAAATGTGGGGTATGTAGGGTAGGGTTTTCCAACCTTTTGATTTTATACTCTAATTAGTTTTAGTTTAATTAGATATTTACTTAGTTTAATTATAGGTGATTAATCTAATGGGTTTTAAAATGCTATGTTTAAAAAGATAAGCTAGCCGGATCATTTGAATTTTGAAATGAAATGATGGAGGTCCACTGCCCAATTGTGAATCACTGAATTGTTTTAAAATGAAGTGATGGATGCCCACTGCCCAACACAAAGCTGCCAGCCAAGGCATATTTTTTTTTTTTAGAATAGCCAAAGCGTATCTACTTGATCTCAGAGAGTCAGAGTCTCAGTCAAATATTTAAAAAATATTATATATTTAATATAAAATATAATATAATAATATATAATAATATATTTCGGTTCGATTCGGTCGGTTCGGTGTATTAAAATTTGCCACCGAAAACCGAACCAAACTTTTTGGTTTTTTACATAATAAAACTGAAATCGAACCGAACCGAAACCAAACCGAAATTTCAGTTTGATTTCGGTTGTTTGAAGCGATTTTTTCGGTTCCTCGGTTTTTTGCACACCCCTAACATATACATTAAGTGTGGTTGTGGGTGGGTTAGCGTGTAGCCATGCGGAGGCCAGCTATGAAATTGTTTTCCACTTTTTTTTATTATAAAATATTTTTCAAGTTATTATATTCTCAACAACTATGTGCACTGTGTCTGTGCAGTATTGAGTCCTATCATTCTATCAAGCTCTGTGCATTGTCACTGTGCAGTGATGTGGAGTGTGGGTTGACTGTGCAAGACCAGCGTGTTGTCCTATCAATCAAGCAGATTAAAAAATATAACTTAAAATATTTAAATTGAATAAAAAGCAAACACTTCAATCTTAAATTTCGGAAAGACAAAGATGGAGAAAGGGGAATCTTGAAACTACTGTGAAGAGCAGTGAACACTGAACAAAGAATGATTTCAAGCTGTTACAAAGAATGACTGAGCTTATAAAAAAAGATCAAGAATCAAGATGGAGAAAAGAAAGGTAAGAATATAGAGGGAGAGGCAGAGATATAGAGAGATGAGAGATTTTTTTTTTTGTTTTAGAAACTTATAATCTTTATTTTAGCATATTTCAAGACAATTACGTTGTATTACTAATAAATTTTTTTGGTATTAATTTTGATTTTAGTATATTTAAAAAATGAGTTAATGAATTTGTCTCTTAAAATTTAATTTTGTTAGCTAAAGTTTAACTATTTTTGTTTTTTCATTTTTTAATCTTCTACATTTTAGGATACAATGAGGCATTTTTAATGCATTTTATTGACCAATAAAAGGACTAATAATTTTTTTGTAATTAAAATATATAGATAAATATATTAATATATATATATAACTTTTTTTTTTACAAGTGAAGCCTTCTTTTATTTGGGGACTTTTGACAATTGCATCAATTGCATCTATTGTTTAGTCGGCCCTGCGCATTACATCTCTCCCCCAAACCCTAAGGTAACGTGTCCATGTATCTGTTTAATTTTGTAGTTAATTACTTTATTTGTCTGACTCTGAGGTGTTGTCTGTAAAATTGGTTGGTGTGTTTTAGCACCCAAAACATCATGCAAACTCAGAATGTTGGTGATTATTTCTTGGACTAAGTAATTTTCTTGTATTAGATGGGATGAATTCTGAAGTAATTTGTATTTTGGAATTTTGAAAATTGAATTCTGAATTAAAAATGGAAAAATTGAAACATTTTAGATTGCTTGAATTTTGTCTATAGGAGTTGTTTGTAACTGCATTTGATGAAAATGGGTAGTGCCTACGAGAAAATGTTCCTAATTAACTTGTAACGTGTCTCATTATGATTTATTAAATTTATAATAGGTTTAGTTTAAGAATCTTATTAGTTAGTAATGAATAAAATAATATATATGCTGGAGATTTTGGGGTTAATAATATTATTGCATGAAAGATGATAACAAGAGTGTGTGATTGAATATATATATCTAATGGTGTAAACAGGACAAAATTGGCTTTTGCCCTTTTCGGGCAAACTAAGTAGCATTCTACCATATTTCTCAAACTAAATAGGAAAATGCCCTTCTTTTGAAACTCGACTTTCTCAAAATCGAGTTAAGTCTTATAGTGACGTTTTTAAGGACCTATAGTGACGTTTTTAAGGACCTATAATGGCGTTTTGTAACTCGAGTTCCATGCACTCGAGTTATAGGTAAAAAACTTGCATAGAACTCAAGTTCATGGAGCTCGAGTTACAAAACGCCACTATAGATCCTTAAAAACGTCACTATAAGGCTTCAGATTTTTTTTTTTTTTTTTTTTAACTCAATTTTGAGAAAGTCAAGTTTCAAAAGAGGGGCATTTTCCTAATTAGTTTGAGAAAGGGAGTAGAATGCTACTTAGTTTACCCGAAAAGGGCAGAGGCCAATTTTGTCCGGTGTAAACACCCTATTTCGTTCTTCAAACATGATGCATACCTTTTTGGAGGTGCATCCCCCAATGATGAACTAACTGAACGAGCATCTCAAATTTCTCTCTTATCTATTGTGTTAATTAACTTTGCTTTTAATTTTATTTTTACTCACGCTTTCATATATTCTTGACCTCTATTTTATCAAATTCTGAATTTCAAAATATACAAAAATTCTCATTTTATTTCTTGTCCAAACCCCACATTTCTATTTAAACTGACTGTGTTTTATTTTAAAGTTTAATCACAAAATCAAATTTTCACTTTGTCCAGCATTTGATAACATTTGATTTTAGTGTTTAAAAAAAGAAAGGAAATTAAAAAGGAAAAAAAAAAAAAAAAATCTAGTTCTGCTAGTGAGGGTGAGACGTGAACTCTGCAGTGATGCTACATTGTACCCCACCTGCAAAATCAAACAAGAAAAATTCTCATGCTCGGTCTTGGCATTGAAAGTATGGAAGAGACAACGCCAACGGCTAGCAGCTTAGAAATAAAAGGCAAAAGGTTATGAAAAAAGGGAGGCTCTCTAGTTTTGAAAAGAAAAATCTTTGAGAGAGAGAGTCTCATATGCTCTCTGGTATTCATTGAAAATCCAAAAAGAGAGTCTTGAGAGGAGAGGTAGAAAACACAAAGAAAATACACAAACATTCAAATAACCTTTCCTCTCCAAAAAGTCTTTTTAACTTTTTTAATGTCCATTTTTATTGTTCTTGATTTGTATTTGAATATTTGAATTTAGTTTAGTGATAGAATAAGGCCTTCTAGATAAAATAGTATTGTTATTTATTTGTATTAAAATTAATTCTTATGTTTTAAGATATGATTGGTTTCTATGTTTTAGAATTTGTTGATAAGTTTATCTCATCCTTAATTATTTATGTATGTTAAATACATTAATAAGAATTATGTAAAAAATTAACTCAAAATGTCTATTTTTTTCTTTCAAAGTTTAGGAGATTGGTCATCTAGACCAAGGGCATATTTGGTAGACTGTAATAGACATTGTAATGTAATGGTTATTCTTTTGGTTTAGCTATTCAATAGTTTGATTATGTTTTTATTATAGAGAATAGTCATTCTTTATGAATAGCTATTCTTTAAAATGAGGAATAATTATTCATTTCTAAAAGGGTTGTAATAGTTATTTTTTAGTAGATGTAATAATTTCTAACATTAATATATTTCCAAATAAATAAACTTTCCATATCCACCTAACAATTATGGAAATAAAAAATCATCAAAAAATAACTCATCTCTCTAAAATTTAAAATATAATTGTATGAATGCGAAATTTTCATAAGTTTTATTCTAATATTACAACTCCCAACCAAATTAATGAATAGGTTTAATTATTCTATTATGACACATTTCATTGAAGGGCTTTGCTTCTCCTTCTTCTTCCTCACACTCTTAACAGAAAGAGGGTTTAGATTGTGCATGGTTGAGTGGTTGCCCCTCTCTGAACCCAATGATTTCACCAACTTGACCCTTCAAATCAACCACCCAAGACCCTTCTCTTCCAAACCCAAAACCCAAAAAAAAAAAAAAAACACATTTCATTTTCAGTAATAAAGATTATCATTCTTATTGTAATCCATATTTAGTGTCCCAAACGTATCTGAGTATCTTTTGTATTCAGTAAATTATCACAGTTCATAACAGAGTGAATAATATTTTTGAGAACCAAACTCAGCCCTGAGTGGAGACAAGAAAACTCCAATCCTAATCAAACCCAAAATCCCCATTGAAATCCATACTCAAACACCTTTCCTGCATAAGCCACAAACCCCAAATCTCCAAACGCAAAACTCCCAGCCAGCAAACGCCACTGTACAGATCGATCATAATTCGCAGCTGCTATCGCTGCAACAAAACCAACCATACCGCCCTGGACCCGGAGAATTTCACCGTTGCTGTTGCTGTTGCTGTCGCCGCAAAAGGCCCAACCATATATACCGTCAATGGATGCCGCTCGAGCCATCGCCAGGTTCTTAGTAGAAAAGGCTGGGTATATATCTCTCACCTCTCATTAACTGTGCTTGATTTGTTGTATGAATTTTGGCTTCTGAATGCTTGTAAGCTAGGACCAGATGTTGAATATTGATAAATGGAAATAATTAGAGGAACTGGTTTCGGTAAAATAAAAAAGAAAGAGAAGGGAGACGTTTTAGGTTGGAGTTGTGGAGTGAATGACATTTGGTAAACAGAGAACATAGGAGACTATTGGGTTTTCTTTAGGCTAGTCTTGTAGATATAAGGGTTTAGCTAAAACCAAAGCCCACGTGCATTGCAAAGAAAATGACAAAACCAAACTAGTTCATGGGCTGATTCATTTTTTAACAAACAAGTTTCATAAAGCATAGTTTCTCTATAATAAAATCCAAGGCTAAAATAAATTTAACTTTTCTATTCCCAAATAATAACAATTGAAAATATGAGTTAAGTTTAGACATGCTTTATATAGTATGATTGTTATTCCTGTTGCTTATATTTGTTTTTAATTTCATTTTTATCATGTCATTTCTTTAATTATTGTTTGCCTCACCATATGATTTGTCTTTAAGCCACCATGCCATAAAATTAACTACTTGCTTGATTTGATGAAATAAATTCGGTTAATAATTTTGTGTCTATCGAATAATTAATTAAACACCAAATAGCCGTTACTTAGTAGAGACCGATAGATATACAGGTCATGCGTGAGTGCCTCACACCTTCTCACAATGTAATTTAACTCCAAACTCATCATTAGTGGAACGTAGACTTGTTCTTGATTACTTTATCATAAAAAGTAAATTGTTTCTGAAATATATCCAATAATTATTTCTTAGCATTCTTATTTTACAGCACTGCCATTGAATTTAATTTATATTCTGTTAATTAATTTGAATAAATTTATAACTATTTTTCCAACAAATGGACACAATAACTTTGCCACTCACTTTACTCCAATTTGTACATATGTTAAATGATGATTAGATTAGTTATCCCCGGGTAGCAATGATGGTCTCTTGTGTCAATGATGTAATTTAATTATAAATTGACATAAGAGCATCCGTAGCAGATGTTCTAAAAATTATGCCATTTTACCACATCAAAGGCTTACTTTATTATTTTACCACATCATTTTACAACATCTCATTTATCAGATGTTTTATAATTCAATTCTATACATTAAAAAAATATTTACTACACATTAAAATAATATATTATCCCATCTTCTGTTATCATCAACAACAGCAATAACAACCCACGCCGCAGATCAACTGCCACAGTCCACAACCACCAGCCACCCTCACAGATCAACCACCGACCACCAATATCAGCCACTGCTACCAAAAAAAAAAAAAAAACTCAAACAAACACTACAACCAATATCAGCCCCTACACCAAAAAAAAAACACCACAACATCAACCACCACAACCAATATCGGCGGCGGCGCTAGTGAGACCCCTCCAGACTCCACAGCCACAAATCTCACACCCACAACCCAAATCTCACACCCACAACCCGATCAACCTACCACCATCAACCAAAATCAGCCAACCACCAACAATCAAAACAACCAACCACCAAAAAAGAGAGAGAGATCGGCGAGATCGGAGCGGTGATGACGACGGCAATGACGACGGCGATGACGATGGCAATGATCGGAGTGGCCTCGCCCATGCTGCTTGCGCCAAAATACCCATGAACACCAACCAATCTCAACACCAATTCAGCCCAAGCCAAAATACCCATCACCCACAACCGATTCAACCCAAGCCCCAACCGATTCAAGCCACGGCTCCACCACTGAAACACTAACTACCACCGGAACTGAAACCCAAACGACTGAAGAGGGAGAGACAACTAAAACCCAAAACCGATCTCAAACACAATCTCCACCGTGACCTATACCCTAACCTGATCTCCACCGTGGCCCAAACCCGATCTCACCGTGAAACCCAGCCAACACCCAAACGACCACCACCAATCCGAACCCAGCAACCACTGAAACAACCCACCACTTTAAACCCAGTAACCACCAATTTCAGCTTGTGATAATGGCCACCTTGCCTTGGAGCTTATTGTTTGAAGATGTGGAGTGTGTCATTTTGTTCTTTCTCTGTTGAGGAAGGAGCTGGGTTTGATGTGAGAAGAGAGAATGGGTCTGATGAGAAGAGAGAATGGGTCTGATGTGAGAAGAGAGAATGTGAGAAGTGAGAGAAAAAATCAAGACCCGAAGTGAGAGGAGAGACCGAATAAAAAACAATATTTCGGTTTACCATTTGTGTCCGTACCGTTGCAAATTTGCAACGGTACGGACACAAATGGTATAATTTTGGCACATATACCATATCTGATGGGAGGTATTTTTTGTGTTTGGTGTGGCAAATGTGCCAAATATTTGGCATTTGGCACATTTGCCACATCTATTGTGGGTGCTCTAATATGTGTAAGTTGTGATAAAGTATGATAAAGTGAGTGTCTCTAGAAAAATTGCACAAAATATCTTGAGGCTCTATTCCTACAGTATTATCAGCCACAAAATACTGTGGAACCTGCCATACTATGGTCCTCTAGGTTTATTATTGTCAAATGATGTCAAATAAAGACAACTACGTAACCTTGTCCGCCACAAAATATTGTGGACTCTCACTTTTCTAGAGATATGGTGTCTATAAATGGAGACGATGAATTAGATTGGATAATGGAGAGTAGGGGTGACAAAATTTGACACGACTCGCGAATCTGACACGACACGAAATTAGCAGGTCATGGGTTGAGATTTAACGGGTTCGTGTCATATTCGGATTGACACGGCTAACTCGTTTAATAAACGGGTTGGGTTAGTGTTGAACACAGAGAACCCGTTTGACCCGTCTGACCCGTTTAATTAAATGACATTTTACCAATATACCCTTCAAACTCTAGGTATTGAAACTTATTAGTTGTTGTGATTTATTTTCTTTGACATATTGTGATTAATTATTTGTGATATTGGGATATGCTTTAGTTTTGAATGATTATTTGTGATGCAGTTACTCGTTAATTCTAAATTTTATATTAAAAATAATTTGTTTGTTTGTTTTTTCATAATTTTTTTTTTCATTTTGATAAAATCTGATAAACAGGTCGACATGACTAACCCGTTTAATAAATGGGTCGTGTTAGGGTTGAGGAATCTTGACTAGTTTAGTAAACATATCGAGTTAGTGTTGATCTATATAGTCGAATACTCATGAGTTGACACGACACGAACCCGACACGCGAACACGAATTGCCACCCCTAATGGAGAGTATGTTATAATATTAAAATTTTAAAACGAAAATTAATGTTAGGAATTTTGATTGAACTATAAATACCTCTTTTAATCATACTATTTCTTTTTATGAGTAAAGAAAGAACACAAGTGCACACTCACAATTAATAGGAAAAGGTTGTCATCCAAAGGAATCCACCTATGAGATCTCATAGCAAGAAACTTGCTATTTATTGGAATCCACCAAAATATAATAGTTTGACGAAAATGAAATTCTTCTTCTCACAAATCAATGGCTGATTAATTCAAGATAACACTCACACTATTTTGATTTTGCATCCATACATGAGTTAGGAGTTATGTATAGGAACTACTTAAAACAATCTTCTAAAAAAAAGTAATGACAACTTGCATTTCTAAGGGTAAAATATTTATAAAAAAATTAAAAATTAGTGACTTGAACAAATATTCAAAACACCAAAACCCATTAACAAGACTTTGGAAATGGAAAGATGCTTTAGAAAGCAAATAGACATTATTAAAAGTAAGTGGAGTCAAATTCGCTATTTTTCAAGTGTATTCATTCAATCCAAATAGTTTGTAGTAAAAAGAGCATCACTTTGCATATTTTTTGAAGCATGGGAAACTACCAATAGCCTTATAACACAATTGATATTTTTTAATATTTTCAACGAAGACATTCAGGATTGCATTGTGTAGAAACAACCATAATATCATATAACTTAAGGCGTGTAGCGTGCATAGTTAGCTACAACATGCTACCAACATGCTATGCCGGCATCAGCCAACCATTGCTTGTAGCATGCATGCAGGGACGGAGCTAAACTTGGACTTTGGGGGGCAAAGGCCCCCCCCAATTTTTAATTTTTAATTTTTTAAATATTAGTATTGAAAGCTCGAATTTGTATGAAAACACAAGAGCTTGTTTAGACCCCCAATTAAAAGATTACGGTTAGATTGCTTTTACTCTAACTTATCTAAGTGATGAAACAAGAGTAAATGAAGCGCAATCAACCGATACTACTTTATTGCATAAACATGAACAACAAATAATAAAAGTAAAGCACAAAAGTAAGGGAAGAGAGAATGCAAACACAAGATAACACGCCGATGTGTTATCGAAGAGGAAACTGAAGAACTCGACGAAAAACCTATCCACTGCTCTCTAAGCAGTAAATTGATCCACTAAACAATTAGTTGGGATATACGAATAATAAGAGACCCTCTAAGTCTAATCTACCCAGTATACCTAAGCCCTCCAAGCTCCTACTCCAACAAGACTTCTCGGAACCGTGTCTTGTCTAGCTTTCCGGATCCCGCAATATGCCCGATTGCATCTGCTAAGCCTCACCGGCTTCTTTTGGCAAATCTCCAAAACTTCCAAAACTTCAAAACACTCTCTACACTCTGAATAGGTGTGGGTTGTGTTTAGGTACAAATCTCTTCTCAAGGTATGACAATGGGAGAGGGAATGAGAAGAGGCTACAATGATTTCTCACTAAGGATGGGTAGCTCTCTCTCTCTAAAAGATGGGTGTGTGTGTTGTAGAAAACCTATCTAGGGTTTTTCTCTCTGAATGACCTCATTTACTTTTGTGGATAATGAGAGTATATATAGTATGAGTGAAGGATAAGAAAGTCACACTTAAAAATTCTCTAGGCAGAATGTTTCGCAACTACCTCGCGGGAAGGCCTTACCCGCGAGACACTCGCGAAACTGACAGCCTGGCACGACTCTTCAACTTCCAGTCATGTGCTTCTCACGTGGCTATTTCGCGGGTTAGCTTCTTGCGAGCTTCTCACGAAATCCACTTGATCTTCAATTAAGCTTGAGTCTTTACCAATTTAATACTAAACCTAATACAATAAAATCCCACAAAAATACAAGGAAACAAATTTATACAATTACAACACTTTTTGTCATGGAATAAAGCCAACATAAAACATAGTTGTAAATCACAACTTTACAAGTATATATATGGGTATTAATTTTAGTAATTTTGTTTAATAAAATTACACTTTACCCCCTAACAATATCATTGATTCTTTTAAGAATAATACTATAGTCACAAACTTTTCTACAATATTTTTACAAATTATTGAGATAGCAGATTCTTATTGGTTTGTATTTGGGCTCATCACTTATATCATTTTTTTACTAATCAATTTCACTCACCACATCATTAATTTATAAAACAAGTTTATGTTCTTAACATTTTTCTCTTTTTAAAGGCCATAAAAAATTTATAGATCTAGAATCTAAAAGAAAATATACAAGCCCAAAAACATTAGCGCAACAACAAAAATTACCAATAGCAAAACTAAAAAAAATTAAGTCCAACCAACAAATTTTACCCAAAACAAACAACCCGGCCCTTTAAAAAAAAATTTAGCAAAATAATTTTGTCCTTACTTAGTAGCAAACACACACAATAAAGACCCCCCCCCCCCCCCCAAAAAAAAAAAAAAAAAAAACTCTCAGCCTCTAAGCAGCAAAGCTGGAGGCTGGAGTTTTATATATATAAATATATATATATATATATATATATATTTATATACATTCTTTTATTATTCACAACAACTTGAGATAGGAAAACTTGCCACACCACTCTCTATGGCAGGTGGCAGTTTGACTTGTGACAATGAGCAAGATTATGAATTTGTTAGAAACACATTTATGAGAAACATGCGATATATGTGTTCGGTTTTTTTTTTTTAGTCAGGCCAAACAGTATTGCAGACGTAATTAACTCATCAGCCATAAAACTCACTCATCAAAGGAGAAAAAAAAACGTTCTTTAAGAAATATATCGTCCAAAGTAAAAGGAAAGGGAAAAAAAACTTTGGCTACAATTTCGGATAGTACAGTTGTTAAGTTAAAATTTTCATAATGCATCCTTACATATAAATAATTAATATAATGTCAATCTTTGTTTAGGGGAATGGACCGAATAAGTAATGACAATACTCGGTCCTTAGTTTCATGGTTCCCAACACCATGTCCATCTCCATGCTGGTACATGCATTGGGCCATCCTTGCAAGGTTCAATGCAATTTCAATAAATATTTGAGAGAAGGGAGAACTCGCAACTCGGTCTTCATTCATCTTCTTCCATGTTGCACTAATCAAATACTTTATATACTCACAGGCATCTTCTTCACTTGCACCAGTTTCATTCATGTAACACTGGATTGCTTTTGGGACATCACCTCTTTTTAACTCATCCTGAGTTTTTATATATATAAAAATGGATGTTAGCCTATGTTAGTGCAAAGTATTCAAAAGATTCATGATGAAACTCTTAAGATTATGTAGTTTGTGAATAAGGAACCTTGTGAAATTAATGGATAATCCATTGTTTTTTATTTTTTATTTAAAAAAAAATCAAATCATTCTTTCTCTAAAGTTTAAATTAGTAAAGGTAATTCTAACATAAAGGCACTCCATATACTCCGCTCAAAATTCATTTTCTTTTCCTTGTGTATGTATGTGTTTCCAAAAAAATTAAATAAGAGTAGTTTTGAAAACGTGTATATTTTTTTTAATTAGAAATTAGTACATTAAATGATGTTCCCTTAAAATGTTAGATTGTCTAAAGAGAACTAACAATATAGGAGGGAGATAGCATCTGTTTGTTTCTATACTACCCTTAAATGACATTGCTTATATGTGTGGATGGTGGCAGTCCCTTCCTTTGTTTAACACCAATTGTTGTTATACGGTTATGCTTGATTTATTGACTATCAATTACTTTTCTCTCAACAAAAAAATAAGATTCATCTTTAGATATATAATATTTAATACAAAACATGAAATTTATTTTTTGGAAGTTAACATACCGTAGATGTTCCAAGATCATCTGCAAGTCATAAAATTATTGCTGACCAACGGATTATGTTGGGGTACTCTTCTAGGCAATCCAAGGCTTCCTTTGTAATTGGATTTGTGACAAAAAAATAAGCATGCACTAGTATAGTTGGTGCTGATATTGAAATCCATGCATTCTCAATGTATTCTTGTAGACTCGGTGTATATCTGTTGTAGTACCACTTTGCCTCTAACAAATAAGATCTACATAAATCTACCCACTGCAAATTTATTGTGGAAAGATGAATTAGGGGTAGTATAACACAAGGGATTCAAGAAAAAAAAAATGTTGAGAATTAATATTGATGAATATAGAAGTCAATTCCATACCGCTTTTTTGAGGTATTCAATGATGTGGAATCTTTGTTCCTTCACAGTATCTAAAGCCATTTCATTTAGGGATGGCAATTTTGCCCCACCCCGCACGGGTTTTCCCCGCCCCGCAAAGGTGGTGGGGCGGGGATGGGGCAATATTTTGTCCCCGCACCCTGGGGCGGGGTGGGGATGGGTTTAGCATTTTTATCCCCGCCCCGCACTAATAAGGATTATAATTGTAAATTTAGTAAACCCTAAATCACTAATATTTAAAGTGGAACACAAGACATTAGATAAAATATTTTTTATTCTAAACCTACTGCTATTGCCGCTGACCCTTCTCCCTTCTCTATAGCCTATACACGTTTTTCAATTTTAAGCCAAACTCCACTCCAAGTCTCCCAAGTCCAAGACGTTACTTTTTACTTTTTAGGTTCATCTCATTACTTTTGTTTTAGTATTTCTTAAATCTGTTTTTTTCAGTTTGAATTTTGGTTATTTTTTTCTATCTAAAATTAGTATTTTTGTTTGTAGCTATTAAAGGAGCACAGTTGAAAGGAAAAAAAAGGCTGGTCACTTACTCACTTAGTGCTTCCAGTAGGCAGTAGGTATGTTTCTTATCATGTTCCAAATGTTTCAAAAAAAAATTTTGCACATTGTTTCATGTTTTTCAAACAAATGACTATAATATATTTGTCTTTTAGTGTTGTTGATATATTCGGCCTCACAGTTGGATTTGATTGTGTATGAGACAATGTTTATTTTGTTATGTTTATTTGATTAAAGAACTAGTCAATTATCCTTGATGATTTTGTTCATGCAAAGACAATGTTTATTTTGTTATAAGAAATTTTGAATTATGTTGTTACGTATTAGACTATTTAAGTACTTGGTTTATTTAAATGCTTGAATTTTAAAACATTTTGTTTTGTTGTGATTTATATTATTGTAGCAAAAAATTATTTTTATATATAAAATTGTATTAGAGGCGGGGCGGGACGGGTCCCCGCGGGGCCCCAAGGGGCGGGGATGGGGCAAGGTAGTATTCCCTGCAGCCCGAGGCGGGGCGGGGACGGGGAAGGGTAACAACCATGCGGGGCGGGGACGAAGATCTCATCCTCCGGCCCCGCCCCGCCCCGCCCCATTGCCATCCCTAATTTCATTAACTGAATTGTGTAGAGCAAGGAAACATATCTTCATATAATCTGGGAGTTGATCCATTGCATCGATATCCCATCTGGTATCACACAATGTAGCCACAAGTGATCTATATGTTAAGATAGCTTTCAAGCAAATGAGGCATAGTGTCATTAATACTAATAATTATTTTATGTATCTGGAATATGCACCATTCCTATCATAGCATGTGAACCTCAGAATTGTACGTGAGACCCACATATTGTAAGAGCAGTGATATATATGTTAGATGCATAAGTTGCCTTATCCATTAATACAAACCTTTCAACAACATCCGTGAAGAGCTCAAGTTCATCCAAAGTTCCATATACATCATAAACATCATCAATTGTTGTTATCAGTGCATGGACCTTGGTTAACATTCTCCTACAATATCCAAATTGAGGCTGAAATATTTCTCCCACTGTCCAAAAGAAATTCTCCACCAGTCTATCCCTCGCAAAACTCAAATTCTCTGCAAGGCCTGTGCTCTTCCACCACCTTTGTATGAATCGAAGAAGAAAATATGGGTGTTAGAATTATAGCAATTAATGCACTTTGGCACATTTCAATTAGGTAAAGCAAACAATAGCATAAATTTTTAGGCTATAAATTATTTGATATTTATTTCTCCTGATGCCATGAGATTGAACGTTACCCTGACACTTGTTTTAGATCTGCTTGGTGGGCTGCTTGTACAATATTGAAATCCAATTCTGCAAACTCAAGCAAGATAGGGTTCATTTCTTGATTGTGTCTATATATGTCAATGAACCATCTTGCTTCCAACCTAAGCATCCTCCAATGCAGTGGGAGCTCCAAGGAATGGCTTACTATAGCAGCAAGATTTTTTTCTTTATTCTGCTTAACGTATTCTTCTAGATGTTTGGTTGAGAAATCTCTTGCTTCTTCCAAGATATTTTCACCTTCTATCAAAAAGAATGAGGCTTCATATAAGGATAGCATGCCCTTGGTATCCTCACAAAGGCATGCCTTGAAACTCCCTCTCTCATCCTTGAAACTATTGAAAACTTCTGCAATGAGCAACACCAGAGTGTTAACATAAATGACAGGTTAGGCAACTGAATCCAACTTTCAATATCCACTTTGTGATTTTTTTTTTTTTGGTTAGATCCTCAAATACCTTGAGAGACACTATATCCATGTTGTCTTAGGAGTCTAAATTTAAGAGCTGTGGCATACAAATTCTCCGCCTTCCATGTATCACCACCATGATCATTATTGTACACACCATCTAATATTCTTTTCATTTCTTCTTCAAAGTGATAAGATATTCCTAGTCTTTGCAAGATTTCTATCAGCTCAAGTTGCTCTAGAGGGTCCACCACTTTGTGAAGCATCATCCTCACTTGTTCCTTCAACATATTAATTTGTCTAGTGCACGTTTCCCCCTACATCACAATTTTTCATCAACAAAGTCTATTCAGTTCCAGTAATAGCTACTACTAGTACTATTAAAAAACTTACAAAGAAATGCTACTAACACCCTAGCATATATTTAGAAACCCCATAATCAAATTTTATGGCTTAATCACTTTTAATACTAAACTACCAATTAGTTTAATGTAAGTGATTAACCAAATTTCATATTGCAAACATAACCATACATGAACTAAACCATATAAAGAAAACAATATGAAAATGCAGAAAAATAAACCAAACCATGCTAAACACCAAGAAGTGTTTAGGAAGAGGAAAACCCTAGCACCCGGGCAGAAAAACCTCCCCCCCCCCCCCAATAACACAATCAGAAAATCTCCATTAGCATGAATAATTGCAATATATGAAAGACTATGAACCCCCAGCTCATATCCCCCTATATAATTGAGCCCTCCAAGCTCTAGTTAGCAACTGACTTCACAAGGCCATTTTATGATCTAGTTGACCAGAGACACCATTGTTGGGCTGCCAACGGAAAGCCACCAAAAGATTTGAATTTGAAATGACCCCAAAGATTTCCAAACTTTCAACACAACTCACAACAGTTTGTATTTGGTGAATGAGGGGAAGGTTACAAATTTCTCTTAATGATGTAATAATGGTGAAAGAAATGGAGAAGAGAGGTTCGTAGAAGATTTAGCACTAGGCAAAGGCTATCTCTTTTTCTACGATGTTGGATGGGATGAAATGAGCTCTCTTAAGGTCTATATAATCATATCACACTCTCTACCTAGTCTAGCATTCACAAGATATGAGTTTTGGCTTATATGAAAAAACCTAGAAAAGCATATCAAGAAAAAACAAAACATTCTATCTACATGCTAGTTGCGACCTGATCATTCTCAGACATCCCTCATTATTATCTACCAAACCTAGGCACAACCGGTCAGAGTTAGAGCTAAAGTCTAACCACTAAGCTATGACTACATGTTGATGCTTAACAATAAAAAAGAAAATACTTGAAGTAAACTTAACACAATTCTTTTTTTTTTCTTTTTTTTTTTTAAACTACTTAACACAATTCTATTCCGCTGAATTAAATTATCCATCTCTAAAAGAGAATATATAAAAAAAAATTATAATTAAAATCCTTCAAAAATATTCAACTTTACTTTAAAAATTAATCATAACTTTTAATGTTTTCATGTTTTATTATTTTATTTTATTAACTTTCTTATTTAATTTGTAAAAATATGCTTGAAAATCATTAAATTTCCACCATACATATAGATATATTAGTCAATTTTGCTAATTTTATAAATTGAATATTTGTCTTTGGTTTTTAATTAAGGGTAAATTATAAAGTTAGTCTCTATCATTTACATCAAATGTCAATTCAGTCCTTAACCTTTCAATTGTGTCAATTTGGTCCCTAACTTTTTCAATGTCGTGTCAATTTAGTCCATATCATTATCCTTGGATTCATCTCACTAAATGGTTCTAAAATCCCTAAAAGTTCCTCTAAATCATTAACCTTTCATGCCACATCAACTGCCAACTGTACAATAATGTCAGATTAAAAAAAAAAAAATCTGCGCATGTGAGATTGGATTCATCTCACTAAATGGTTCTAAAATCCCTAAAAGTTTCTCTCTCTTGTCAATATCATCTCCATAGCTGCCGTTATACAAATTTCTCAAAAGTTAAGTGTTGGCTAACAGTTTGTTTAATTTTCTCCTACAAGCTTGCTTCAGGAGCTTGGGCTATAAACGAATGCAAAGCACCTTGTGAAACCACTGTTGGCAGCTCATAAAAAATGGATTCCTTTTTCTTTTTATTTGAGAAAGGTTGTCCACCATTCTGTAAAACTCTACTGTTTTCAGGTTTGGTTTGAATTTGAAATGATGGTAGATTTGGTGGTAGGTCTACGTGATGATTCTATAATATCTGGAGAGAAAAAAAAAAGAGTAGTAGCAAATCACTCGTTTGCAAAAGGATCTGTGGCACAAGGTAGTGCAGGTTTGATCCTAGTGGACTAACTCCTCAGATTTTTTGAGCTGGTTTCTAGACCAGCTTTCATAAATGGGATTGTTTCTTTTAAACAATAATTTGTCATTTGGTTGCTATAGAGATGATACAAGAGAGAGAGAGTGAGAGAGAGAGAGTGAAGCTTTTAGGGATTTTAGAACCATTTAGTGAGAAGAATTAGATCTGTGTGCAGATTTTTTTTTTTTTTTAATCTGACTTGTCGGGTTGGTTGGTAGTTGACGTGGCATGGAAAATAATTTTTAATCTGACACGTCAGCTTTTTTCCATTCAAGCGATAACGGCAGAGATTAAATTCATACAAAACTAAAAATGTTAGGGATCAAATTGACACAATAAAATGTTAAGGACTAAATTGACATTTGGTATAAAGGATAGGGACTAACTTTATAATTTTCCCTTTAATTAATTATTAAAATAATTATGACATCATCGCGGTTCGACCTTAGTCCAACTTTAGTCCAACTTTAAAAACCTTAAACCTCTCCGTTTACCGGTTTTTTGAATGGTCCGAGCCTGAAAACCATGAGTTTGACTAAGATCAAGTACTTTCTACTCAAATATATTTTAACCCAGTAAAACATACTAAAATGAGAGAAGGAGTACATAAAACTTTGTCACTTAACTAAGCCAATAAATGCAAGTACTAAACACTGACTAACGAAACAATAATAACAAAATGTACGTACCACATATTCATTCCTTAGGGACTCAATGTAATCATGGTTCCAAATGGAAGGTTGGTAATTTGCTGATCTCCGCAAAATATCGGGACTATTTGAAACTTTGTTGGCAGGCATGCATTGGACAGGACGAGGAAGGTAGCCATTTCTGGTCCTGGATGTTACAAGTGAGATGGGATCTTTAGATGATACAGGTACTCTACTGAAATTGTATATAGGGAGTGGGGCAAGTAGGTTAAGAGCCATCGTGTAGCTAGCTTAGTTGCTTACTATGGTTTTTGGGTGGAACTAATGGATTACTTGGGAACATTTACTTCAGATATACTCCTTTATATATATATCCCTGGGAGGTTATCATGTTTGCTTTAAGAACAAGAAAAATATCCAAGGAATTCAGAGGGATACAATCAATCTATGTGTGTGTGTGTATTTGTTTACTTGATTTTTGGTGATATAAGCATTTGATAATGTAATTTTTTTGGATCCCAAGCTAAAAAACTTGACTTGAGCTCAAGTTTGAGCTTGATATTAAGCTCAAGTTTGGCTTAACTAATTAATCAAGCCAAGCCAAGCTGAGCTAAAGGTTTTTGGCATTCTCATAAGCTCAAGTTCAAACATTGTTTTTAGGCTTGTTTCAAGCTCAAATCAAGCTTGAGCATTTGATTTTTATTGACGAGCCAAGCTCAAACACACACTACTCGACAAAGCTTGGCTTGTTTACAGCCCTACCTTAGAGCATATATTAACAAATCTATTTTTAGAAAATTTTTATAGAGAATTGAAAAAATTTTAAACTTTTTCAATTTTTGATAAACTTTTACTAAAATTGGTTTACTATTATGTATTATTCGGACACACATTAGTAAAATCCTACCTATAAAACAGAAAAATTGACATATATTGAAAAAAAGATAAAAACTGTGTCAGAAAAAAGTAAAAAAATTTTGCTGTGCAACTCGGAAGTCAAACAGTCAAAGAGGGAGCTTCGCACATGTATTAAACTAGATGTAAAATATATATAAATATATTTATATATATTTATTTATATCATTTTTGTTGTGCAACTCGGAAGTCAAACAGTCAACCATGTAAAACTCCTAAACACCATCATCCCACACTCTCTCATCATTCCTCATTCCATTTCCACCACAATGCTGCACCCAATCACCTCCTCTCCGCTTAATTTCTTCCTCTTCCTTACACTCCTCTCCGTCGCCGTCGCCACCACGACGTCGTTTGCCGACGACGAATGTTATCATCAGCCGCCCTTCGACTGTGGGCCCTTCAAGAATCTCTCTTACCCCTTCACCTCCGAACTCCAGCCCTCCCAGTCCCACTGCGGCCCACCCGAGTTCCGACTCACCAACTGCGCCCCCACCGATTCACCCGAGTTGACTATCTCACCTCTGACTTACCGACTCCTCCGACTCAACCAGGCCAACAAAACCATGACCCTTGCCCGTTCAGACCTCTGGAACAACACCTGCCTCCTCAGGGATCAATTCGCTACTAATTCCACGATTCTAAATTCTACTATTCTGAATTACACAACCGACAATGAGGACCTCACTATCTACTACGGTTGCTTCGTTAATTACACGGAGATGCGGATTCTTCCAACTAATCTCTTTAACTGTGGCTTCCGACCGATCCGATTCTCAATATTACCACCTGCGACGTCGGGGTCACACTCAAAATCCTTCAAACGGCGGCGTTTCAGCTAACAAGCAAACAGGCCTCACTTAGGGAGGTTTTGATGGAAGGTTTTAATGTGACTTATAATAGTGATTGTGTCTCTCAGCCGTGTCCCAACTCAGGTATTAGAGAGTTTATTTCCAAATCAGTAAGTTTTGGGCTTTTAGATTAAATTTTTTTTTTTTTTTTTTTACCAACGAAATAATAGGGAAAAGTCAAGCTTCCATTTCTCATGTTATTCTTCATTATGGTGTTCGAGCTTTCTACCCTGTGAAATTTGCATTTTGCTTGGGAGTGGTCATTGGGATGGAAATGAAGTTCCAAAATCAGTAATTTTGATAGCCTTTAAAGTAGGAGATTGTTTATAGATATTATTGATAAATCTAGAACCCATAACTGTTTTATTTTTAAAAATTAATTATTTTTGAGGACCATAACTGTTGCTTGTTCAAGAAATTGAGTTTATTAAGCCCCAAGAGCCCTGATTATATCGTAACTTGTAAGCACATGTAGGGCTAATCCTAGCTCTTATATTGCTAGGGTGCTTTGTAACGCAACCATTTTTTTTTTTTTTTTTTGAAAATCATAACACAAACTTAAGAATACTGTAAAGATGTAGCCTCTAAGGATTTATATCATATATGTAGTCGGTCAAGTTTCCCTTGTTTTCTCTCTCTCTCTCTCTCTCTCTCTCTCTCTCTATCACTTTCACTTCTCTTTCTTACTCAATATTTCATTTCAACAATGTCTAAAGATGGCCAAGACTGCTCAATTTGCATCTCTTATCCTCCGTTTGGATTGAGGGAGAAGAAGAGAGAGTAGAGTAAAGTAGAGTAGACTTGGTCTAAAATTAGCTTATTTTCAGCCAACTCTACTCTCCTCTCTTCCATTTCCCTTTCTTTTCCCTTCAATCCAAACAAGCAATTAATTTTCCAATGATGTCGTTTAGGTTCAAATCTCCCTCTTCCAACTATCCAATTAAAAAAAAAAAAAGTGTCTAATGGTGCACAGTGGTTTAGAGAGTATACTTAATTGAATAGCCTACTTCCCTTAATTTCATGGGCTCTATGTGGGTTGGTCATGTGAGTGGTCAAATTCTGCATTTAAAAATATTTTTCTGACTTCCATATATTGAAAAATCAAGCTTTCATTTCTTTTGTTTTCTTGATTAGTTGAATAATAGATCATGATCCATTGGCTTTATCCCCAACTAGTTTTTTTCTACGGGAAGAGTTGCCATTTGAACTAGAGCCTGCTGGTATACTTCCCTTTGTGCATAAGTAATCCTTTCACTAGTTTTATTGCTTTCTTTAGAATCCAGAAAATGCCTGAAGCTTTGCACTCAATCATCTGGTTTGGATTCTGATCGTATTTGCTGGAACAAGCTTTTTTATTTAATTTGGTACGTCTAGAACATCTCTCACTAGGTTTCTAGTTTTTTGGTAAGGAAATGTTATGATGCCAGTTACACGAGGGATGTCATGCTTATCATCTTGTCATTAGATATCATATATTGTATCCTTGTCAGACCATTATTGGCAGAGTTTACTTTTGATCCTGGTATGAATTAAAATAATAATGTGCTACATTTTAATGAGATTTTTTGTTCCGAGGTATATATGGAACTGCTGTTTTGGACACACTTTCCATCATTACCTCTATAGACTATAGATAATATCAGTTTGCATTGACGGTGATTCTAAATGTGTGGTTGATAGAATCTCATAAGGCTTCAGGCGAGCCATCTAGAAGATTCTTCTGGTGGTCCAAGATTTTAACTTTTAAAGCATAAGCCGTAAGAACAAGAAAAATGTGTGATTGATAAGGAATTCAGAAGATTTTTCAGGTGGTCGAAGGTTTTTAAACCACTTAAATTATTTGTTTTAAATTTTAATAATATTTTTGTACCTCATATTTTAGTAATTTAAAACAAATATTATTAAAATTTACGTCCAAATTTTTTTTTTTTTTTTTTTTAACAAAAATGCAATGGAGGATTTTTGAAAAATATCCAATTATTATTGTGATCTTCTAGATTTATTATTGTCAAATTATCTCAAACTTCGTCTACAGTTCAATATGAGGAAACTTCCATGAAGGAGGTTTTGCCTTCATTGACCACAAAATATTGTGGAGCCTCTATTCATAGAGTATCATCAAATATCAATAATGCTACCATGCGGGATTGATTGAATCTTGTACCTTTTATACAATAAGAAAATTTATTAGTTAAGTTAATTAAAATACATAATTAAATAATTTTATTGATGAATTACAAGACTTTTGATGTAAATGTATATAATTTTATTTTGCTTGGATGGGAGAAAAAATAATGAAGGATGTATATAATAAATTTGTATTAATTATTAGTAATGTGGAATTAAAAGTATCTAAGAAACATTAAAGTGTATGAATATTTATTTTTATTTTATTTTAAAGATAATTCGATAGTTATAATCTAGAAGAAGAAATTTGAACTCTAGATATTTTTGTTGAAAACACCAAGATCAATGTTACTACCAACCAATTGAGTTACAAGATCTTGGCGTGTTTGAATGTTTATTACATTAACTTAAGTCATGCAATTATAAATTGCATCCGTAAGTGAATTTGAAAAAGAATGTCTAAATTTACTATAGATTCTTTGTAAAATATGTATAGTTTATTAAAATTTTTAATAATATCAAAAATAGTAATTTTTTTTCCTACTTCACTTCAACTCATCTGTCAAATGACTACCTGTGGGCCAAAACTATAATTATGATTTCTCTTCTTATTTTCCTTCCTCCTTTCTCCTTAATAATTTTGGGGATTAAACCTAGATTGAAAATCACCATCCATTCCCATTTTCCATCTTCTTTGTTTTTATTTGTACAAAACAAATGGAAATCTAGCCAAAATGGGCATTTGCCCCTTTCGCCCTAAACAAGTAGCAAAATGTCCATGTTCTAAAATTATCTAGCAAAATGCCCCTGTTTTGAAACTCGATTTAAAAAAAAAAAAAAAAAAAATCGAGTTTCAATGAAAAACTCGATTTAATGAAAATCGAGTTACTTGCAAAATGTTACATGGAACTCAAGTTCCATGTATTTTTTTTTTTTTTTTTTAAAGTTTTTTTCCTATAACTCGATTTTCTAAAAATCGAGTTTTTCATTGAAACTTGATTTTTAGAAAATCGAGTTTAAAACAGGGGCATATGACTAAATAGTTTTAGAACAGGGGCATTTTGCTACTTGTTTTGGACGAAATGGGCAAATGCCCATTTTGGCCATAAAAATCTCAATCTCTCACCATTGTCCTCAAAGGCCCCCACCCCCTATTTTTCATCCTCTCTAAAACTCCACCAATTGAACAAACCCTAAAAGTGACTCTGCTTTTCTAGAGATATGGCGTCTATAAATGTGTGGTTGATAGCATTTCATAAGGCTTCAGGCAAGTGATCTAGAAGATTCTTCCGGTGGTCGAAGATTTTTAAAGCATAAGCTGTAAGAACAAGAAAAATATCCAAAGAACCAATCCATAATTGTCAGTGATGCTAAATGTGTTATTGATAAGGAAATCAGAAGATTTAATTTTCAGGTGGTCGAAGATTTTTAAAGCACAATTTAGTCAAGTCCTTATGTAAAGTGGGTCAGTCTGGTAATATTTTTGGCTTTTTGCCTGGAGTGGTGATTATCATTTACTCTTTACCGTACACACAAATATGATTTCACAATTTTAATTGAGATCATAGTATGTATGGAGTGTGCAATAGCGTATGTATAATAAAATTTTCCCATTTTCTTGCAGAGGTTGTGCCGTTGTAGTGGCCATATAAATCTTAATTTTTCTCTTTATTTTGTTCTCAATCCTTTGTGCTCTGTGTTCTTGTGTTATTTATCTTTTCTTGTGAAAGAAACACACAAGAAATTCATGTGTTACAAGGGCCAGTTTAGATCCCAATATTGAATACGCTGGATTTATCAATTTATTGCCAATTAGACAATTATGTGATTGCAATTACCATGATTTAAATCACAACCACAGCAAGTACCAACTCTGTAAATATTTTTTTTTTTTTGAGAGATTTTCAACCTATGGCGTCCACTCCTGATAATAGCTCTTTATCATCAAACCAAGACACCAATCAATTTTTGGTATAGGCGGGGATTGAACCCCAGATCTCTTATACAACCATCAGAGACTTTACCAGTTGAGCTAACTGAAACCCACAACTCTGTAAATAAAGTGATAAAACATTATAAACATACAAATTTGAAGACAAAGTGAAAAACTAATGGAGAACAACTCCAAAGAAGGCAAAGTTCACTATGTCAAGGAAGGGAGAGGTGTAGTGCTTCTCTTTCTCTCTAGAGATTCCAATCATGGCTTCCACATGTTGTGACCAAAATTTTAAGAAATGAAAAGATGAGACTTCTCTTTCCCTTTTTTTTCCCCTTCTACATAGTGGTAGAGCCATAAAAATTTTTCGGAGACCAAGCTAAATATCTTTGCAAAAAAAAAAAAAAAGGTCTTGACATGTCTAAAAATATGCAAATCGTGGGTTCTAGCTAATTAGCTCAACTAGTAAATTCTCTGATAGTTGAATAAGAGATCTGGGGTTCAATCTCCTCTTACACCAAAAACTGATTGGTGTCTTGGTCTGATGATAAAGAGCAATCTTCAGGAACGGACGCTATAGATTGAAACTATATATATATATATATATATATATGCAAATCAATTTAATAAAAATAGAATATAATTAAATTATGTATGATATACATTAAATACACTTTAATTTAATGAGCTATGTAAGACATAAGAGTAATTAAAGGGAATTTAAAAAGTAGGATAAATTGCAAAGTACACCCCTAACGTTTGGGGGTGATTGGATTTTGAATGTTCAAATAGTGTGTAAAACACCTATGAACGTTTAGACCCCCAAATTAAAATTACAGCTCGATAGATTTTACTCTAACTTATATTAAGTGCGGAATAGAGTAAAAGCGAGCGGATGAACAAATAAACTACTCTAAGCCAAATACAATATAACACAGCAGTAATATGAAAGCTAAAAGAGTAGGGAAGAATGATGCAAACACAAAGACAATACAGCGATGTGTTATTGAAGAGGAAACCGAAGTTCTCGGCATCAAAATATCTCCGCCGCCCTCTAAGCGGTCAATAATCCACTAGAGAATGAAGTTGGGATACATGAACAGCAAAAGACCCTCCAAGCCTAATCTACCCAGTGTACCTAAGCCCTCCAAGCTTCTTGCTCCAACGAGGTTACACCAAACCTTTGTCTTCTCTAGCTTATCGGATCCCGCTATAGCCCATAGCATCAACCAAGCATCACCGGCTTCTTTTGACAATTTTCCAAAGCTTCCCAAGATCCAAAACACTCTCTACACTATGAATAGGTGTGGGTTATATTTGGGTACAAATCTCCTCTCAAGGTATGACAATGGGAGAGGAATGGAGAAGAGGCTACAATGATTTCTCACTAAGGATGAGTAGCTCTCTCTCTAAAAGATGGGTGTGTGTGTTGTAGAAAACCTATCTATGGTTTTTCTCTTTGAATGGCCTCTTGTACATTTGTGAGTAATGATGGTATATATAGTATGGATGAAGGGTATGAAAATCTCACTTAAAAATCCCTCAGGCAGAATGTTTCGTGACTACCTCGCGAGAAGGCCTTACCCACGAGACACTCGCGAAAACGACAGCCTGGCACGACTTTTCAGCTTCCAATCATGTGCTCCTCATGTGGCTCTTTCGCGGGTTAGCTTCTCGTGAGCTTCTCGCGAAATCTACTAATTCTTCATTTTATGCTTGATTCTTCACCAACTTGATACTAAACCCAATACAATAAAATCCCACAAATTAGAATGAACAAAATTAAAGCAATTACAACATTTTTTGTCATGGAATAAAGCCAACATAAAACATAGTTGTAAATCACAACTTTACAATTTCCCCATTTGGCTATTCCGTAACAAAACACCCTATAACAGACTCCAGATTTAAACGTGAGTTTGGAAATAATGGCAAAACTCACTCACACCTAAATCTAAAAGCTGTGTAGCACTTGGAACATATATACCTGTAGCCTAAAACACTTGCACAAAACGCATTAGACTCTCAAGGTAAATCAAGTGATAAAAAGGACAAGTATAATGTAACAAGTAAATTGCGATCAAGTAAACATGATGTGAAACATGTGAGCAACTTGATCATACACCAAAACAGTCATATGAGAATGACTACAATGATCATATAGCAAAGCAAATGATCATCAGAACATGCAACCAATAAAGCACAATAGCATAAAGATGTATGCATGTCCAACACATGCATAATGCGATGAGAGCAGCAAAGCATAGATACTAAACATAACTCAAAGCACCATAAAACAACGAGAAAACAAACATAATACAAATAAAAACAAAACAAGGTTTTCTCAAAAAAATGTCTTCTCCCCCTTGGTATATGCATCTCTCCTATGGCTTTCTCCCCCTACAAATGTGCACGAGGTAGAATTTCTGAATTTCTCCCCCTAAGAATGTGCACGAGTCATATAGAAATGACGAAACACACCGGTATACTCTCCCCCTTTTTGTCACGAATAGACAAATGCAAAAAGAGGAAGGAGGGAAAGAAAAGAAGATATGAACAAGGGTAAAAGATGATGCATGAGAGGTGCAAGATGAATGAGAAAATGAAGCTCAAACAAAAAATAACACATCTTAAAGACACAATGCTACAAAGCATAAAGTAAACATGACTTGCTAAGGATCATGGAACATGATATAGACCAAGGCATGACATAGACACAAGAGCATGTTATATGTGCTAAAAATGTCTAAAAAAGACTTAACTAGCAAGAGTGAGTGCAAAACATGTTAAGTGGTAGAGTGTGTGCAGCAAAGGTGTATCAAGTGTGCATCTAGTGTGCATGTGAGATGCATGACCAATGCATGAGCGAGCACTCACAGGGCAAGGTGTATAAAATACACAACCAATGATTAAAACATGATGAACATGAATAATTATGGTGATCCCCAAAGTTTGGTTCTCATCGGAGTCTAAAACAACGAGAAAATGTCATTTAGGCATTTTATCAAACACTTGGAGTGCACACACTACATATGTATGTTAAACAATGCATGAACATATGAAAATCTTACCTAAATACATGTTATTTTTGCAACAAGGGGCCAATATCCAATGCAAATCATCATTTAAAACAAAACCCAATCAAAAAGATTGATAAAAATAAGTTTTCCAACTCCCATTTGAGAAAATCCCAACTATGAACATAAAACCCTCAAAAACATAATTTAAGGATTAAAATCAATAAAAAGAGTTAAAGATTACCTTAGAGATGTTTATAGAATGTAAAACACTTGAAATTAGTTGGGTTTCGATGTAGAAACATGCAAATAGGGGTTTGAGAGAAGATGGGAGGAGTTTAAAACGAATGTCCCACGAAATGCCCTTTAAAAAGCTAATCTAGAAATTTTCGCGGGAAGCTTACTCACGAAATTACTCGCAAAATTTTTCGCGGGTAAGCCTTACTCGTGAGCTACTCGCGAAACAGTCGCGAAACTCTCTATCCAAAATTGAAAAACTTGAGATTTGGACCATTTAACTCCCAGTTGAGCTTACATATGAAATGGGTCACAAAAACACCCAGAAAACACGTTTTTCACACAAAAACAACTTGAAAAACTTTGAAAAATATGGATGATACAAATCACTTTCAAAAGCAAACAAAAAGAACAAATATCTTTTTGGTTTGATCTACATATGGTTGAGCACACACACATCACATTTTAACATGTACAATCACACAAATGAAATAGATATTCATTGAACATAAGTCTTGTATGTTGTGTGTGAGTATCAAATGTGGAATAGTCCTTAGTCTAGAGTGAAGTTTCAATGATCAATTCAATCAAGTCATACACAACTAGTACTAAGTCAGGTGGTCTATCTCAATTATAGAAATGAACATATATGACCTCCCACAAGAAAATGATTACACATCGTTGAAGCTTTTCATTTGGCTTCTTTACAAATTATAACATTTGATCATTTTTTAACAATACATCTCATTTTGAGATCGGTGCTTGAAATTTTTGATATTTCAACATTGAGAATTAGCCTTTGGCTTTTTGAGCACCATACATTTCAATATAAAAGTCTCTTTCCCTTTTTTCCTAGTCAAATACTAATATGTGCAACAGGCTTTTGCAGCTCATAATCTCTTTTTCATTTTGAGATTTACATTTGGTGAGCTCTATTGTAAAAACATAAAAGTAAAGTGGGAAGAAATATAGGCACAAATGTATGCAAGTATCAAGACCATCAAGACTATTGATCAATCATTCATGACAAGCTTGAAGATCTATTTACAACAATCACACATAGATTTCAATATTTTTCCCACAAAGATATATGTGCATACATAACAAGCTAAGCTTGTAAATGCACTACGCCATAAGTACGAAGGTACTAGGCCAAACTCACATGAGATATGTGCTCAAACATATACGATCAAACTTTTTGAATTTTTCACTTTTTATGTGGTTTTTGATTTTTTACTCACACAAAACTAAAACATAAAAGTAAGATAAAAAACGAAAGCAATGCATACAAATAAATGCAAGATGTACAAAATGCATGAAGATATGACATTTAATGCATGAAGGGTCCTATAAAGATCGAAAGAATTAGATCAAGGACCCAAAGAGCAAAATCTCAACCATAGGAACCCTTCCTCATCCAAACACAACGATTGTTTGGAATAAGTGTCTCATGAGAAGTGAGATGAGGGTTGGAAGAATGAGAACCGAAGATGCACATAGACAAGGAGTTAAGAGCATTAAACACTTTCTTTAACAACATGCTATTATCACTCAAATCCGGTTTACCCTTTTTAGCACAACTTCCAAGAAGCTCAAGTTTCTCTTTTCTTTTTATTCTTTTAAGAGCTTGAAACTTAGAGTAATGAGGTCTTAGATGACCAAAGGCCCCACAATGGTGACAAATAGTGTGTTTAGGTCCACTAGGCCTTTTGGGAAGAGATCTAGCAACATGAGTTTGTTCTCTCTTTAACTTGGGGCATTGGGGTCTTATGTGACCGATCACACCACAATGGTGACAAGTAGGAACAAACTTAGATCCACTCAATTCCCTAAGAGCCTTTCTCTCCACTTTTTGATTTCTTTTGTGGGGAGGAATGTACACCGATTTATCCTTTGAGGTAGAACACACAATAGGCACACAATCAGGTACCACAACATGATTGCAACAAATAATTTCATCCTTATTAGCAATAGGTTCAGCAATCAAACACTTGGCATGCATCTTAAGAAATTCATTTTCACATTTAAGATTATTAACAAATTTGTTAGACAAAACAAGTTTAGCATCCAAGTCCATATTCAAACATTCAAACTCTTTCAACTTTTCAAGAGAAATTTCAGCAAGTTTTTTATATTTCTCAACCAATTTGTTGGATTCATTGAGCTTAGCAATCAAATTATCATTTTCACAATGAAACTTACTCAAATTCTTATGAAACCTCTTAGCATTTTTCTTCAAGAGTTTGATGTTAGGAATATCAAAAACACCCAAAGATTCATGTAACATAGCATCATAATCATGTGGATAAACACTCATAGAGGCATTTTCACAAACACATGGCATGTTACAATCAACAACATCCACAGAAGCATATAAAGCATTATTCATGGCAAAACACACAAGGGGTCAAGGATCACACTTAGGTAATGAAACCAAAACAAGTGTACCTACTTTGATACCAATTGAATGTTCAAATAGTGTGTAAAACACCTATGAACGTTTAGACCCCTAAATTAAAATTACGACTCGATAGATTTTACTCTAACTTATATTAAGTGCAGAATATAGTAAAAGCGAGCGGATGAACAAATAAACTACTCTAAGCCAAATACAATATAACACAGCAGTAATATGAAAGCTAAAAGAGTAAGGAAGAATGATGCAAACACAAAGACAACACAGCAATGTGTTATCGAAGAGGAAACTGAAGTCCTCGGCGTAAAACCTCTCGCCCTCCAAGCGGTCAATAATCCACTAGAGAATGAAGTTGGGATACATGAACAACAGAAGACCCTCCAAGCCTAATCTACCCAGTGTACCTAAGCCCTCCAAGCTTCTTGCTCCAACGAGATTACGCCGAACCTTTGTTTTCTCTAGCTTACCGGATCCCGCTACAGCCCATAGCATCAACCAAGCCTCACCGGCTTTTTTTGGCAATTCCCCAAAGCTTCCCAAGGTATGATAATGGAAGAGGGATGGAGAAGAGGCTACAATGATTTCTCACTAAGGATGAGTAGCTCTCTCTTTAAAAGATGGGTGTGTGTGTGTTGTAGAAAACCTATCTAGGGTTTTTCTCTCTGAATGGCCTCTTGTACATTTGTGAGTAATGAGGGTATATATAGTATAGGTGAAGGGTATGAAAGTCTCACTTAAAAATCCTACAGGCAGAATGTTTCACGACTACCTCGCGAGAAGGCCTTACCCGCGAGACACTCGCGAAAACGACAGCTTGGCACGACTCTTCAGCTTCCAGTCATGTGCTCCTCACGTGGCTCTTTCGCGGGTTAGCTTCTCGTGAGCTTCTCGCAAAATCCACTGATTCTTCATTTTATGCTTAATTCTTCACCAACTTGATACTAAACCCAATACAATAAAATCCCACAAAATACAAAGAACAAAATTAAAGCAATTACAACACTTTTTGTCATGGAATAAAGCCAACATAAAACATAGTTGTAAATCACAACTTTACAGATTTTACACCCCAACGTTTCGGAACTTTGATTTTACACCCTAACGTTTGGTTCCGTTAGCAAATCACCTCCCTGGTTAGTTTTTGCTGTTAACTGCCATGTCATTTTGCTGACGTATTTTTTTTTTTTTTTTTTTTTTTTTTTTTTTTGCCAAATAAGCCCCAAAACAACACAGTTTCGATGGCAATGAAGTGATGACCTGGCACATGCAAAACAATGTCGTTTGCCCAAAGAGGAAAAAAAAAATCTGCAACTTCACCGATTCCCCACCAAACTGAAAATCTCAAAATCCTAAACCCATGAACCCAGCCCTTAGCTCCCTAACCCATGAACCCAACCCTTGCCTTCCTAACCCTTATGAACCCAAACCACCGCATCGGCTCTGCAATCAACTCCTTGCATCGTGAACCTAGACGGCTCCAGGTCAGCTCCAAGGCAGCAGCACGATGGCAATAGAAACAGCCAAGCCAATAGTTAGTAAGTTTATTTCTCTTCTCTATGGCTCTCTTTCTCTCTCTCTTTTTGGATTTTTCTTGCCAATGCTGGATTGGAATTTTGGGTTTTTTTATTGGGTTTGCTAGGGCTTTCGTTGTTCGGGTTTGTTAAGGTTTTTGTTCTATTTTTTTTTTTTTTTTTTTGGGATTTTGTTGCTGGATGCACAGAATGTTTGGGGTTTTTGTTAAATTTTTTGGGTGATGGATTTGTTGCTAGAACTCTCTATGTGTGTGTGATTGAAACTCATTTTCTTTGCTACTGGAACTCTGAGTGTGTTTATGGTGGAGTTTGTTTCTCTTTATTTTAATTTTTTTGGGTTTTTGTAGCACTTTGATACTGTTTTTTCTATGTATTGGGGCTATTCTTTCATGCTGATGTTGGTTGGGAAAGCAAAACAATGAGAATTGTTTTGCTCAAATGGACAACAATTTCAAATAAGCCATTACTAAAATAAATATAACAACCCAAAAAACCAATACATAGAAAAAACAAAATTGAAACTGTGTCATTTTTTTTTTTATGGTGAAGTTGCAGATTTTTTTTTACTCTCTTTGGGCAAATGGCACCGTTTTGCATATGCCAGGTCATCACTTCATTGCCATTGAAACTGTGTCGTTTTGGGGCTTATTTGGCAAAAATAAAAAACATGTCAACAAGATGACATGGCAATTAACAGCAAAAATTAACCAGGGGGGTGATTTGCTAACGGAACCAAACGTTAGGGTGTAAAATCAAAGTTCTGAAACGTTGGGGTGTAAAATCCAATCACCCCCAAACGTTAGGGGTGTACTTTGCAATTTACCCTAAAAAGTATTAGTCAACTATATAAATGCATTACATGTATCTAGGGGGCCATTATTAAAAATTATGTCCAAATTTTTTTATTATACCAAATATACAAAAGGGATGAAGCATTTTTGAAAAATCAAGGGGGGTCATGGCTACCTTGTCATTAGGTAAAAATTATTAAATTTGTTGTATTTTTTTTAATAAGAATTTGTTGTATGGGTGATTGTCCCACATTGCTTAAGAGAGTATATTGTGTGTAGTATAACTTGCCCTACCCTCCCTTAAAAGTTACCATGCCTTTGAGTGTGTGTGTGTTTCTCAAAAAAAAAAAAAAGAATGGCTTATTGTCCTACATTACTTAAGAGAGTGTATTGTATGTAGTATAATTTGTCACACCCTCCCTTAAAAGTTACTATGGCTTTTAAGTGGAGCTTATGGTGTGTCTTTGTGTTAGAACCCATTTTCCTCTCCCTTGTGTGCGTATTTGTTTCTCAAAAAAAAAATTGTTGTATGTTTGTTTAGGTAGGAAATTATCAAATACTATAATAATGGCAAAAATAAAAATAAAAAAATAAATAAAGAATGTATATGTCCAAACAAACAAAAGAAATAAAGCATGTATATGTTGAGAAAAAAAAAAACAATTAGTGAAATCTTTGTGAGATATATATATATATATTATTTATTTATTTATTTTTGTGTATTTATTTATTTTATTGATAATTTAATAGTTATAATGAAAAATGAGGGATTTGAACTCTAAATATCTCTCTAGAAAACACTAAGGACACGTTTGATAGACTATAACAAGAATTACATAGGAATAAGAATAGGTATTACAATGAATAAAAGTTTATGTAATGTAATACTTATTACTATTCATTTGTTTTGTGACAACACAATAATAGAACCCTGAAGACAATGAAATGAAAATATTTTAAATTAATATATTTTAGGAAATATCATACTCATATAATTATATTTCCTAAAAAAATAATATTTTTTAAATTTGAAAGAGAGATTAGTTATTTTTTATGATTTTTTATTTTCATAATTATTATGTGCATATGGAAAGTTTTTTTAATTAAAATATATTAATTTTAGAAATTAATACACCTAATAAGGAATAGCTATAACAATTCTTTTAGAGATGAATAGTTATTCATCATTTTAAAGAATGACTATTCATAAGGAATGACTATTCTTTGTAATATAAACATAATCAAACTATTGAATAGTTAAATCATAGGAATAACTATTACATTATAGTGCCTATAACAGTCTACCAAACGTACTCCAAAAGATGTTACTACCAACCAATTGAGTTACAAAACACTCGGCGTGTTTTGAATGTTTATTACATTAACTTAAGTCATGCAATTATAAATTGCATCCATAAATGAATTTGAAAAAGAATGTCTAAATTTACTATTAAATTTTTGTAAAATATGTATAATTTATTAATATCAAAAATGGTTTTTTTTTTTTTCTACTTCACTTCAACTCAAATTGTCAAATGACTACATGTGGCCAAAATTATAAGGGCAAGACTTAGGTACAGTACTTAGGCGCTATTACTTAGGTTTCCTTCTTAAAATTATGGCATGTGACTTTTTTCCTCATGAGATGGATGTGTGTTTTTTAATTAAGTAGCTACATGACAGAATTTTAAGAGAGGAACCTGAGAGTTCGTTTAGACCCCTTAAATCAGATTGTTTAACCTAATATATTAACCAAGTGATTACTTAAATTAATTATTCAGATCTAGGTTAAACACAAATAAATCATATCATGCAAAGATGCGGAATAGTAAATAACACCACGATATGATTACCTAGGAAAACCAATGAAACTATCGTGGGTAATCATATCGAGTTAGTTTCATTGGTTTTCCTGGGTAATCATATCGTGGTGTTATTTACTATTCCGCATCTTTGCATGATATGATTTATTTGTGTTTAACCTAGATCTAAATAATTAATCTAATTAATCACTTGGTTAATATATTAGGTTAAACAATCTGATTTAAGGGGTCTAAACGAACTCTCACTTGTCATAACATCTATCCTGTCTCTCATGTTCATACAGTACCTAGGGTTTTCCTTTTATATGTGGAGAAGTTTAAATGAAACCCTAAACATTTTAGTAGAGATTGGACTGAAATAAACTTCTGCAGAAAACTGTGTCTGCGATTTTTGATCGATCGAGTCTAATTCTCGATCGGTTGAGAAAGGCAGAACTTGACTTCTTCTTTTCTGCAATCAGCTGGACTTCAAATCTTGAAACACACTTATTTAAGCATTGCCTAAACACTTAGACTAGACATGTTTTGCTCTCGGTTTGCCAACATAATACAATCATGATTCTAAACATTTAATCTAAATCTTTAGAACCTAACAGAACCTAAGGAATAGTACCTAAGATATTGTACTAAAGTTTTGTCCAAATTATAATTATGATTTCTCTTCTTATTTTCCTTACTCCTTTGTCCCTAATTTTGGGGATTAAACCCAGATTGAGAAACACGTGCATTCCCGTTTTCCATCTTCTTTGTTTTTGTTTGTACAAAAAAAAAAAAAAAATGAAAATCTCAAGGGCCGTTTGGTAGCAGTGTTTAAATATTGTTGTTCAGTTTTCAGTAATATGGAAATTCGTGTTTGAGTGTTATAGAAATACGTGTCAAAAATGTTTTTTTTTTTTTTTTTTTATGGAACGTGTCAAAAATGTTATTATTGTTTAAACACTAAAAACTGTTGTTTAAACAACAGTACCAAACGGGGAAATCTCTCACCATTTTCCTCCTACCCCCCACCTCCTATTTTTTTATCCTCTCTAAAACTCCACCAATTGAATAACCCTAAGTGACTCCACTTTTCTAGAGATATGGTGTCTATAAATGGAGATGGTGAATTGGATCGGAAAGTACGTTGAAATATTAAAATTTCAAAACTTAAATTAAGGTTAGAAATTTTGAGTGAACTATAAATACCTCTTTTAATCATACCAAATTTCTTTTAAAATAGTAAGGAAAGAGCACAAGTGCACACTCACAATCGATGGGAAAAACTTACCACTCAATCAAGAATACAAATGATAAATCCTCTGTACTACTTTTTGTGTTCCACTTTATATTACACCAATCACAACTTATCATGTATTTGTTTAACTTTCCTTATAAAATACCCAAAATTTAAAATGAAAAAAAAAAAAAAAAAAAAAACATGATAAGTTGTAATTGGTAAAACATAAAACGAAATACAAAAAGTAATACAAAAGATTTATATTCCTCAAAAGAAGTCACCCAAGTGATGCATAGTAAAGAATAGAAACGGTCACTACTCTAAAGAATCTACCTATGAGATACATAGCAAGAAACTTGGAAGTTATTGGAATCCACCAAAATATAGTTTAACAAAAAAGAAATTCTTCTTCTCACAAATCAATTGCTGAATAATTCAAAATAGCAGTCGCACTATTCTGATTTGCATCCACACATGAGTTAGGACTTATATATAGGACCCACTTGGAACAATCTTCTAAAAATAAGTAATGACACATTTCTAAAGAGTAAGATATTGAATAAAAATTAGTGACTTGACCAAATGCTCAAAACACACCTAACAAAACTCATTAACAAGACTTTGGAATTGGAAAATATACTTTAGAAAGCAAGTAGACATAACTAAAAGTAAGATAAGTCAAATTCGTTTTTTTTTTCTTCAATTGTATTCTTCCCATCCAAACAGTCTGTAAATGTTGTGTGAATATATATAAACTTTCTTTTCTTATTCACAACTTGAAATAGGAAAACTTTTCAGGTGTTTTCTTGAAGGTAAAAACATATACTCATCACACTACTCTCTATGTCAGGTTGTTATTACATACTCCAGGAGTATTCTTCCTCCTCTCACATAATGAGTAGGCTCTACACGTGAGACCTACCATGGAGCTTATCCCTCTATAAGGGAGAGGGAACAATGCTCCAGGAACATACAATAAATTTCCCTCTATATCATCATTGTCATGGTAGGGTGGTAGGTCACTTGTGATAGTAAGCAAGATATTGGAATTGTTAGGAGAAATATGCTATCATTTCTCTTTTCTTTTCTATTCATTTTTATTTTTTAAGACAGGCCAAATACTATTGAGTATTGCAGACGTTAATTAACTCAAAACCTATAAAACTCACTCATCAAAGGAGGAAAAGAAAACATTCTTTAATAAATATATCTTCCAAAGTGAAAGGAAAGGGGAAAAGAAAACTTTGGCTACAATTTTGGATAGTTGTTAAACTTCATATATATATATATATAAATATATATATATATATATATGAATTGGAGTGTAACTGTAAGTAATATTACACCACCTAATATTTGTTAATTAGATGTGAATTTCGATAAATCTACCGTTAGATTACATTATCTTTGTATATTCTCCATGCTTACAAAATTTGAAGATGATCAAAGATCAATAGTCATATCATCAATCAATAATTTAAATTCAAGTTTTTGTAGTTTAAAATAATGCATAAAAGATGAGTTTATGGTTTGAATGATAAATTACATCCGATTGGCATGAAAATTCGCATGCATGTTAAGAACATATAGAACGTGTAATTCAACGGTTGGATTTTCAAAATATGAATTCAATAACAAGTTATTGGGTGATGTAACATTACTTAGATTTACGTCATGTATAACTACACCATAGATCTCTTAAAGATCTATTGGTTAAAAAAAACATCATTACCCATATTATCATTAAATACTTACCTAATTAATAGTATATTATTATTACCACCGCGCACCCTTGGCGCGATGATCACTCCACAAGTATTAAGTACTTGTGGAGTGTGGGGGGCAAGAGTCGGGGTTCAAGTTTCCAGGAGAGAGCTTCACACACATATACACTTGATTAGGCTAGAGTATAATCTCTATCTTGTATATAAATATATATATAAATATATATATAAAATAAAAAATAAAAAAAAAAGGTATATGTTAGGTTTTAAGGAATTAGGAACTAATGTATTAGAACTTCATTTAGTAATGTTGGCAAACCATGATCAAAACATTTTAGTCTTGTTTAGACTTGCTCAAAGTATATGCTTTTTATGTAAAGTTGGAATCGAGTTGCTGCAGGATTTACTGTGTAAATCTGCTTGGCTCGATCAATCGAAAATTAGGCTCAATCGATCGAAGCTTGTGCATGTTGATTTTCTGCAGAATTTTCCAACTCAGCCCAAGCCCGTTTGACGTGTAGGGTTTTATGCTTTGCCTTAAATATAAAAGAGAAAACCCTAGCCACGTTTTAGAGTTACTCCTTATGCTGTGTGTGTGAATCTTCTGTGAGATCAAGAGGTGGTTGCCTTCACATACTTAGGGTTTCCAAGATTCAAGATTATGTCTAGAACTTGGTAATCAATTCAGTTGCTGATTCAAGAGCTTAAAGATACACAAGCGGGAGTGCTTGTACTTGCTGGGAATTCAAGGAAAGAAGTAGTCTGTGGACTCGGAGCTATCATGGAGTCGTGGTAGTAAGTTTCCTACTTGAGGTAGCAGTAAGATGTTAGTGGTCTAAGTCGCTATTATGTAAACTTCAATTCTTTCATAGTGAATTCGTTTTACCTTGAGGATAGCTAGGTTAAATCCTCCCCAGGTTTTTTACCAGTTTGGTTTTCCTAGGTTATCATATTGTTGTGTTCCTTATTTTCCGCACTTTACAATAATATGATATTTGTGTTAACTTAGATCTGCATAATTTACCTAAGTTAATCACTTGGCTAAATAACTAGGTTAATCTGGTTGTATTTAAGGGGTCTAAAAACATACAGTATATTATTATCTCTCTCCTCATTAAATACTTCATGAGTCTCTAAACTCTAAAGTCTTTCACTATAATCCCCTATTTTTTGGCAATTCCTCACATGATTCTACTCTCTCCCACTTTCAATCATCGTAACCTTGAGAGAGAGAGAGAGAGAAAGAGAGAGAGAACAAACAAACAAACTTCCTATGAAACTGTTCAAGATATAAATGAAAAAACAAAGCACCGGCATGGCAGCATGTTCTTTTAAATCTCTGTGAAATCCTATTACATCCAATTTCATTCTATGATTTGGCATTGGGAGTGCTACAAAATTTTCAACAACCAAAAAGAGATAATTTTGCACAATAGCGTGGTTTCTATAGGCCATCAAAGGTCAAAATGAATTTGAGTGAAGAGAACTAATTGTTACCAAGGTAGTGCAGACTGCAAAAGGCTGCCTGTTATGCTTCGGAGTTCTTTGGATTACTTCTACCATCAATTCTAAAACTCCAAATTTGGCTGGACTTGTTAATAGAAAAATAAAAGACTTTGGTTTTGAGTAGAACCTTTAAAGCTTTGATTATGTAAAATTTGATGTAAATGAATGTACAAAATAGTTGCAAATATAGCAAATGATGAGGAGGGATTGTGGTTTTTTTGGCCATCTCCTTTTGTTAATTGATAATAAAATATTTTAAAAAAAAAAAATCTACAGAATCCAAGTCTAAGGGTCTGTTTGGATACCACTTATTTTGCTAAAACTGAAAATTTATTGCTGAAAGTACTGTAGATAAAGGTAAAAGTTAGTTGAAATAGTATAGTAGGGCCCATGAATGGTACCAAAAAGTGCAATGGAGTTCATGAATAGTAGCAAAAATAAGCTAAATAGTGAAATAATTTTAATTTTTCATCTCTATCCAAACGGAGGCTAAGTCTAATAGATGATATAGTAGTCTTCTTCTTAAAAAATAAAAAAAAAAAAAAAAAAGATGATATAGTAGTTGTTTAGCACTTTAGTCCTTCCTTGTTTGTATTACCGGATACACTCATCTTTGTATTCATAGTTATCGGGGTAGATTTGGCAAAAAGAAATTTCCTTTTTAAGTTTTAACACGATTGTAAATGCAATAAATAAGGGAGAGAGAAAAAAGACACCAAAATTAATTAAGCAAGCTCATGTGTAAATTATTATTTTTAACCATTAGATCTCTAGGAGATCTATGGTGTAAAAAATGTGTAACTCTTGTAGAGTTACACTTTGCATATAAATATTTAATGCCGTCGATCTTTATTTAGGGGAATGGACTGAATAAGTAATGAAAATAGCCGATCCTTAGTTTCATGGTTCTCAATACCATGTCCATCTCCGTGCTGGTATATGCATTGGGCCATCCTTGCAAGGTTCAATGCAATTTCAATAAATAATTGATTGAAGGGAGAACTCGCAACTCGCTCTTCATTTAGCTTATTCCATGTTGCACAAATCAAATACCTTACATACTCACGGGCGTCTTCTTCACTTGCACTAGTTTCATTCATGTAACATTGGATTGCTTTTGGGACATCACCTCGTTTTAACTCATAATGAGTTTTCATATATATAAAAATGAATGTTAGCCTATTTTAGCGCAAAGTATCCAAAAGATTCATGATGAAACTCTTAAGATTGTGTAGTTTTTGAACAAGGATCCTTGTGAAATTAATGGATAATCCATTTCATGGTATGAATTTTATTTCTCCCAAATTTTTTGCTTTCTATTCCATTTAAGATATCACAACATATAATCCTCTATGAAAAGTCAATAAAAAAAATTCCTAACTTACCCTTTTTTTATTTAAAAAATCAACATTCATCCTTTTTCTGAAGTTTAAATTAATAAAGTTAGTTTTGAAAATTTGTGCATTTTAAATTAAAAGTTAAATGGTGTCTTCTTAAAAAGTTAGATTTTCTAAAAATGACTAATAATTTTCCATAATGGAAAATTATTAAGTACTCTCGGGGTACCATAAATGCGTACTCCCCCTCTCACATAAATGGTGGGTCCCACTGTAGAAGGGGGTAGTACTACTATTAGAGTATATAGTATTTTCAAAAAAAAATATTAGTGCATATAGTAGATACTGTTGGAAAAACACATGAAAAATACAGTTTTGTATCTTATACAAAAACACGCAGCGGAATATAAACAGATCTACTTCATTCATGTAAGATAGCATGTAACGTCTGAATTTTAGAAACAAAGAACAAGAAAGCGTACCTAGATGCGGTGAAATTCAAAAGAAATGAAAATTAGACTTGAGATGCCTTTGAATCTTCACTCCAATTCCACAATGTACCCAAGATGTGTGATCTCTTAATCAGTTCTATAAGTAATTGTTGAAGAGAAATAACCAAGTGTCTCCCTTAAGAAGAACTCTGAATCTTTCTCCTTTTTTAATCATACACACTTTTCTACACTTGGCAGTTACTTTATTTAATAACTCTTATTAAATAAATAACTAATTATCTAATTGGGTTAGTATTTTGGGCCAGCCCAATTAGGCTTTAGTGTGTAGCTTAGAGTGGGATCAAAAGGGACAAATAAATCTCTAACTCCAACGGGTTTTGGAATTATCTGTCAACTCTTGACAAGCCCAAAGTTACCATTAATTATATTTAATACCACTATATAAATATAATTGCACTCTAGGTCTTATTAATAAATTATATCTCAAGACTTTATTAAACATTCAACTCCTTCATGAAAATATTCGTAATAATACAAAGTCATAATGTGTAACTATCACTTTAAAAATTACTATATCTTGATCCTTGAGTACCCAATTTAATCCTCTAAATTATTCATATATATTTTATGAAATCTAATTTCATAAAATATAAACTTTAGTAAATCTTAAGGAAATATTTTATATCTCTATAAAGAGACTATGAATTTCATCTTGAGAATATGTGTTCTTTCAACATTATGTATGGTTGCTCAACATACTGAGGTTTTGACTGTTTGTCTAGATCTCACTCCTGATATATTAAAGCAACCTACATTTTATGATTGGGTTCACTATTTCCTTAGGATTAAGAGTTTATGTAAATGAGAAGTCGTGAGATTTATTATTCATTTGACAGTTGTTGATAGAATAATAAATCTCACAGGGGTCCAATTCAACATGTTTTATACACTTGAAACATATTAACATATCAACTAGAAGTCTCCACTTCCATGATCAAGACAAATCATCTTAGATAATAATAAAACAAGTTTATTACATAGAACATAATGTCATATATAATGTCATACATGGCATACAATAGAATTTTAGGGCACTAATCCTAACATATACTACCAATTTATTTAAATTTTAAATAGAAAAAATGCTCACACACCTCCTAAACTTTGAAGTAGTGGCCAATACACCCCTAAACTTTTTTATTGACCAATTTACACGGCAAACTTTGCCTACTTGCCAAATTAGTACACCCCAGTGCTATCAAAAAAAAAAAAAAAAAAAAAAAAGTACCCCAGTTAATTTACCATTAAAAAACTAACGGAATGGTCACGTGAGACACATGAGCTCTAAAAAACAAACTATGCCCTTTTTCATTTGAAACCCTATGGATTGATGAAAGGAAAAGAAACTTAGGTCTGACCGGAGAGAGGAGAGAGAGAAAGAGAGACAGCCACCGCGGCACGTCATCCCGTCCTCTCGCCGCCCATGTCCCGACAGCGCCTGATGGTTCTACCGCGCTGTCTAATAGCCACCGCTTGGTTGGTTTGTTTGTTTTTTCTTCTTCTTCTTTCTATCTTTCTTTCTAATCCAAGTATTTTTATTATTTAAATCCACAAAAAGCTCTCTGTTTTACTAATCTCCTTGTATGAATTTCTATAGGAATTTCTTGGTTTGGTCTAATTTTTGGGGTTGGGTCTTGTGAGCTTGTTTGTTTCATAGAAAATGAAATTTACAAATGAAACAAACATTAAAAATTTGGAGTTGTAATTACAAAATACATATTAGGTGAATGAATGATATTCTTTATATTGTTTTGCAATTGATGTTTATGTGGCTAGTGCTGTAGTGAACATGTATTGCATTATTGCTTTTGAGTATGCTATACAACTGTTTGATGACATGCTTGAGAGAAATATGGCTACTGCTCTAATATATCAGCGACATTGAGTCTGCTCTCTAGTGGAAGATTGCGTTTTAAAGTTACTTTTATTGGTTCAAAAGTAAGGAATTGAAGAAGAAAATTTGGAAAAGAAGTGATTATAATACATTGTTGTTTGATCGTAATTTGTGATACTATACATAATGATAGCCACTTTGTCAAAGCTACATATTTGAATTTAGTGATATTCATTGTTCCTAACAGTTCACAAAATCGTTTCAAGCTTCTAGGCTCCTCTAGCATAACAATTGCAAGCACAACCTCTTGTTGCAAGATGGTCACCTACACGAAGGACACACATACTCAATCCCAAGCCTTCATTGATAGCACAACCTAGACGATGATGGACCAATACCACTCAATTCATCAGTGAGCATCTTGTTGAGCGCATAAAGGTCTTATACCACTCGGTACATCAGCCTAGATGTTGGGTGTGTCTGAAGCACTGTAAATCCTTTTGATCACTGAGTGAGCATGTTGTTGGTGAGATTTTATTTCATATGCATTCTGATCCAGAGTATTACATTTTTATTTTTTTTTTGAATCCTTTGGTGCAAGCACTGGGTGCAAGGTGTTTCTTTGTTTGTATTTGCCATTTACAATGAATTATATTCTCCATATTGTTTCATTTAAATAAGTAGACTTGTAAAAATCTCTAGCTTTGAGGGAATAGTTTATGGATAGGGAGTTTTGTGTATTTCCCCCCCTATTTTCTATATTGTTCTTCTTCATTTTCTTTTTCCAGCTCTTTCTATTAATCTTCTTGTTAATTTTGTGTTGCAGCCATGCATGAATGTCCATTGTCACTCCCTGCAAATTCACCTTCTATACCAAATGTACCACCCCTTCAATCCCAATGTGATTCTATTGAGTTGGAATGGTGAAGGAGATTCAGACCATGGTGATAAGTTGAGGATTGTAGAAGGGTTTTTTGATGATGTAGGAATTCAAGGCCTAGATTCCCTGAGTGTAACCAACACACTAACATGAAGAATCTACATCTGACATAGGGACTCATTTTTGCATCACATGTAGTCTTCAAGGAGGCACTAAAGGAGTGTTGTATTAGAAAAGTGTAATTATTGATTCATTTGGTGTTATTTTTGTGAAACAATATACCATTTGTAAACACTTACTGATATTTCAATTCATGACAAATTGGAAAATGTTCATTTTTTGGTTGGGACTTTCTTCCCTTATTGGGAGACAGACATCTTTTAGTGCTTATTGCATCTTTAAGCTTAATATATGAATCAAAGCGATTGAATAAGGTGACATTGTTAGTGTTAGCTAAGAAGAATGATTTGATCCCCAATTTATATACCTGGTAGTGACTTAATGCAAACCACAATGACTTACACAAGTCATATATTGGCCTCTTCTTGATAGGAAAAATTTCTACTATTTCCTTGATAATTTTAAAAAAAAATATTTCTCATGAGCATAACAAATAATATGGATCGATCATTAGTACTTCAAGCTATAAGCTTTTTCAGGAACCCATATATTAATGGAATGCCATTAATTGCATAAGTTGAATGTTACATAATTGTGAACATTTTTATATTACATTACATCACAAACCCTTCTTTTAGCAGCCTCTACATTGAAGCTTTCTTGAAGTTCACTTGAAGAAATACCAAGGATTTTGCATCATTCAGTTTTCATTGTTGGCATAAATATAAATAGAAAACAGTGACCATATGCGTGCCAAAAAAAATGAATTTTAAATAAGCTAGGATGCATGATGTCCATACTAATACCCAATATTATGAACAAATTTCAAATAACAATGGAACAAAACTCTACAAGATACATCTATAGTTAAAGTAAACATGTAAGAAGTACGAAGTACAAGCTTAATTTGAGCATCTGCGAATAAGAATATTTGCAACTGGAGAAAGCTCTGGTATCCAATTTTTCATTGAAAGAACTTTGTTTGTTGAGAAACCGTCTGAATGATCCTTATCTTGCTAGACCTTCAAGCATAGTTCTGGTTTTACTTGCCACAGCGATCTCCAATTTCCCCCTAACTATCTTATCTTTTGGACAGAATTCCACCAATCAATTACCTGTTACAATCCTTGCATTCAATTAGAAAACCTCAATTTCACCAATACCACTGTCAAAGTGAGCTAAATTTGATGAAATACATGCAGATGGCCTTTTTATTTTAAGTGCAAATATCAAATTTTTCCAACATGATACTTGCATAATATAAGCAAGAACCAACAAAGGTTACTCACTTAACACATTTTTATTAAAAAAAACCAAGAATGAGATTTCTCCATAGTATTGTCAATCTCTGCTACTGCTTAAAAATTCATTATAGTTTTATCACTCAATACAATTTGAGTTGAAACCCCAGCAACAACTTTTTAATTCACCACTTAAACTACCTACAATTCTATGTAAGACACAAGATTACTCACTAGTCAATACAATTACTTATTTGTTGCAAATCTCCAAGTAGCAATTCTTAGCAATGAAACTTATAATCCCTTCACTTACCAGAAGCACATGATGCATTTTCCCATGCGGGAAAAGGCCCTTTCTAGTTTCCACTCAAAAACCAACACACAAGGGCCAAACTTTCTCAGGCCAACAAACTCAAGGACTGTTGAAATATTTCATCAATAGAAAGATGAAGCAAACCATAAAACCAATAGGATCATAGCATCAAATATTGTCCATTGTAAAATTTTTGACAGGCAAACAAACTCAAGGGCTGTTGAAATTATCATTTTCTTCTTCTCTGGAAATCAAACTAACAGAATCACTTCACCTGAACCACTAAGAAGAAGAAAATTTGACAAAAGAATCACCTCACGTGATATGTATACGGTAATTTCAAGTCTCAAATTTAATGTTTGATTCAGTTGTAATTTCCATTAACTTCTATGAAACAAGCACACAAAAACCCCAACCCAAAAATTAAATTAAACCAATAAATTCCAACTGAAAAACAGAGAGTACTTGAAAATTTGAAATAACAATACTTGCATTAGAAAGAAAGAAAGAAAAAATACCAGGGGCGAGAGGTTGTGACAGTGGTGGGACCACGAGGGCAAGTAGGACAAGGACGGCGAGACAACAACCAGATAAAGAACTCTACGCCGTGCCATGGTGGCTCTAATTCTACCGTTTCTCTCTCTCTCTCTCTCCCCTCTCTACCGTTGGTCAGACCTAGGTTGTTCTTCTTTCTCCGTTGGTTTTTTTTTGGTAAGATCCATTGGGCTTCAATTTCATGGGATGAGTTTATATTTTAAAGTTACACGTGAGTGTCACGTGACTATTCTGTTATCACATTAACAGGAGACTAACTAAAGTATTAATTTGGTAGTTGCGTCAAGTTTAAGGAGTAAATTGGCCAATATAAAAGTTGAAGGGATGTCTTGGCCACTAGTTTAAAGTTCAAGAAGGAATATGAGCATTTTTCCCTTTTAAATAATGTGGTATTGGATACACTTTTATAGTTATAATATTTAATCTAAAATAGGAAATTGATTCATTTGAAAGTTTACGTACCGTAGATTCCAAGATCATCTACAAGTCATAAAATCATTGATGACCAACGAATTATGTTTCGATACTCTTCCAAGCAATCCAAGGCTTCCATTGTTATTGGATTTGTGACAAAAAAATAAGCATGCACCAATATTGTTGGAGCTGAGCTGGAAATCCATGCATTCTCAATGTTTTCTTAAAGGCTCGGTGTATATCCATTATAGTACTACTTTGCCCAAATAAGATCTACATAAAACTGCCCACTGAAAAATTTATAGTGGAACAATGAATTAAAGGTAGTAGTATAACACAATGTATTGAAGAAGAAAATGTTAAGGATTAATATTAATCAATTTAAAAGTCCAGTCCATACCGCTTTTTTGAGGTATCTAATGATGTGGAATCTTTGTTCCTTAAGGGTATCAAACGCCATTTCATTAATTGAATTGTGAAGAGCAAGGAAGTACATTTTCATATAATTAGGGAGTTGATCCATTGCATTGATATCCCATCTAAAATCACAAAATGTATCCATAAGTCTATAAAGTCTATATGTCAAGAAAGCTTTGAAGCAGTTGAGGCATAGTGTCATTAATACCAGTAATTATATTATAAGTCTGATGTATGCTTCATTCCTCTCACAGCATGTGAAACTCATAATTGTGGTACCTACATATTGTGAAAGGAATGATGTATATATCGGATGCATGAGATGTCTTCTTCATTATTACAAACCTCTCAACAGCATCCATGAAAAGCTCAAGTTCATCCAAAGTGCCATATACATCATAAACATCATCTATTGTCGTTATCAGTGAATTGACCTTTGTTAACATTCTCCTACAATATCCAAACTGGGGCTGAAATATTTTTCCCGTTGTCCAAAAGAAATTCTCCATCAACCTATCCCTCGCAAAGCTCAACTTCTTGGCAAGGGCTATGCTCTTCCACCACCTTTGTATGAATCAAAGAAGAATATATGAGTGTTTGAATGATAGTAGTTAATGCACTTTGTCACCTTTCAAATTAGGTAAATCAAAAAATAGCTTAAATAGTTAAGAAATAACTTATTTGATATTTATTTTCTCATGATGCTATGAGATTGAATTTTACCTTGACACTTGTTTTCGATCGAATTGGTGGGCTGCTTGTACCATGTTGAAATCCAATTCTGCAAGCTCAAGCAAGATAGGGTTCTTGTCTTGTCTGGTTCTGTATTTGTCAATGAACCATCTTGCTTCCAACCTAAGCATCCTCCAATGCAGTGGGAGTTTCCAACTACTAAAGTTTAGAATGACCTGTTTTCGATGTTGTCTTCCAGATCTTGCACATTTGTTTGCTGCCTCCTAAAGATTGCAATCTTTGTAGTTCTGTACCTCTATAATCATAATGCACCTGAGCATGTGAATCAGTTTCTGACTATTAAAGATTGCAAAGCCAGTAATTCTTTTCTCTGAGAAACTGAACATTTTGGTACTACACACAGACAGACATACATTGATCCATGTCTAGGTTTAGAAATATATATTATGTTACTTTCTTTTTGCGTGCTTGGAGTTGCAAAGGATGTAGGAGTTAATTCTCTCGCTGTTGTTTTTGTGAGTAGGTATTAACTTGATTTAGGTGGTCATTTACTGCACTATTATTGATCTTCGTTATTCTGTTTTTTACAAATTATTTTAATTAAAAAAAAAACTAAAAAAATACTTATTTTGCAGGTTCTACTTTCATTTTTGGATAAAGAGCTGCATACTTAACTGCATCGACTCAAGGTTTGTTAACAATTTCTGTAAAAAAAATTTTAAAAAAGTTCATGTTGCATAAAGTTATATATAAATAGTCAATATAAAACCATTAATCAGATCATTTACTGCTTTGCTACTAATACACGTATTGCACTATTTGTCTACTGTTGATAGTTTTGTTTATGGAATCTATATTTGTTCATTATTCTGTTTACTTGCTAAATAAAAGAAAAAAGAGAAACAAAAAAAAAATGACTCTTTTGTTTTTAGACTATTTTCATTTTAAATTTTTTAAAAAAGTATATATAACTCAGCTAAGTTGTTATACAAAATAAAAGAAATATTTCTTTTAAACGGTTGGAACATATTGTTTATTGCGATTGTTATACTCATTATAATTGTTTTTAGTTGTTTTTCCAATAATTCATTGTGAGAAGATAAAATATTTCTTTTAAATGGTTGGAAGGTAAAATATGGAAGGTAAAATATTTGTTTTCATCATACAACCTGCCCTTGAATATTTTGTATCTATAAAAATTCTTCTCTTGGCTTCAACTCAAACTTTTCTCATAAACAATACTACTTTTGTTAGTGGGAAAGAAAGGAAAAACAGCTACCGTACATCATCTGTAAAGGAAAAACCAAACAGCTCGGCAACCCAATCTGTTCTGTGTTAATCAGCACCTTTAAGATAATATACCCGACTGTTTTGTTCTTATTACAGAATCTGAATCTAAATTCCCAAATTTTTGAATGTTTACATAAATGTATGATCTTTTTCACTCATTTTTATTGTGTCCATGCTTTAAGTTAAAAGATATTGCATTAAACGACGTCGTTGGGTTATTTTGGAATTTTAAAAGGTGTAGGAGTGGTGGAGAAAGTAGAGGTAGAGGTGGAGATAAAGGAATATAAGTATGAGGAATTAGTTAAAGCCCTTGAAAACTTTGAAAACAGGTATTATATCTTTCTATTCTTTTTGTTTGTTTATCTAATTCTTTGATTGGATTGAAAGGAATTAGGTTCCCATAGGTGTATAAAATTTGTTAACCCTGACAAACTTTAGTAGTTTTGGAAATCCTTAAAAAATTTTGGCAGTTATAAATAAACATTTAAGTTCTTTCTCAATCTAACATTTTAATCTATTTAGATTTTTATCATTTTGGGTGTGTTATTGATGGTTGATAGTTTTGCAAGGTAGGAAGCTTATGGGGGGGGGGGGGGGGGCCTTTAGTTATAGAGCAGAGAGAAGAATGAAGCAATCCAAGAGAGACTCTTTCTAATACAGTGTAGAGTCAACAACAATATGCTTGCACCTGTTTTCTCATATTTAATATGATAACTTAAACAAGTTTTATGAAGAAGGTTATTTTTTTTGATAAATTATAGTTAGTGAAGCTGCCCCCAGCAATTTAATAAGATTTTGTTGTTGATTTACAAAACTCTTTGAATATTATGATCATTTGTTATTAGTGCATGTCATATATTTTACTTTTTGTTAGTGTTTCTTTTAAATGTGATATGTAATCTTTTGATTTGAAATTTTACCCCTTTTGTTGTGAAGGCAATAACCAGTGATAGAACATCATATTATTTTTCATCTACTCAAATTGTAAATCACAACAACAAAAAGTATGTAAGCTTCTGCCTAGAATGAACATTGTAAATTGTTTCAAATGGGCAATAATTTGCTTTATTGGTAGATTAAGAAATATATATATATACCTTGGTTGACCAACTCAAATCCTAATGAAATTTGTATATTCCTTTTTGTGTGAGTTATTCCTTGAAATCCAAAGCGAAAAGGTTCATTTAAGTTAACTAAATTTCTCTCAACCCGACTAAAAATGCATTTAATTTGATTAAAAAAAATATTTAGCATTTCTAAGAACTTTCCCGTGCGTCGCACGGATTAGCGACTAGTTATTATTATTATTATTATTATGCATAGTAAAAAGGAAATCTTAGAGGTGATGTAAATTGGAACTTTTAAAGGCAAAAAAATCAAATTGGTATTTTTGTAATTTAGTAAATATAGAAGGGTGTTTATATATCACACACCTTCTAAGAAGCTTCCTTTTTCACTTTTGCAAAAATCTACCCCTCCCCACGTGACTATCTTCTCCCACTATAACTCTTTTTTCATCTCTTTCTTCTTCTTCTCTCTCGTTTTTCTTTTCTTCACTGTCAAATCCTTTGTTTTCCTTCTCTTATGCTATGTTTGGAAGTTTTGAGAGAGAGGAGAGTAGAGGGGAGTAGAGGGAAGAAGAGTAGTGGAGATGAGAGTAGAGGGGAATGATTATCCTCCACCTTGTTTGGATGTTTTTAAAATTAAGTAAGGGGGAGGGGAATAATTAGTCTTTTCATTTGTAATTTTGTTACTATGGTAAGGGTAAATTTGATAATTCACTTGGTCAAACATTTTAATGCTCTACTCTCCCTCCAAATCTCTCCAATTTGGGGGAATTAAAAATGAGGGGTTGGAAGGAGTTCAAACCCCTCCAAACCCCTCTCCCTCATTCCTTAAAAAAAATCCAAACAAGGTAATTAAATTACTCTCCCTCCCTCTACTCTACTCCCCCTCCTTCCCTTAACATCCAAACATAGCATTATAGTTATAGTACTAGTCTTTTTTTTTTTCCTTTCTTAATTATCATCGTTCCCTTCTCTTCTTTGACATTCTCCATCAAATTTTTTTTTTTTTTGGTTCTCTCTCATAGTGCCCTCCGTAACTCTCTGTCATCCCTTTCATCTTCTCTTTATTTTTATTTTCTTTTGCCCACAATAAGATCCACTGCCTTTCTTCTCTTCTTCTTCTATCAAATGCTTTCAAAGTTGAAAAATGGGAAACGAATTTGGTGGAGTTGGGACCGAAAAGTTAAGAACATAAAACTTCAATTGAGAGAGAGATTTGAGGCTTGAGGTTGAGGGAGAAAAAATTAAGAAGATGAAAAAAGATGAAAAAAAGCGTACCTTAAAGCAACGATTGGGTTTTTTGGATCATTGGAGATAGAGACCAGAGTGGGAGAGAAGGAGGTTTCTTATGCTGGTTTTCAATTAGCATCGGGTTTTTGTTTTTTGTTTTGGAGGAAGGAGAAGGGGTCTGCGGGTTTGGCCGTGGGTCTTTGTTTTGGAAGAAGGAGAAGGGAAACAATGAAGGAAGGAGAAATGGTCTGCATTTTGTTTGTCAAATGTGGAGATCGGGGATTTGGGGAGCTGGCTTGGCCTTTGGCCATAGGTCTTTACTTTGGAGGAAGGAGAATGGGCCTGCGTTTATGTATCGGGTTTTACAAATATAAAATCAGATTTTGTGTTGGGTTTTAGAAATATAAAATTATAATTTTTTTTATTTAAATAATGTTGATGTGAAAAAATTTGGGAGCTTTAAAAAAAAAGGTAAAGCTAAGCAACGGTTAACAAAAAGTCAAAAGGTGTATATTGGCTGAAAAGGTGCCTATTAAATGAAAATATACCTATTAACCGAAAAGGTGCCTATTGAAAAATGAAAAGTCACAACTATTTGGTGTTTTTAAATGTATAGGTGACATTAATTTATGTAGTCATGTGGCGCAATGAGGAATGGTCAACAAAAAGTCAAACGTTTCGGCTATTAATTATTACTAGCAAAGCACCCGCGCGATGCACGGATAATGCTTTAAAATGTAATGTGAAAAGATTATATAGAATGTTCAAAATATGTTAAAATAATAACATAAAGTAATGTCACAATAACATAAACATGTTTTTTATTGAATTAAAATAATACAAAATTAAAGGGATAAAGAAAGTTTTAATTTATTTTATTTTAATTTCAAGAGGACAAAGAATTTGACTATAGCATAATAGTCATAGAAATTGGTTGAAATAACAAATTCATCATTGAAAAGCGAAAGTTTAAAATTGCACACACATGTACATTACATTTTTTCACTTTAAGTAAAGAGCCATTAAAGTATAAAAGAACAATGTAGGAATATTGTATTTTAAATAATGATAAAAGCATTTAATCCATTCCATATATTGACGTTTATTATGCAGTGTAATAAGTTATTTTGTTCGCTTAATCATAGTTTTTGTTTCTTTAATACATTAGAGTTAGCATAAGTTATTTATGATATCATATTAATGTTTAAGGCTTATGTAAATATTATATCATGTTTATGTTAGTATATTATTGTGGACACAAGGGTTTGGAGTTGCCACCTAGTTTTTGCAATGGTCTAGGAACCATATATATAGCATCCCTTTGAGGAATGACCTTTTTGATCTTATTACTAGAGTATGGGTTTGAAGTTTAGGTACGCTCTTGGGAAGGTGTTAGGCACCCAAGACTGCCCAACCCTAAGGTTGGCCTCCCATCATTGTGTCCTATGTCTTAACCCTATTAAAAACTATTTAAATACTTGCATTCTAAACTCACACACATACTAACATGCATCTAACAAACAACATGACATCTTTAACCCTAAACAAGCATACTTATCTATCCACAAAGCAAAAGAGAGTCAAACACACAAAAGAAACCCTAGAATACATCTAAATAAGGCAGCAACCCCAAACATGGTAGCAAGCATATCATCAAACAATACATATCAAAAGCAAAGCATTAACACATAAGAAACCCTAATCATACATCTAAGCATGCTTCATCGTATCAATCAAAATAAAACCAAAACACAAATGCATGGACATTTCTAATGTATGACTTACCCTTTACTTACCTTGCAGCAACACAACACCTATGGCATCAATGCATGGACATGTGAATGAATGGCATGGCATCAAAGCAAGGAAACAAAACAAACCCTAATCTAAACATGTGATAACAAACAAACATGTGAAAGAGGTAATTAGGAACCTATAGAGCCTAAAACATGTGAAAAATAGGCTAAACAGAACAAACATGTGAAGGCAAAAACAAAATAAACAAAAGTTTAGGGTTTCTAGGCAACGGCATCACGCACGCTAGACAGGCCTACGTGTGCATAATCAAGCCTGCGTGCGTAGGCAAGATTATGCGTACGTAAGTCCTTGCTCAGAAAACCTAAAAACGCAGAAAATAGAGCACAAGTAAGAAAAACCTAATTCTAACAACCTAGCATGCTCAGTACCTAGACAAAACTATATATTGATCTAGGCAAACATGCATAAACATAAACCAAACTAAAAACAAGATTAAAACAAGAAAAGAAAGACAAAAAATAAAAGAAAGCTAGAAAGAATACCTTAAAGCAAAAAGCTCCTAGGCTTGGTTTTTGACCATTCCCCTTAGTCAAATCTATTCACAAACCAATAAGAAAGTGATTAGCAATGTTAAACTAAAAGGATTGGGGTCAAAAAAGGTCCTAATCAAATTAAATTGACTTGAGGGTGTTTTGTGAAAAACTCCTTTTTGATTTACTATTTTCTAGTGAATCTTAGGTTTTTCCCGTGGGATTTCTGTATGTTTTGAAAATGTACCATGTAAGGCTTTTTTATAGTTGAGAAAATGGGGTTTGAAATGGCTCCTAGAAAATGTGGGATTCATTCCAAACCTCAGCCATTATTGCAGAAAACTTGTCTTTCTTATGCTTTTGAAACCTTAGCTGTGGACGCAAAAACGTGCCTACGTACGCATGCTTTGGCCCATGTACGTAGGTAGCGACCCACGTACACAGGCCGAGGGCCACTTTGGTTATTTTATTTCCAAAAATAAATTTTTGCTTATTTAAAAGGTTATATTTTTCATTTTAACACTCCTTAAGTCAATTTGATATCTGATTAGGCCCTAAACCGGCCTTGGGCCTTAGAGTTCGAGAATCATTGGGGAACGAGGGCCCGAGTCGTAAGGAGTACAAAATATGGTGTCTACAGATGCCCCTCTTTTGATTCGTGAGCTTCACTAATAGAATCAAAAGAATAAAAGACAAAACATTTTGTTTTGACGTACGGTTCGGGCTCAACCCACGCACACGACACACATCACGCATACATGGGGCGGGGTGCAACTCCGAAGAGCTGCGTGGGATTCGTATGTCCGAAGTCCCACATTTGTTGCTTGGGAAATGAGCAATGATAGGTTCACTATCTCAAAACCTTTTTTGCCACTTACAAGCAAATGGCGAGTGACTCACTATCCTAGAGTTACTTAAAAAGAAAAAAAAAAAAACAAACAAACAAGGGTGCTCTTATGAGCTAACCCAAAAAACAAAGGTGCTCTTACGAGCTAACCCAACAAACAACAAAAGGATATAGTTTCTGTGGTGTCTATCCGGGGCTCTTACCTCAAACTTCTCCTGATGACTTGTTCCTCTTATCTGATGGAAATATGCATGTATGTAGCGGAAAATTAACGGATATACTTCATTCGCAATTGATAACATGTACTATGTAAATTTCAGAATATATGAACAAGAGAGTGTACCGTAATGCGGTGAAATTTAAAACCAAAGATGAAGAGTACTTGTGAATACTTTTAATCTTCACTCCAATTCCACTTGAAGCCCAAGAAGTGTGGTCTCTCAATCAGTTATATGTATGTGTTCTAGAGAGAATGAAAAAGTGTTCAACACTCACATACATACTAATTCATGTTCATACCAAAATTTTGTATGTTTTTCTCCATATAACTGATTATCTAATTGGGCTAGCCTTTTGGGCCTTTCCAATTGGGCTTTAGTATGTGGTTTGGAGTGGGACCAAAAGGGAACAAATAAGACACTAGCTCCAATGGGAAGGGCTTTTCTGTCAACTTTTGACAAGTCCAAAGTTACCATTAATTATATTTAATACCACTATATAAATATAATTGCACTCTATGTCTTATTAATAAATTATATCCCAAGACTTTATTGTGCATGCAACCCTTTCATAAAATATTTGTAGTAACACAAAGTCATGAATGAAGACTGCCACTTTGTGAACTACTACATCTTAATCCTTGAGTACCCGGTTTAATCCTTTGAAGTTATTCACCATATACTTATGAAATCCAATTTCCATAAATATATACTTTAGTCTTACTAAAGTGGTTATGCCTAACTCTCTGAATAACAAACCCATTAAACTTATCTCAAGTGAATATTTTGTATCTCCGTTAAGAGACTATGAATTCCATCTTGAGAATATATGTTCCATCAACACTAAATGTGGCTACCCAACATACTGAGGTTTTGATTGTAACATTAGATCTTACTCCTGATATATCAAAGCAACCTACACTTTATGATCAGGTCTATTATTCTCTCAGGATTAAGAGTTCATGTAAATAGAAGTCGTGAGATTTATTATTCATTTGACAGTCGTTAGGAGAATAATAAATCTCATAGCAGTCCAGATCAACATGTTTTAACTCTTAAAATATATCAACACATCAACTAGAAGTCTCCACTTCCATGATCAAGACAAATCATCTTAGTTGATATGTTATAGTCTTCGCAGATGAAATGTCCAATTTCATCACCAACTACGAACTACAATTCTGAGTTTATAAAGAACTTGTGACTTATATCTTCTGTGACTAAATCACATACTATGCATCTCATGGACTATATGATAATGTCCGAATATTCATGTTACCATTATTTTAGATAATAATAAAACAACTTTATTAAACACAATATTAAGTCATACATCATTTCACAAATAATGTCATACATATTATCATACATGGCATCTTACAATAGGATTTAAGGGCACTAATCCTAACATTATCTTCTTCACTTCTTTCTCTACCTTTTTTGGTAAGGCTCTTGCCTCAGGTTGACCTTGGTCTCTTTCTCTATCACTATCTCTACCCTTTTCTACTGTGCCTGCATGTTCAACTCCCAGAGGATATGTGCACGAGTAGTCTTGATTGTTGGATCCATCGGAGATAGTGAAAACTCGCTGAAGAGTAGATGCGTATGGGAAGGAATCTTCTACCTCTTATGACTTGCTTGGGGATGGGAAACTAGTTGAGGAGTAGGACTCGCTAAAGAATAGTGTAGATGTGTGATCCACTAGGGAAGAATCTTCTACTTCTTTCATGGTTCGTTGAGGACTTTGAGGAAGAATCTTCTACTTCCTCGCTGGGGATTTTTTTTTTTTTTTGTATTGGACTCACTAGGGAAGAATCTTCTACTTCCTTACTAGGGATACTTTGGGTAAGAATCTTCTGCCTCCTCCATGGGCATGATGCTCGATATGCTTGAACTATTGAGGAAGAGTCTTCTGCTTCCTCTATAGGGATGATGGTTGATAGGTTTGATCCATTTGAGGAAGAATCTTCTGCTTCCTTACTGAGGATAGTGTTTTTTGAGATGCTTGAAATATTGAGGAAGAGTCTTCTGCTTCTTTACTAAGGGTAGTGTTTTTTATGTGCTTGATCCGCTGGGGAAGAGTCTTCTGCTTCCTTCATAGGGATGATGTTTTCGATGTGCTTGAATCACTGAGGATGGTTCTTAATGTATTTGATCCACTAGGGATGGTTTTTGATGTGCCTGATCGGGGGAAGAGTCTTCTACTTCCTTTACCGTTCACTGATGAGTCATTTGATAATTTTGTGCCTTAATTGGGGTAATCATAAGATGTCCCTCTTTTTTGAAAGATATATATATATATATATATTTTTTACTGTTCATGACTAAACTACACATAGTTTAATGGTGAGGCCTAAACTACACATAGTTTAGCCATCAGGTGTGTTCCTGCCTTTTCATTTTTCCCAATGGATACCAACCGTTTCTTCTTTTTTTTCTTCATTCTCTTCATCTTCCTCACCTCTTCATATTCTCCATAACTCTCTTTGTTTCTCTCTACAAAAACCTCCTTCTCCTCTTTCTTTCTCTCACTTTCTAACTCTTTCATTTTCTCAAGCCCTCTCACTTTCTCATTTTCTCTCATTCTCTCATCATCTTCTCCAATGGCACCCAAGGCCAAGAAGTCCTCCTACGTCCTATATTCTGATGCATTTCACCTTGCCCGGTGGAGTGGAGCAACAAGGTTGGTAGGGTCTCCACCATTGACATACCAACCAGAGAATCACATTCCCACGACCGAATCTGTAAGTTTTGAAATTTTTTCTCATTTTCAAGTTCCTCTCTGATCTTCTGTTTCAATGTGTTTTTGGCCATGTAGATGATTGAGTTTTGCTATAGGATGGGTTTAGATGAAAACTTGACACCTTAAGAGGGGTAGGAACATGTCTAGGATTGATTTTGGATTATGTATCTTTCAAAATGTCGAAGAACTGCTTCTTCTTGTGTTCTTGCATGCATGGGCTCGGGCCTACATACGTAGCTTTCATTCATGTGTACGCAGCTCTATTCTCGCATTCGCAAGTGTGTTCTTGAGGCTCTGCGTACATGGGAATGGCCCTGCGTATGCGGAGTCTTGTCTGCATATGTAGGCTTTGACCCGCGTACGTGAGACGTCTGGCAGAAGTTCTACTCGGCCCATTTTCACTTATTTTTCATTTGTTTCACCTCTATATGCACTCCTAACACACCTTTTTGTCATTTTTGTACCTAAATATCACTATATCTTTTTTTTTTCTTCGTTCTTGCATCAAAACATCATATTTCCCAAATTCTACTTGAATCAAGAATCTAATGTCATCTTATTTTTTGTTTGCAGTCATCATCCCCTTATGTTGGTAGGGGAAGCACTAATAAAGTGGTGGAGTGGTACAATCTTCTTATCCTCGAAACCAGGGGCTATATTTGGGAGGCGGGCTTATGATCCATTAGCCAAAAACATTATAAAATTAACGCAATTAAACTAAGGGATCAATAGCGTTTATTTTTAAAATTTTAGAGACTACACATAATCTTTAACAACCAACAGTCCATTTTGGCTTTAAAATAATACTATGTCAGCAAGTTCAAGTGATGAACTAATGGTAATCACATTTTTTTTAGTGTCCCATGCATATATATATATATATATATATATATTTATATATAGCAACAAAATTGAAAACAAGAACAATACTAATAGTCAGCTAGAGAAACTTGGGGGGAGAGAGTAGTAATGAGATAATTAAAGTACATTTTTAGCCCTTAATAAAGTTTGGAATTGTTTTCATTTTGGCTATTTTATATTTTAAAATTTTCATTTTGACCAATTTTTGTTTGATTATGTACTTTTCATATTGGCCCAATATTTTTATTTTAACCATTCATGTTTAATTCACTTTTTGATTTGGTCCTTCATGAATATGGAAATTTTGAAACGTAAATGGCCAATATAAAAATGGAATTTTTAAAAAATGACCAAAATGAAAAGGCAAAATTTTAAAGGCCAATAGTATACTTTAGTCTAATTCCCAGCCCAAGACAATTTGAGGCCTAAAGTGAAAATTTTTAAGGCCATTTTTTTTATTTAAATGATATTGAATTTATTTTTTATATTATAATATTTTTTATTTAAAAAATATTATTAATTCTTACTATTTAGTATGACTCATTCACTCAGTGTAGAGTGAGCTGGTGATACTACAAATATTACTATAAAGGTTTTACAAACTAATGTGTCACTTATAAAAAAGAAGTTATTCAAACATTCATTTATTATATTGTTTAAGTTGTACCAATCATATTATTGTCACATTAGTTTGTAAGTTTTTTTGTCGTAAAATTCGTAGTAACTTTAGCTTTTTTCATTCACTTAATGATAATTGGGTTAGATTTATATTAATTCTTTTTTTTTTTTTGGGTAAAAATGCTATAGTTACTACAAAAAATCTTACAATTTGATGTGGTAATGAGGTGGTACTTCAACAAAAGAAAAAAAAAAATGAGTTGAATTACTTCTTGTGATTGGTAACATATCATCTTATAAGACTTTCTTTTTTAATAGATAATTTCAACCTATGACATCCATTTCTGATGAGAGCTTTTTATCATTATACCAAGACACCAATTAGTTTTTAGTATAGGTGGAGATCGAATTTCAAATCTCTTATTCAATAATAATGTAATCCAATAATAAATTTGTCAAAATTCTAAACATACATGCCAATTTTCATACTAATCGGATGTTATTTACCATTCGATCCATAAACTCATCTTTTATACATTATTTTAAACTACAAAAATTTGAATTTATACAATTGATAGATGACATCACTATTGATCTTTTATCACCTTGAAATTTTGCAAGCATGGAGAATATACAAAGATAATGTAATCTAACGGTCAATTTATCAAAATTCACATACAGTTAAAAAATATTGATTGGTGTAACATTACTTAGAGTTACACCAAGTGTAACTTGAACCCAACTCTCTCTCTCTCTCTCTCTCTATATGTATATATATATTTACACATTTAAGTAATGTTACACCACTTAATGGTTTTTTAATTAAATGTAAATTTTGATAAATAAACTGTTATATTACATTATTTTTGTATATTTTCTATGCTTACGACATTTTAAGGTGATCAAAGGTCAATCATCATGTCATCAATCAATTATTAAAATTCAAGTCTTTATAGTTTAAAATAATGCATAAAAAATGAATTTATTGACTAAATGGTAAATAACATCCGATTGACATGAAAATTAGCATGCATGTTAAGAACATATAAAACATGTAATCTTTTTTTTATAAACAAAGGTATCCAAACATTTTCGAATATCAAACTATTCACTTGGGCATGTGCAGTCCCCTGGTCCCCCCCACACACACACACAAAGTTATTATAGAGAAGAATCTCATGTATAATTTTAAGTAAAATTACATCATTCAATAACTTGTTATTAAATTTATATTTTAAAAATATTGTGTTTGTATATATATATATTGGATCCATCAAATTGAGTATTTTTTTTTTCCTGAATACAAATTGAGTATGTTTGATAGAGTCGAATTGAATGCACAATATATGTCCACTTGTGTGAACAAGAGAAAAGCTTAGACCTAGACGCATAGTACAGTAGTACTTTCCATATATGTACTGGAGTCTGGATCCATTGTATTCAACCATGTGCAACGAAATGAAGGATCCAATCCAATACATGTGACGTGCATGTGCCACACTGACCAGTTGTTTGTGTTCACATGGCAAATTGGCAATATTAGACGTCGGTTTGGACAGTTGACACATCCAGCACATGATTTAAGTTGTACTTTGGACTTGACTTTGTAGGTCCAAGTCCTTGGTGTTTTTTTTTTTTTTTTTTCTTTGAAGATGGAAATAATTCTTCTATGATCAATTAGTTGAGTTATAGTTTAATTAGTTGGATCTAGTTAACAGATGCACTTTTCTTAACAAAAAAGAAAAAAAAAAAGTTAATTGGTGCACTTTAGACATTCATTAATTATCTATTTTAATTATTTTATAATAAAAAATTGAAAAAAAACTTAAAAAAAAATCAATTATTTTTTTAATTTTTTATAAAAAATTTCAAAACTATTTATTAATTGTTTGCAGGACAGAGTCCTTAAAAGAAGAGAAGTACAAAAAAAGGGCCAAAAAGCTTAATGAAAAAACCTGCTACCAAGGTTTGACGCGAAGGCTATGACGCGAAGGCTGTGACGCGAAGGCTATGACGTGGAAAATGATCAAACCAAAATTGTCGTGTCTTTTGGTTTTTCTAACCACGAAGAAGTTCATAATTTTTGCGCCGCATGATGAGTTGTGCCACAACTTGGCAGGGGCGGCTTGATGTATTTGGAGGCTTAAGGCAAAAATTGATTATTTTGTTTTAGATGCAAAATTACTACTAATTAACATAAACTACATAGAATTTTTTTCTTTTTTTAAAAATTTTATAAACAGAAAAAATTTGACAAAATTTTTCATACTTGTTGATATGGTAGATTGATAATTGTAAGTAAAAGAGTAGTGTTAGTGGTCGACTTAGACGAGAACTAGTAAAAGTTTGCTAACTAAACTCTTATTATTATTCTTATTTTTTTTAGAAGTACAACATTCACAATATTTTTTTACAACAAATCCTAGGTTTTAAGTTGCTTTTTTTTTTTTTTTTCTCTCTTTGAAAATATCACTATAATTTTTTTTTTCCATCAATAACAGGTTGTAACAACCTGCTACTTAGCATAATTGTAAAAGTGTTGTAAAAAATATTGTGGATGTTGCATTTTTTTCTATTTTTTATTTGTTTTTCATCTGGTAAAAAAATATTATTTTATTTATTAATTATAAATAACCCTATTGGTTAAAATTTGGGGGCCTTTTTTTTACTTGGGGCCTTAGGCGACCGCCTCTTTTGCTCCACTATTCAGCCGGCACTGCAACTTGGTGATATTAATTAAATCAGGAAAAGTTCAGTTATATTTTAATTAAATCTTAATTTTAGGTTATATTAGTTTGTAACTTTATGCATATGCATTGATACACTTAAATATATACAATAAGATGCATAATATAATTTATATATATATAATTTAAATACTATTGATAGTCATTTTTATATTTTGTTATTTATAAAAAATTTTGTAATGATATTATTAGGTATAAAATGTAAATTGTCCATTTTTTTAATTATTGTGAAGCATTTTTTTTTTTTTACAATTCATTTATTATAGACTCTTTGATTTTTGTACTTAGTAACTCACTTGAATGAATGTTTATAGTCTCCTTCCTAAAAAAAAAAAAAAAAAGAATGAATGTTTATGATGTGGTCTCACGTTTGATCCTAAAATTAAAAAATAAAACTCATTAAGAATAAATAATTTAGGATATATGGTGCAAAATTGACACTCTAATTTAGAATTTTAGCTTGAGTTTCTCTCAACTTCACCTATTATTATATATATATAGATGTCTCATTTAATTTTAAAATTTTGTACCATGTGAGTTATTAAGTGTAAAAATAAAAAAAAATCCAAATCCAATTAGATTCTAAATTCAATTTCAATTGGAGTCTAATTTTGCACCATATGTCTATCTAATTTTTTAACTTTTGTGGCAAGTGAATTATTGGGTACAAAAACCGAAAAGTCTGAATCCAATTAAATTCTAAAAAATGAGAAACCATTATATATTTTAGAAATGTATGATTTAAAAATGGGAAATTACATGTTGTCCACTTGTGGTTTACTCGAAAAACATTTTGCCTACCTGTGGTTTAAAAATTGGCACTTTACCCACCTGAGGTAAATTCTGTTTGTCTCCTGTTACCCATCTCTATTAAAAGTAAGAGTAAATTTGTATTTTTGATACCATTTTATGTCTCTCTCTTCTCAAAACATAAAAATAAAAAAAAGCAAGTGAAAAGAAGATCTAAAAGCTAGGTTTTCTAAAAATTAAAACCTAGTTTTTAGATCTTAAACAAGATATTGACCCGTCACATACGATGATTCAAAAGTTGGCTCGGTAAAAACAATACAACCCCCCTTGCAGGGGAAAGATGAACAGCATTGGCAAAAAAGGTACAATAAATGCCCAAAAACAGTACTAAATCCCCCAGGCTATACACACGTCCAATTCCACAACTCATCAAATTTAGAAATTTTGAAACTTACTGGCCACCCATTGGGCTTAAAGCAAAGAAAGTGCCCTTTAGATCTTGAATTACATTCAGGGCCAGGACATATTTCAACCAGAACCAACCCCCAATCTCTCAAAGCAATTAGGAATATCTCGTGCCGGTCTCGGGTTTCAGTAATCGTTAAAAACATGGCACCATTGAGAATGGTATAGCAATTCAAATACAACGGGTGATTAATCTAGTCCATTGCATATCTGCAGAGTTGAATGAAACCAATGTCCCACTAGAACCTTCGAAAAGCAATTGAAAATACTCACTGTCCCGGCTCAAACTCCTGAAAGCAACCTTTTTGAAAGCCATCGCATGTTCAAGATCGTACCATTTTAATCATTTATTTTATTAAAATATTAATTTATTTGCTGTAAGAAGATCTAAAAGTTAGGTTTTAATTTTTACAAAACCTACTTTTAGATTTTCTTTTCTCTTGATTTTTTTTTATTTTTTATGTTTTGAGAGGAAAGAGACATAAAAGGGTAGTAAAAATACAAATTTATTTCTACTTTTAATAGAGGTAGGTAACGGGAGACTAACAGATCTTACTTCAGAGGAGTAAAGTGCCAATTTTTAAACCACAGATAAGCAACGATTTTTTTGAACAAACCACAGGTAGGCAAAGTGTAATTTCCCCATTTAAAAAATATGTAAGCTAATATCATGTATAATGTAAACATCTTCTCAAAAAAAATGTATCATTTGAACCGTGTGATTGTGATTGTGATTGTGATTGTTTTTAATTATACTTATGCATATGCACAAAGTTACACACTAATTGTAATAAAAGTTGTGGACATTTTTATATTTTTAACATTTTTTTTCATTTTTTTTAATAAACAAACGCGTTGAATTGAGCAACATGACCACGTGGAATTTAAACCTTAATAGAAACTAATTCTCCAAGGAAAATGTTAACACCTAATTAGTCTTGTGGTCAAGTCAACTGACCCCATGAGTTCAATTCTACCATGTAATTCATGGACTCTATATTTTGGGAATTGCTTATATATTTGTATAATATGTAGAAAAAAAAAATTAAGGGCTAATTTATTTTTCAAAAACTAAAAGTAAATTATTGAAATAAAATTGAGACAAAAAGCTATGTAGAACTCGCAAATAGTACATCAAATTTACAAAAAAAAAAAATCAGCTTATATTCTAATGCCAAACAAACACTTAAATTAAAAAAATTTCAGCTTGTTATTATAAACATTGGCCGCTTTCAATGCAAGGTATATATATATATATATACTACAAAAAACTGAAACTATCCTGGCGTTTTTAAACCATAACTATAGCCCCAAAAGCGCTGATATAGACCAAAATGCCCTATCCCGGCGCTTTGTACCGCTGCCCAACAAGTATGACAATAGGTCCGACTAACCTATACCGACGGTTTTAAAACCGCCGATACAGGTCCCGACGGTTTTAAAACCCTATCCTAGAGCTTTTTTTTAAATGTTGGGACATCCTTCATTAGTAGTTTCAAGACCTATACCGGTGCTTTTTAAAAATGAAAACCGCTGTTATAGGTAAACTTATAATAGCAGTTTTAAAACTATCATTATAGGACTTTTTATATTTTTCTCATTTCACCTATTATGTCGGTTTTCAATACCCTATACCAGCACTTTTTGCTTCTTAAAACCGCTGTAATAGGCCAGGCCTACACCTACATTTCAAAACCACCACTATAGGAAATTCAAGGAAATAAAAATATATCTTATACCAGCGGTTTTAAAATCACTGTAATAGACCTGGCCTACGCCTGCGATTTCAAAACCACCACTATAGGGAATTTAAGGAAATAGAAATATATTTTATACCAATGGTTTTAAAACCGTTGTAATAGGCCTGACCTATGCTTGCGGTTTAAAAACTGCCACTACAAGGAATTTAAGGAAATAGAAATATATCATATTCCAGCAGTTTTAAAACCGTCACTATAGGTATATATACATATTTTTTATTGTAACACGTAATTTGAAATATAAATAAATAAAAAATAGAAATGTTAATCAAATATTAAAAACCCAATACTTCTAAAGTACAAATTCTATAGGCTCCAAGTCAAGAATTTTATTGGCGCCAATTCAAACGCGAAATCTTTTTTAAATGGTGGCGGCAAAAAAAAATTACTACTAAATGAAATTTTTTGCAATATTTCATTACCTATAAAAATCTCATACGTAAGTAGAGTATTCCTAATATTCTCAGAAAAATGGGTATTCCTAATTTCAATCCAATACTACAATCTTTTCCATTAACCTTTTGCTAATGGGTTCCATGTCAACATAAAACTCTACCTGTTGCTTTGCCTCATCTCTAACAAAAACTCTATCCTTTTCCATTATACTTTTTAAAAGAGTTATTATTAATGAGACAACTAAGAAGGTGCCTCAATTAAATTTATTTTTTAAATATTTTTTGGTTTTCTTCATTTTCAAATGGTTTTGAAAATAAATTAATAATTTTTAATTTTAGAAACAGGATCATATTTTAGAAAATTCCAAAATGCAATAGAGGACAAACAAACTATGATGGAGGGAGGGGAAATGTGCAAAATAGACAAGTAAAGTGGTTGTATATGGTTAGTTAGGCAACGTTTGAAATAATAATGGAAAGTAGCATCTCGAGTTTTAGAAACTCGAGATCCATATTAAAACTCGAGTCCCAAAAACTCGCTTTGTGAGTGTTTGGGGACTGAAAATGTTACATAAATCTCGAGTCTTTAAGACTCGAGTTCCATGCAAAAAAAATTTCTCCTATAGTGGCGTTTTTAAGCCTTACAGTGATGTTTTTAAGCTCTATAGCGGCGTTTTCTTGCAAAATTTTTTTTTATAAGTGATCACCCCATACCAGGTTTAGGGAGCCCTATAGTAGCGTTTTTAAGCCCTATAGTAGCGTTTTTAAGCCCTATAGTGACGTTTTAAAGCCCTATAGCGGCGTTTTTCTGCAATTTATGGAACTCGAGTCTTTAAAACTCGATTTTTACGTAGATTTTTTTTCCAAATCAGACCCATCCTCTTACAAATCGAGACTTAAAAACTCGAGTTTTATCTTGGAACTCGAGTTTTAGACACTCGAGATGCTAGTTTTCAGCATTGTTTTGATACGTGACAACTAACTAAATTTTTTTATATTTATTGTTATTTGGAAAGGGTGTTCGATGGAGGGAGTATATATATATAAATATATATTTATATATATATTTTTTTTTGCAGATCGAAACCCAAAAGCCAACAAGTCCTCAGCAACAACAATGGCAACAACGTAGCAGTTGCAACAAAGGAGGCAACATCATTGGTGGACCCGATCCTCCACCTACTCCAGATCGTACCCTTTAATGCCTTCCTCCCCCATTCCAAAATTTTTTACCTAACAAAACCCATTAACCATCAAAACCCTCTAGCTCCTAAGGATTCATCATCATCTTCACCAAGGTATAGGAAGTGAGGCATTGAGAGGCGTAGACCAACACCATGATGGTGGTAGTTTGCGAGGAGGCTTTGCCTCGTTAGATCAAAGAGTGAAAAAGGGGATACATCGGGTTTAGAAAGAGTAGAGTGGCAATGGTGGCAAGCGACGGCCATGGTTGTTTAGAGAGAGAGAGAGAGAGAGACTGTGTTAGACTAAAAGAAATAGAGAGATATTTTTTGTGATTGTGTTTTTTTGCCAAGAAAGTAAAAGAAAATCTGGGTTCTTTCAACTTTTTTTTTATGCTTACAAAATCTTGAAAATAATTTTTTTTTTCAATTTAAATAATGACGTGGAATTTTCAATCTGTAAGCCATGTAGGCATTTTTCTGAACAAATTGATTGCAAACTGAAAATAACAATGAACAAATTAACTGCTATCAAAATGTAAGGACTAAATTGACCGTGACCCTAAAATATAGGGACCAACTATGAAATCTGTTAGCCACGTAGGCATTTTCCGTTAGTAATTGATGGTAGGGACCAAATTGATTGCAAATTGAAAATAACAGGGACTAAATTAATTGTGACTCCAAAATATAGGAACCAAAATAGTGTTTTTGCCTAAACATTACAATCCATGATCAAGTTTGCAGAACTGGGTTCTTAAAAGACGGATTTGGATCCGATGCATTGGATGCAATTACCCACTTTTCTCTCACAAAATATTTTACCACACTCACTTTTTAACTATTTTTTACTTTACTTTATTTAATGGTTGAGATTGAAAGTTGTTTTTTTAACTCTCAATCTCAACCATCTAAAGCTATTGCATCAGGGGCAATACTCTAGATCTCAATCCTTAAGCCCTCGTTTGAGAGGGGGAAAATGACAAACCCTAATAAATAATCTATCGTTAGAAAGGACAAAAAGTTTAATGGCTTAGGTGAGTAATGGAACAATTGAAATGATAACCAACTACCGAGGTTGTGACGCTAAGGTTATGACTCACAGTCTGATCAAAATCAAAGTTTGTTATGTCAAAATAGTGCTTCAGGCTCTCACATAAGGGGTGGGCCCCACACGTGGGTCCCTCCATGGAGCCCACCCCCTATGTGAGAGTTTGGAGCACTACTCCGGGACTATGTAAGTATTTTTCTTTCAAGTTAGGGTCTTCCTGCAAAAAAATTACACACACTAAACTAACCTATTTTGACTACCCTAAAAAAATATTAAACACTCTGACTTGATAATCATAAGAATTCGAGTTCAACAAAAATAATAGTAATGCATGTTCACAATATTTTCACAAATAAGTTTACAACAAATCCTATGTGGTAGGTTGACATCACTTTTTTGATAACTAATAACAGCTTGTCACATAAAATTTGTTGTGAAAATATTGTAGACATAGCGTTACTCCAAAAATAATTCTAGCCCCTAAGGGCCTAAACATAATCCTTAACCCCCTAAAAAATGGCTTAAATAACAACAATTATTAACTCAAACAAAAACAAGACTAGGCCAAACAACAAGTGAACAAATTAATTCAAAAAAAATCCTATTCAAAAACAAAAAAAATAAAAATACATAATCATTCAAATTTGTAACTCGTTCAACCCATTATATAAAAATAATCGTTAATTTCATTTTTCCTAAAAAAAAGGGGTAACAAGAGAAATACCATAGTCGTGAGTTCTCCTTGATGAAGCCGGCAACTATGCTATCTTTAGCTTTGTAGTCACAACAATTTTTCTCTCTTTAGTAACTTGACTCAATTGTAACAAGTATCATCTCTCTCTCTCTCTCCATTTTTTTCTTCTCTATTATCATTTCATACTTTCTCACTTTATTACTTTCAACTCAACATTCTCAATCTCTACTTTATCTCCTATTAGTCCTTTTTTTTTTTTTCCTTTTCTCTTTGTTAGTAGAAGGAAATTGTAATGCTTTATATATTTGCATTTTTTTGTGACGTTAATATATTTAAGTTATCTCTTTATTAAATTTTGTATCATTTAAGTGTTTTAATGACCACTCTAAAAACAATTTCTAGAGTCATCATTGATTATAAAAAAAAATATTAAAATAGTACAAATTTTTTAAAATTATTTTAATACAATAAAATCATTTTTTGAAAAAATAATTTTTAATAAGAACAGATATAAATTTAATTTTTAGAAAAAGAAACTAAATACTTTTTTTTTTCCTCAGTTTCTTTTACCAACCAAAAAAAAAAAAAAAAAATACAAGCCACCAAAACAAAAAACAAAAATTTTCTTCTCACCAACCAATTAGAACAAATGATTAAATATATATATATATATTTATATATATATTTTCTTTCACTTACATTGATTTTCTCCCCAACCAAGGAAGATGACTCCATGGCCATGGTAAATGTGAAATTTGATTTTACGTGACACTTGAGTTTTTCAAACTTTTTTCTGATTGTCATGAAAAATTTATAGGGAGGTCAAACAAACTCAACTAGAAAAACAATTTTACTGTCAACATAGAAAATGAAAATCACACTCAAACTTACAAGCCACAATCATATATACTCTCAAATAATCAAGTTATTTGGGCTCTAGTCTATGGACTTAAAAGGCACATAAAATCAAGTTTCACCTTTACCATGGCCACGGAGTCATCTTCCTTGATCTGAGTTTTTTAGTTAAGGAGAAAATATGAGAAAGTGAAAGAAATTTTTTTTTTTTTTTAGTCATTTGTATCTACTTGGTTGGTGAGGAGAAAATTTTATAAAGTAATGTTCCATTCACAATAATTTTTAGGTAGCAAGTTATTACTTGTAGGTGAAAAAATGGTTTTATTGGTGGGCTTAAATTAAAACCAATAACAAATTTTTTTTTTTTTTTTGAGAGGAAAAAACCCATAACAATTTATCACCTAATTAATTAAGATTTGTTAAAAAAATATTGTAGATATAGCATTACTAAATTCTATATTATTTTTGGTGGATTATTTATTTGATTGGTGAGAAAGTACGAGAAATTGGGAAAAAAAAAATTTATCTTAATCTGTTACTAAAAAGGATGAAAAAGCTTAATGGAGGGACCAGTAGCCAGCTACCAAGGATGTGACGTTAAGGCAATGACGTGCAATCTGATAAAATAAACAAACGTGTTTATTTTTCTCATGTTTATGTTTTCTCTAATAGTTAGGACAACACGTAAAAGGCACATGTTTGCTTGGAACAAGAGTAGTAATTAAAGTCAATTCTATATTTTATTTATATTACAAAACAAAGATATAAATTATTTGATTTCTAAAGTACGTAGAGATTTACATTAATCACAAGAGACATTAATTTTAAGAATTTTGATAATTATGTCATAAAAAGTTAATCTCATTCGTATAAGAAATTTGATCACACACAAAATTATGGTAGCTATTTAACATATAAATATCTATTTTACTATAATAGTTTTTTAGTACTTATTTGCTAAAGGCAATATATTCACTCATTAAAAACTTTAAGAATGATAACAAATATCATTATCTTCCAACAGTAAGCAACTGAGTTTTGCTAAGAAAAGAAAAAGATAACAAAAGACATGTGTCATCAAATTTTTCATTAGATAAATTATAAGTTTCAAAAATTTAAACCTATAAAATCAATGTTCTTTGGATAACAAATAAAACACCTTATATTATCATTCCAACTTTCCAAGCATTACTGCTATCTAAAACTCAAAATACATTAAGAAAATTTTTGGGATGTTAAAATTTAGTGGGACTATTTTAGACATTACACAATAAAATATTTAAGAATCATAAGTTTTCATTGGGGTTTAATTGAGAGAATAACATATGACATGTTGTATATATAGGTATATACATGAATAGGTTATAATAATGATATATAATTTTGGAGAGTATTGTTTTATAAAGATGATAAAATAAAAATTCAAGTTCTGGAATTTTCTAAGTGAAAATTCGAAATTCAGGATTTTTGATCAATCGAAGATTTGCTTGATCGATCGAAGTGATGAGGAAAATAATCTTGGAACTTCTGCCTGATTCGATTAGTGTTTGAATCCTGTTTGATCGATCGAATGATCGAAAATAGCTTTCGATTGATACTCGATTCCTCTAGATTGATCGAGACTTATAAAACTGAATTTTCTGCAAAATTTTCTAGTAACTATTTCGAATGTTTGAAAATGTTTCAAGGCTTGTGAAGGGTTTTATGAAAACATTTTAACTCTCCATACGTGCCTTTTGAAGGAATATAACCCTATGGGTATAAATAGTGGTTTATGTTCACTTGATACACATCTTTTCTCTTCCAAAAATCAGTTTTTAAGAAACACAATAAATCTTATGGGTATTCTCCAGAATTACTATCTGTAGAATCTAACAACTTGGTTGTATCTTGGGGACAAGTTTATGATAACCCTTTAGCAACAATAGTGTGGGGGCAAATATTGTCTAAGGATAACAATTTTGTGCCTCCAAGTTTTCTATTTTCTATTTGTTTTCTGTGTTAACTTTGTTCTTCCATAATTACCTTGTGTAATATCCACAACATGACATATTTGCTCTTTTCCAAATATTAAGTGAAAAATTGCTTGAATTTAAAGTTTAAGAAGAAAATGTAAACTGTCCCAAACATAAAGAATGAAAAGTGTTTTTTATCTTAAGTTTTTGTTTTTGTATGTAAAACTATGTGTTTTTACTTAAAATGGTGCGTAAAGAAAAAAAATACAAAAAGTCAACTCAAGAAAACTGTATGCGAAATAGTGAATTTTTGTTCAACAAATTTGACTACACAAAAAAAAAAAAAAATCTAGAAACACAACAGAATGACATAACATTTTCATTATACCTTTATAATTTTGTTATATTTTATTTTGACTTGTAGAGAATTGGCAACTTAGCAGTTTTGAAAATATTGTGACGACAACAAGATATCTTAACATTTTCACACAAAAAATGCTATGTCCATAACATTTTCATAATAAATCATAAATAGTAGGTTATTACAGGTTGTTATTAGTGGGCAAAACAGTAATTTCATTAGTAAGTTTAAATTAGAACTAATAACAATTTACCATCTATAATTTGTTATGAAAGTGTTGTAAAAAATATTGTAAAAAATATTGTGAATATAACACTTCTTTTTTCACAATATCTTTATTTTTAGTTGTAGTTGGTTCTAGGATGATATTTTATTTTGACCTATAAGAAATTAACACCTCAACAATTGTAAAAATATTGTGCTAATTTGTTGTCTTAATATATTTTATTATACTGTGATACATTACGAATTGAACAAACTGTAGCAAAGCTACTGTAGCTTTATGCATTTACACACACAAAAAAAAAAAAAAAAAAAAAAAACAAACACAACAACGGCCAGTGAAACAATGCAAAATTGAACAAACCAAAGTACTTTAGCTTTACTACTGTAGCTACGAGTTGTTATTAGTGGGAAAAAAATAATTTTATTGGTAAGTTTAAATTAAAACCAATAACAATTTACCACCTATGATTGTTATGAAAAATGTTATAGGTGTACAACTTTTTTCACAATACATTTATTTTTAGTTGTGGTTGGTCCCAGTATGATATTTTATTATTTTATTTTGATCTATAAGGACTTAGCACCTTTAACAATTGTGAAAATATTATGGCAATTTGTTGTTTTAATAGAGTTCAACCAGCAATATTAACCCAAAAAAAAAAAAAAAAAGGAAGAAGAAAGGGCCAGCGGAACAACGCCACTTGAACAAACCAAAAGTACTGTATTAGTAATCATTCACTCTTATTGTGGCAATTTCTTGTTTTAATAGAGTTCAACCAGTGATATTAACAACAACAACAACAACAACAACACAAAAGAAGAAGAAGAAGAAAGGACCTACGGAATAGTGCCACTTGAACAAACCAAAAGTACTTAATCATTCACTCTTTTTATATATAGAAGAAGAAAGCAAATGTGTCCTACTGTCCTGAATTGAGCAACATGGGTCACGTGGAATTCAAACCTTCAAACAGAAACCTAATTTGCCAAAAATGCGAAAGTCATGTGGTCAAGTGACCACATGATTTCAATTTTTCCTTGTAATTCCATGACCCTTGTATTAGAATTTGGATAATTGTTGATGCACACTTCTTGTTGCATACACCGTACATTCAATTTAGTTTTTAAATTAAAATCGTGTCATGAGATTATAATTTTAGTTCAAAACTTGTAATTTGTGTGTAACATATATGACAATGTGTAATTGACATTGCCCTTAAAATTTTGTCTGTTTATAACCTGTTTTTGCATTAAAACTCCATTTTCTCTTATTTATTTGTGTTTGTTTCTAAAAAAAAAATTAAATAGAATGTAATATAATTAATAAAAAAATTTATAATTATTGAAAACAATAAAATCATTTAAATTTTTTTTAATAAGAATGGATATATATATATATATATATATATCAATTCTGGACACACACTAGGCATTTTTTTTATTGTCCTCTTCCATAATTGCTTCACATCTATCAATTCTCAACCTCATCAATTCAAAGTGAAAACGCCTTGCCTAAACTTTATCAAAAAATTGTTTCTAATCCTTAAACTTTAAAACATTCATTTTTTTTTGTTCCTAAACTACTAAAAATTCGTTTTTCATCCCTAATTAAACTGTTGAAAACATTTCACCTTTTGTCCTTAAACTTTTTTAAAAAATATCATTTTCATCTCTAAACTATTGAAGAAAATACCCTTAAACTTTTGGCGAGTATAATATAATATTGAGTATTTTTTATTCCTCACTATTATATAGAGTTTTGATTTATGATGTTTATTTTTGATGATTGTACTCTTCATTATTACCAATATACTAATCGGTTTTTGGTATAGGCGAGAATTGAACCCTAAATCTCTTAGTTAACAATTAATGACTTTACTAGTTGATAGAGTCGAATTGAATGCACTAATATATGTGCACTTGTGTCGACAAAATAAACAAGAGAAAAACTTAGACCCGGTACCCCTCATATATGTATTGGATTCATTGCAATGATGACAAATTTAGCCACATGAAACGGAATGACTGATCCCATGGACTTGCATGCACCCCTGGACAATGGAAATATCATATGTCGGTTTGGACAGTAGCAAATGGCATCCAGCAGATGAGATGATTTAAATTGTACCTTTGATCTTGACTTTAAAGGTCCAAGTCCTTGGATATATATTTTTTTCTCTTTATTTTTTGTTTTTTGTTTTTCATATCCTAATTAATTTGATATGATTTGTTGAGTTTTAATAAGGAGAAAAGAATGACAACCTAGGATAGCATTGTAATTAACTGTGAATGACAGTGAGTCCTTAAGAGCAAATTTGTATCAATACATTCCCTGAATCCATGATGAATAGTTTGCAGGACAAGTAATTCTTAGGTATTCTCAAAGTACCGAGAATGGTGCTCCTTCCTCTCACATTCATGGTGAGATCCACCATAAATATGAGAGAAAGGAACACCATTTCACTATACTCCGAGAGTACTTAAGAATTTTCCTTATAGGATAAGGTCTTTAAAAGAAAAGAAGTACCCTAATAAATAATCTGTCCTTACAAAAGGACCAAAAAGTTTAATGGACAGACCAGCTACCAAGGTTGTGATGCGAAGGCCATGAGGTGCAATCTAATGAAAACCAAAATTGTCATGTTTTCTGTTTTGTTTTTTTGTTTTAATAAATAAACGTGTTGAAAATTAGATACAATGTTTTCTGTTTTCTCTTACTTTCTTTCTAACCAAAAAGAAAATACAAACCACTAAAACAAACAAAATTTCTTCTCACCAACCAATTGGATACAAATCATTATATATATTTTACTTTCTTAGATTTCTCCCCAACCAAGGAAGATGACTCCATGGCCATGTTAAGGTGAAACTTGATTTTATGTGCCACCTAAGCCCAAACTTGATTTTTCCATAACATTTTTATGATTGTTATGGGAGAGAGGCATTGAGTAAGAGTAATCACCTTTATGTTGTATGAAGAACATGGAATGAATGGGAGAGAGGTGTAGAGGAAATAGTAAGAAATTTATAGGGAAAAGAAGAAGAAAAAGAAGATTTAGAAAAGGGAGATGAAAATTTGGAGGAAGAGTAATAGTAAGGTGAAGGCTAAAGAATGGTTGGAAGAATTATGAGGGGAAGAAAAACCAAGAAATTAAAATTGATTACTAAACCTCCATTATTATATATTTTATAGATATTATTATTATATTAGGTAAAAAAAGTGATGTGGCTAAAGACGTGGCTCAATAGGAGTTTTGCAAAATTTAATGCAACCTTCTATTATTATATATGGTATTGATAGATGCTTGTGCATTGTGCTCGTTCATAAATGTGTATAAAACAAAGTTTGTCCATGGGTGTATGGAGACAAATGTATGTAAATTATAGATTTTGCCCACCACTAAAATTAAATCCTTAGCTATGTAGGGAAAAAAAAAAAAAAGTCAAATCCTAGCTCTACCACTAATCACATCTCGGTCCCCAAACAAAAATTCCTGATTCTGCCCTTGACTGGAAGACCTTAGCAGTAAAGTTTTTGCTATAACTCTAATGTTTTGAGTATTTGACACATTGCAATAAATAATACTTCAAATTTCTGAATTTATTTAGTATGGGCCATGCTTCGTAGAGTTTTTCTCCAAAAACTCTAAATTTTAACAATAGAATTTAGTAGGTAGAATTTTTGCAATATCATTCTTTAACTAAAAGACACTTTAACATTTTGAGTGTTTTGATAAATTACAGTGAATAGGATTTTAAATTTAGGAATTTTGCACTTTGTATTTTGACATGATTTTTTTTTTCTTTTTTAAATGAAGAAGGAAATGAGTAGATGAGAGATTATTACTACTAGTCGCACACCCGCGCGTTGCGCGTGATAATTTTTTTTAGAGTTATTTCATAAATATATATTTTATTATATTGTTGTTGTTGTTGTTGTTTTACTTTTGTCTATGTAACTTATGTAAAATTCTTATATGGTAAAATTATCCAAATTATGCTATATAATAGAATAATATTATATTCTTTATAATGCAATAGGATAACATTTAACAATCAAAGAGAACAAGAAAGAAAGAAACTTAAAACACAAAATTAAATTGCATCAACTCAAAGTAGAGTTCTTAAAAATACAAAAAAATTAATAACCTAAAGCAGAGATGCAAGAAAAATAAAATAAAAAATCCACCAAAAAATTGAGAGAGAGAAATAACCTTTTTTGTGAGGGAAAATTATGCATAGAAAAATAGAATAGAAAAGATAATGAAAAATTTATAATAAGAGGATAAGAATAAGAAGAAACAAAATAAACGAAGATAAAGGGAAAAATGAATAGTGATATTAAGGTAGACGGTAGTGGGGAGATGAAAATATGAAAGAAATGAGAAATGTTGAAGAAAGTGTAAATGTTAAATAAATAAATAAAAATGAGTACGATTTTATAAGAAAATTTTTATTTATTTGTATTTAATTACAACATTATATGTTTAATTTTTTAAAAATTAAAAAAGAAAAGAAAATATTAATAATTTAATGATACGGAGGATATGACTGAATTTAAATGGTCAATTGTAGTAGTGCTATTAATGTTAACTTGAATATATATTTTTTTTTTGCGACTTGAAAAATGATAAACCCTATCCATGTAACTAAATTAAAGTTACTTTATGATGTTGAGTTAACAAAACCAATTGGTGGTTACCAGAAAGCTAAGCATTTTTTTTTTAAAGAATAAACCTAAAAGCTGAACATGAATTGTCTTGTTTTATTGCTTGTCATTTGGGTGAAATTGAAGTCTCGCATAAATTAATGAAGCCTCATTAGACCTATCAACCATTATAGCTCTAAAGAATACTAATAACAAAAACTTAGCATAAATCAGTACTTACCCTTTGTAAGTCAAAAGGCTACACATACAATTTAGTGTACATCATTACCCAACAATGTTTCAACTCATCACACAACAAAGTAATTGTGCAAATGAACTTTGAAATATCCATTTGGTGTTACGATCGATGGTATGTAGCTTTCAGGAAAAAATATGTAGTAGTAGTAAATTAAACAACAATACTATTCAACTACTCAGATTTATCACGATATGAGGAGAACATGAATGCATTATGACCCCTTTGTTCCTTATGTTACAGTTGATTTTTAATTCAAATGATTTTGATGGCCTAATTAGTAGGGTATATGCTCCACAAACTTTCAAAAGATTAGAAACACTAGTTACATAGACAGACCAAACATTAGTTTCTCTCACACTACTTTTAAGGAACAATGTATAACTTAGAGGAGTCATCCCTATAAAGCAAATTATTGTAGAATTTATTTTACTTTTATTTTATTTTTCATATTAATTGCTCAATATAATCCATGGCCCATACAAAATTTAAACGGCTGGAATTAAGAAGAAATAGATTTCTAAATATATAAATAGAATAGTTTTGGTTAGAAGTCAATCACTGCACATGAGGAGAGAAAAAAAAAATCAAATGAAAAGATAATGTATCAAGTCTAAAATGAATTTCATAGAACAAATGTCATGTTGTACAAAAATAACATATATAGAACAACTAAATAGGCGAATTCAAAGCAACCCAAACTAAGAATTTAAAGAAAAACACATGCAATAAAATTAAAAATTAAAGAGAGAAAAAAACTTAAATCACAAAACTAAATCGCATCAACTCAATATAAAGTTCTAAAAAACACAACAATTATCAACTTAAAGCAGAGATGCAAGAAAAATAAAAAATTCACCAAAAAATTAAGAGAGAGAGAGAGAGAGAGAGAGAGAGAGAGAACCTTTTTTGTGAGGGAAAAGTATGTAAAGAATGGAAGAGAGAATGACAAATTTATAATAAGAGTGTATGAATAAGATATGACAAAAAAAAAGGAAGATGAAGGGAAAGATGAAGAGTGATATTAAGGTAGAGGGTAGTGGGGAGATGAAAAGGTAAGGGATAGAAAAAGGTTAGAGAACGTGTAAATATTTAAAAAAATGAGTAAATGTTTAAAAAAAAAAAAATTGGAAAGAAAAATGATAATGACGTGAACACTGATGTGGCTCAACTGGAGCGTAGCAACAATAAATACTACGCTTCAGCTTTTATATATATATATATAGATAGATATAGATTGGTTTGTCTTGGAGGCGCTATAAATTTAACACTAGCACACAGAATCCAGGACAATAGATGCACCGAGCATTCTTCCCCTCAAATGTATAACAGCAGTAAAAAAAGTCCATCAGAAAACTAGATATCCAAGCATTCCAAGAATTAACGTTGAACACGAATTTTCATTCCATTACTACTTTAGAAAATTCCATATGTACACTAAAAAATCAAGTACCTATAGAGGGCCTATTTACACCCAAAAAAAAAAAAAAATTGAGTTCTATGCCCCCCATTCTCTTGTTGAACTATCTGTATCAGAAACTATCAAATATTCTGATGCGTACTGTAAATAGGTGACAATGTTTCTTTTTCCCCTATCATCTATACTACACAATGTTATTTACATTCTGACTTCAACCACGTCCCCGTCTTTAAGCTCTGTACTGGGTAATACCAACTGGCCATTGACCAAAACTAGCTTTCCCTCAAGTCCTACTCTTCTAGCAGCATCTGCAGCCGTGCTACCAGTCCTCAACCTCATTATCCCGCCATGGGGCCAACATACAATCACCACTTCCCCAAGGACAACCGAGCCAGGATTTACATAAGGTTTTCCACCATGCTTTGGTTGTCCTAAACTTGCTTCAGAGCGTAGTTGCTCTTCCCACCGAAGCATTGTCCTCAATAGACGCACCTAAAATTCAAAACTCAATTAGTTTACAGAACATTAATTGATATCAAGAGTCTATTTGTAACTACCTACGTAAATGTCAACTTCAGCCAGGTCATTTTCTAGCAGATTGAAGCATTTAGTGAATCAGGCTTGACTAGCAAGCGTGAAACAAATAACATTAAATTATTTTCAACAAAGATTCACTTACTACTTACTAGTAATAAACACAATTGGCTTTCAGAATAATAAGATGATTGTAGACAAACCTTCTTGTTAATGCTAGCTTCCATGGAAGTTGAAGTAATTGATTCAAAGCTTGGCCTAGATGTTAAAGAATCAACCTGTCTGCCCTCAAAAACTGCAGATACAAGATCCCAGTATTCAGATTCTTCTTGCTCTGTCAAGTCAATGACTTGGATGAAGGTTGGCAGTAGGCGCCCAAATTGGTCTTGCTGCATGGTCAAAGATAGCTCAATAAATCTTGACATGTCCGATGGAGGTTTGATCATGGGGATTATTTACTAGCAAAATGATAGTAGTCACTTGAAGATTAGTAACTAAAATCCCTATTTCATTCCTAGAATCCAATAAAAGTAAAAGCAAGCTGAGATTGATCCTATAAAATAAGAATGCTTGGTTTCCATTGAATATTTTGGCATACTTCTACCCTTTTGCCTTTGGACAATTGGCATAACTCTTAAAGTTTTTGTTATGCCTTCAATAAGTTTTTTTCATATACCTCAAATTCATAAATATTTTACTCTAAAGCATATTTATAGCTTTTATAATTGTGAGGGATTTCACAATTTGCTCCAATACCAATGGGCTTGGTCTGCGATCGAATGCTATAAAAGATTTGTGCCCCTCATCCTTCACCAATTAGTCGTTAGATGGATCGGTAAGGTACACAGTCCGACAAGTGGTATCAGAGCCCGGTCACAGGTTCGAGTCGTTGGAGCCGCATTGTAAGGGAGGGATTGTGAGGGATTTCACAATTTGTTCCAATACCAATGGGCTTGGTCTGCAATCGAATGGTATAAAAGATTTGTGCCCTCTCATCCTTCACTAATTAGTCGTTGGATGGATCGGTAAGGCACACGGTCCAACAATAGTGTCCATGTAAAAAAAATCAATAGAGTGAACTAGGAAACAGGAATGTCCTGGAAACAATGAATAATATGGAATTTCATGAAATTACTGGAAATGTATAACAGAATCTATTTAGGTCTTTAAAAAAATGTATCTAATGATTAATTGAGTTTGTTTGTGGCAAATACATTCACCCCAGTAAAGTGAAACTAATTTAAAATGGGAACTAAATCACTAGCTATAAGCCAAACATTATATATCCATCCTGAGAGAGAGAGAGAGAGGAGGGGACATATTGCATCAAAGAAATGTAAATTAGCAAGAGTTGGAGTGTGGTACACACTATGTTTTGATGGAAACAAATGAAAATGTTACTTTAGTGGAAAATTAGCAAGAGCTGGGTATGTCAAAAGCGCGCACAATATTTTGATGGGAAAAAAAATTTTAATGTTAGTTCAGCATACCAGATTGTACTTAAAATGGACCATTTCCAAAACATCTCAGAGTTTCAATGTGCCATGAGTTTAGCATTTTAGGAAACAGGAAATCTTAACTAGGATCTATGAGATGCAAACTGCAGAAAAGATTAACATAGACACACAAACACTAGATTTACATGGTTTACCCAGAAGTAGGGCAAGTCCATAGAGTTGCTGCAGTTTTATTATAACAAGTACAAAATGAGCTACAGGTATCAATATCATTAGCATATATATACATATACCTTAATACTTTGGGCTTAAGGCAACTAATGTATTAAAAAATACTGGAAATACCCACAATAATTGCATGGGCACAAAGCTTGTGCAATCCAAAGCCATAAAGCCCACACAAAGATCCTCACATTGCATCATTGTGTTTGTCCCCCATGAAGTAGCATCTTTTTCTTTAAAAACTATTTCCTAACAAATTAAAATTTTGAGACAATCAGTAATTTACTACGGTATCAGAGTCGCTAGTCATGAGTTTGAACCATGTCTCCACCCTACCTCCCACTGAAAAAGTTAAAATCCCTCATGTTGGATCCCATTTATTAAGGGGGATTCTAGGCCTACATGTGAAGGGGGGGCGTTAAAATTATAGTTAATTAATTAAACTCATTATTTCCCAACAATTTAAGCTTTTGGGATGGTTGGTAATTTATCATATAAATATATATATATATATATATATATATATATATATATATATATAGTTTAGAGAATTCTCGTATCAGCTTTCACATACAACAAATCACAGGAAATAAATACAAGACAAATATATAGGCCCAGAAGCCAAAGGTTCCAAAGGAAGAAGTTAATGATAATTAAAAGAAGACTTATGGGAATGGATCTCATGCAATTGCATGGCGCTTTGGTTTTGTAACCACACCATTCAAGGTTAATTAAAATGATTGTGCTTCCCTATTCCAGACAATCAAAGCAAGGGGGAGGTTGGGAGGAAGTGGGGGTAGAGAGAGAGAGTGAGAGAGAATCACAAAGATGAAGGATTTAAAAGGCACAACTAGACAGAAAACTAGATTTTAATGGTATTGAAACTGTTATTGACAGTATATTGTCACTTTCATGGAAATTTGAAGCATGAAACTCTGTAGAGAATGAAGAGGGGCCAGGATCTCCTCTCAACAGGGCTTCTTGAGGCTCCACTCTCCCTTCCCCCCTGAATAAGTAAGACCCCACCATGTCAAGACTGTTAAAGTTACATACTTCTCTAAAGAAAATATTTTCTCATCATCTTTCAGGAATTTATGGAATGGAGGAAAACTTGCACTACCAAGGCAAAGCATTCTGTTGCAATTGTACCCTACAGTTTTAAGAGATTTCACATAGATAACACTATATACCTTGAGACCTCTCCAATAATCACATAAGATAATCCAGAACTCACAGAAAACCCATAGCAGACACTATTCCTATATTGAATGGACTCAACATTCATATTTCCAACACCACTCCTTCAGAGGAAAACACAACCATTGTGTATAGAATAACTTTTACACACAATTAAAAGAATAAACTTTCAGATTGAAAGTCACCAAGATATTGAATTTGAAAGAGAGTTATATTTTTCTTAATAAGTGCATGTAAAAGTACCTTGTGGTATATACCATCTCGACAGAGTGTATACTTCTCTAGACAAGTACACCAATCTCCATGTCCTGGTTCACACCACCACTCATCAGACACCTGGAATGCCAAGTCAGTGGCAGTAAATAAAAAAGTTCGTTTGAATTACCATATTAAATGTTACTTGGTCAAAATCCAACCAATACGAACAACTTTGAGTGTCAGTTGAAATCTCTAAAAGAATGATCAATCAATATAATGTTTCCATTGCTTCATCAGCACTTAGCATTTTAGCACAATAGCATCGTTACATTAAAGCATGAGATCAAGTGCCCAAATGGTCAGGTTGTGATGATACTATGTAACCTGGGACAGGTGATCCTATGTGAGAGAGGCAATTGTATTTAAGGTGCCTAACTAAGCCCAAGTTGATGATGTCATTGATACATTTTGAGATATAAGTTTGCCTGGCTTGGAAGAAAATATACAAAGTATGGTTTAAGTGAAAAGAGTAAATCATGACATTTGTGGGAGGCCTAGAGTTTCCTTTTGTTCCATCACCAAAAACAAACTATGAGAAACAAGCTCATTGCATGCAGCAGAGAAATTATTTAAAATAATGTCATGTCATAATGAAAATTTCAGAAAATTTCTCTACAAAATAATTTGGCTGAAATTAATCCAAAACTTACCATGAGCATTTCATTATCTTCATACATAATAATGCTTCTAATTCTTACATGGAATAATCAGAAAGAAAAGGACGTTGATCATTATGGATCCAATAAACTTATAATAAAAAATCTACTTGGACTCGTTCAATATTGAACAAGGATAGAATCATCATCAATTATAGCTTATTCCTGCCATAAGCTAATTCATCCATATTTATGGTCTCTCTCTCTCTCTCTCTCTCTCTCTCTCATATATTCCTGGTCATCAACCATAACTTGCGTCACATACAAACCCTACCTTGGTTGGAAAGGTTTCATAACTTTTGAGGTCCTAAAGTTATCATATATATATATATTGTCACCCTAACATTCCTAAAATTAGTCATTGTACACCACAAAGTTTTTTTTTTTATACTAATTTTTATAAGTGTAAACCACAAAGCTAACTATGCACAATTATTCCACTTAATAGTACAGTAAAAAATAATTAATACTAACACTAAACATGAAAAAAAAAAAAAAATGTAGGTAGAAACTGCAGGATTTCCTAATCATAACTTTGTTTAAAAATTACAATGAACCTTTTGGGCAACCACAGCCATTGGTATCAAAGTGTCATTACTAGCACTAGCTTCTTCACATGCGTATGGCTCTTCTTTCTCAAATAAAAATATATTTTTAAGATTAACCACAAGTAGTTAAAGTTTAAGTATAAAATGTGTCTTAATTTATGGAATTTGAACTTTGTACTTTACGTTTTTAAAACCTTTTTTATTCAATATTTTATTTTGAGAGTATGACTTTTTTGTGTGGGTGAGTGTGGGATTTTTATTGGGAGTAGAATTTGATTGACAATTTTAAATTTCTCAATTTACCTTTATGTCCTAATTTTTCTTATAGTTAAATCACTTTCAAATAGGTAATAGGGTTATTTTTGGAGGTATAGAAAAGTGGACACTAAAGAGATAAGTTCCAATTATATTAATAGATAACATGAAACAAGGTTTAAAACATCAGAGACAATACAAAATCAGAAAAGACCAATACTAATAAACAACCTACTATAGAAAATTATGCCATATTTGACATACAAAATCACTTCAAATTGCTCTGAAGACTTCCCAAGTTAGAGATATATGAAGGTGTCAAGCCATTAATATTTTATTTGTATAATTTACAAATTCTAAAGATCTTACTTTTAAAACCATATTTTTAGGAAAATTCTTCCTTAACAACATTAGAAAAATATGTAAGGTCCTTGCTTTAAGTATGCTTTACAAAAACAGAGATTTGAAGATTGGATTCATGAAACATGAAAAAAAAAAAGAAAAAGAGAGAGAGAGAGAGAGAAATTTTAAAAATATTTTTCAAAAAATAACCACCATGCAATGGCCATAATAGGATGCAACCACTTTCGCTGATTCTATCATAAACAACTTTTTTCTACTAATTTACAAAGAACGAAAAAAAGAAAAAAAAAAAAGAAAAAAGAATGAATTAGTGAAGTATGTTCTAGAAATTATTCTACTTTGCAATGATTAGAAAAAATATTCCGTACATTGTAGAGGGAATTTTTGAAAAGCATATTAATAAATACAAAAAATGAAAAAACAAAACTTTCATAAGATACTAAGTACTAAGAATTAACTACACTATCATAGACTATCACTATGATAATTCAATAACACTACATTCAAATCCTATGAGCCAAAAATAAGAACATATGAAGATTTTTTCTACCCAATTTGCAAGTGTATAAAATAATTAAAATAAGTTTTAGATTTATGCATGCTCTAAACTCAGTAGCTACTGACAATTTATATTGTATTTTTCAATGGTGCAAGTTATATTGTCATAAAACCTATGAAATTTACAATTCAATGAAAATATATGCCGAGTTTATCACTGGAATGAACTACACTCTTAGTCACACTTTTGTTCAAACCCTATGAGCCAAAGATAAAAACATGCAGATTTTGTCTATCCAATTCGCAAGTGTATAAAATAATTAAAATAATATTACATTTATGCGTACTCTAACTCAGTAGTTACTGACAATTTTTATTGTCTTATTTTATTTTAATTTTTTATGGCGCAATTTATACTGTTATAAAACCTGTGAAATTTACAATTCAATGAAAATATATGCAAAGTATATCACTGGAATTAACTACACTCTTAGTCACACTTTTTTTTTTTTTTTTTACATAATACATATACGACCATATTTTGCCATTTAAGTTTACTGTAAATATTAATTAAAATGAAACCAATTGAATTTAACCAAACTCTAACAGAACAAATTAAAAAATAAAAAGGGCCTTTAAATAGCACATTTTACATGATAATTAATTTTAATTCTATGTTCACCTTAAGTCCAACCATACCAATCAATATAAGGTTATTTGCCAATAGGACCCCTGTTTGAAGCTACAACCAAACATTAGCATTCACATACACTAGACCAAACTATAGAGATTCCTTTAGAGCTTATTTCAGATTCTTATGATAACAATCTTCTCCAGAATACAATCACAGGAAATTGAAAAGAAAAAGTACGTCATTCCTAAAAAAAATTTAAAGAATTTTTAACTTCTTCCAATGAATAAATTTGAGATTAATTATAATAATATGATCAAGAAATTTAAGTAAAGCAGCCCAACCTTTTTGTATAACCTTGCGTAGGCCTCCCATCGCTTTATTTGGAAAGAAGATCTTCTGGCAGCTACTGCTTCAGAAGCAGGTAGTCCAAAGCTCACAGCAACAAGCAGTTCTCTGCCATCATTATCTACTCTGCAAACACAATTTTGATGCAGAAGTAGAAGATATATGATACAAAGTGAGAGAGTTATACACAAAGTAATTATATACCTGATAATAACAGCAGCAAGCAAGTGACTTCCTTCAACTCTAAGGACTGGATGTCCAACTTTGAGGGAACTATACTTATGAAACAAGTCATCTACCATGGAATTTTGGTTGTCCAAGTCTTTAGAGATATAGGAGGATGCTTCTATTTCAGATTCATCCATGCTGTTAATGGAAGACAACTTGTTGCCAGTTTCCTTATAGAGCCAATGTGCAGCAAGTCCATGTTCAGCATACTCGTGCATCCTCTAAAAATGTGAAAGATGATATCTCTATCACTTAAATCTAGTATATGGACAAGTAAATTTTACCTCATACAAAATTGCTAGAAGATTTATACCTGAGTTCTTATCTGAACTTCCAAAGGTGAGCTGTCAGGACCCTGCACTGCAGTGTGTAGAGACTGCATTCAAAAACGCAACTTTATGGTTTGAAGAGTGGGCTACAAGACAGACTAGGTAAATGACACTGTTCACACTAAAGTCTACTATAGCAGTATTTCATGGGTTCTATGTTTATTTAAAAGTTTTAAAACATAAAAGTAAATGAAGAAAAGTTCTTTTTTTGGTTAGGCAACACTAGTCTAGCTGTGGTTATTTAAGAGGTAATTTCTATTCTTTTGGCTGCACCTGCATCAGAAAGGGGAAGAGGGATGATGCAGGACAATGAATAGGCTACATGCGTTACAAAGAGAAGAGAGCTATAAAAAGCTGAATGTTGAATGTTGTACAGGCTAGGGATCAGGACAGCCTTGGATTAGTTGTATCAAAGGCCTGCCGTTCTAGGAAGGTGGTGAGGATGAAGTGCATAAAATTTAGAAAAGAGAAATAGAAGATTTGGGTGGATCAGTAGAGAGAAAACAACCTAATTTTTGTTGAATATTAGATCAAGAAGAATTATGAGAAGTGAGCACACAGAATTTCCGCAAGAAACAAGAAAAGAATTGCTAAGAATATCAGCAGGAGAGAGAGAAGAGTAGAAACAGGAAAGGATGGAGGATTCAAAAATAAAACTCAACAATTCAACTTTCACTTCATTTCAACACAAGAAGTTACATCCTCATATAGTTGAGATTAATTCCTAAAGAAATAGTAACACATTTCAATGAAATGTAACAAGGACAATTTAGGTTATGTTTGGTAATAGTTTTTGTCTTCTATTTTCAAAAACTTGTTTTGGGGAACATAAAGAAAAAAACAATTTTCTTGTATTTTTGAAATAAAAAACATGCTTAGTTAGTTGAAATTAAAAAATAGTTTTTTGAAGAAAAAATAGAAAATTCTGAAATATGTTGTTACTAGAATTTTAACTCTAATGCTAACTCATTAAATGAGATAAATTCATTAAATTAAATGCATGTTTTCATTGACTTTTAAAAATTAAAAACTGAAAACAACCTTTTACATGTTTTCAGTTTTCTTCACAAATTAAGTTTTTAGAACAGTTTTTGTTTTTAGTCCATTTTGGGTTGCCAAACAAGTTTTTTAGTCTCAAAAATAGAAAATTGTTTTTAGAAACAGAAAATCAGGGAAAAAAAAGAGTAACCAAACATTCCCTTAGTAGCTACTAAGATAACCTTTTCTTTTCTTTTTTGGATAAGTTAGCTACTAGGATACTTGGATGGAAAGCAGCGGACAGCTAAGAGCAGCTGTCTTTCTTCACATCAATTCATAGTGAAAAACTATCATCCTAAGCAACTAGCTCCTGTTTTACCTAAGTCTAGGAAATTAACACCACAAAAGTCAAATACTTAGCTGATATTAAATCTAACAAAACTCCTTAAAAGCCTATGATCATAGGTTTGACTTATTCTAGAGAAAATCTTCAAAATAGGCTGCCAGAGTCATTTATGCTAACTGTTAGTTGTTTCTCCTGCCACTTCTTCTCATGGCTGCCATTGGCCTCCAATGAGGCATGTTTGTCCAATCTCCAATCATGTAATGGCTGCAGCATCAGAGGCTTCCCTGGTTAAGGGTTTTCTGGCAGAGGTCACACCAAACTTTTCAATAATCTTCAGATATTATGTGATCTCCATCATGATAAGCTCAGATACCTTAGGGGCAAGGGCAATCTTTGAATGCTAAAGTTTGAAGCACTTGAGTAGGTTTATATTTATACAAATGAAATAAGAATTTTTATTAGAATAAAGGAAGCTCTAAAAGAGAAGATTCCTAGAAATTACAATCGAAGTTTAAGAAATCCATGATATCAACTACAGAATTACAAGATACCCCTCCATCATCGTGCATCGTTCAATTAAAGAACCTAGAAAAATAAACTTAAGTTCCAATATAGATCTCTCCACTCCATCCATATTAACCACATAATGAGAAGCCACAACCCACACAGTACTATTATGATGCCTTCCATGCACCTCTATCAAACAAGAAAAGTCATCTATCACCTTAGACAACAACACTCAATGAAATAAAAGAAAACAAAGGACCATAACTCATAGTCAACCAGGCAATGGTGCAAAAGATGATCAACAGATTTGCCACTCCTTTTTATAAGGCTATGTTTGAAATCTTACCCAACCAGAAGTTCACACAAAGAAAACTGCCTTCTTGGGTACCATGCTATTCCAGATACATCTCCAGGAGAATAGGATTTTACTAGCATATCCCAATCATTCATACTACAATCGAACACTGATCATACAGGTGCTATACTACTATTAGGTCCCCAACTCATACAACCCACCCTTCCAAGAAAAGAAATCCAATAACATAAAGAATCCATCAATGATTCTACGCCCTCCAACTTCCAATCATGGAAATTACAATTGAATCTGAGAAAACAATAGAACATCACGTCCTGCCCTCTAGAGCACAACAGAGAGGACACTACAGCCTCTTTATCCTCCACAGTCGGATATAAATCTGGGTATACCTCTCTTAGTGCCCAATCACCACACCACTCATTATACAAAATTTGATTTCCTCCCATCCTGTACTCCAATTCCTTTCTAAAGACTGTATCCATGTGGCCTACACACATCCAAGGTAGACTAACCAGCTCCCAGTTCCCCATATTTAGCAGCAACTAATACACCTACAGAAATGGTCACCATCCCCCCAAACCTCCATAACCAATTACCCAACAAAGCTTGGTTCAAAGTGCTTATTTTGCCAAAACTCAACCCTTCATATCTGATGGGGGAGCACACCCAATGCCAGTCCATGATGACTAGCTTTTAAGTAACTAACAACAAATAGGAAATATATAATAATGGGTAGGTTGGGATTGGATAAAGTAAACCTCACCCCCAAACCTAGACCAGAACTTACCTTATCGGCTCTCTAAAAGGAAACCAAGTACCTAACTGTATATGTATGGATGGAAAACATATAAAACTGTTCAGTTCAAATTGGTTTTTTTTTTTTTTTTTGGTTTTATTATCAGACCTGTTTTGCACCTTACCTGTATCCCCCATTTTAGAATGTAACAGAGCCAAGTCATCTTTCTGCTTCTAAGGTCTTGCTTTTTCTGGCCATATTTTAAATTTTTATCACTTGTACTTCTTGTATGTGAAACTTTATACAAATTAGCTCGCAAATTATTTTTAAGAAAAATGAAATTATAATGAAATAGTAGCATTCCATGCTAAAGCCTGCCATTTCCAGTTTAGTATTAAATATTTTATACATAAACATTGATCCACATTCACCACGCACTGCTTTACCATATTTTGTGAGAAATTTCCAGAATTATTGCAAGTGTGTAATATGATATAAACTACATATGTGCTTCCATGCATGTAGTGGAGAAAATACCTGATAACCACTAGGCTTGGGATTAACAATGTAATCATCAAATTCACCATCAATGGGGGTCCAAAGCCTGCATGAAGAAGAAACAGAGACATGGACCATTATCAGTGCTCAAATCTGTATGCAGTTCTATATATAGAGAAATACTATTCCAAACTAGAGACTACAGATACACAACTGGACCAAAGAATCAAATCTATTTTCTGAGAATAGAGGACCAAAAATTGCAATGATAAATTTAAATCATAGTTAAACAAAATACAGTTAGTGAAAGGCAGTTTCATATCACCAACGTTTAGAACAAATTGATGTCATGTAAAATGAAAGTTGAAGAGCAGAAATTTCAATTGTTTTACTTGTGTACAATGTTGAGAAGACTGTAGCAACATTGAACAGCAGGCCCCTGTAGAGTTCCGTCCTTGTCTCCAACAACTACCCTTAAAGCACGGGCATCATATACTTTACTGATGCTGACATCTTTGCGTTTCATCTGAAGCAGGTAAAGATAGAAATATGAATTTCCGTATTTGCATTAAGAATGAATTCTATCTAAATAATTTTCCAACAAATTTCAGACCAATGAAAGATAAAATGCTTCTGCAAACTTGCAACAAAATCAAAATGCAGACTTCATGTTGTGATGAGCCTACTTGGTCAATTCAGCTTCTGGTGCTCAGCCAATATCTTTACATCACTTTTCTGTATTTTTCAATGAGTTTAATAAAGGAAAAGAAAATTTCAAAAGTCTAAGCAGAATTTGTGCTAAAGATAAAGGGGGGACAGGCCCTAAATATCCAAGGCATGAACCTAAAACACTTTCCTCCACTAGTGATAATTAACACTTGTTTTAAAAGCTTATCTTATTAGGAAATAGTAAATTTAATCATTTAACAATAATATTCTAACACTATGCTCATGAGTCACATGTGGACCCAAACTTCCCTTTAATAAATAGGGCTCCCATGGGATTTTCAACTTATTTTAAGTGGGAGGTAGATTAGAGAAGGATTAGAATTCAAGACCACTTGCTCTGATATCATCATAAATTACCACTTATCTCAAAAGTTTAAGCTGTTAAGAAATAGTAAATTTAATCTTGTAACCATAATATATATATATATATATATTTGATAAATAACGGAATTGTATTAAATAAGAAACTAGGTACACCGGGGGTGTACATGACAAACAGTACATCAAACACTTAAATTTCAATGATCAAGCATTTCTAAAAAGTTAGAACAAGGAAAAAGATTAAAGGACACAATGAGGAAAAAGATTAAGTTCCGAAATAGACTGTTCCTTCCCTTCAAAACATCTTGAGTTCCATTTTCTCCAAATACACCATAGGACACAATGAGGTACAGCCCTCCATAAATCAATGCTCCAATGCCCACCAAAGCAGTAACACTGTGCAGCATAACCCAAAGGAGACCAAATAGAGTCCACACCATAGACCATAACTCATAAGCAATAGGACAACGAAGAAGAAGATGATTCACAATTTCCCCACTTTTTTTTACCCATATGGCACCAATCTATAACTACAACACCCTTATACCATAATATTCTAAGAAAGGAAAGTCCACATCCTTACACGGAATCATCAAACTTTTCGAGAGGAGGAACATTCCACCCTTGAGTTGAAAGTTAAAACGGTCCTTTTTGCTTTCTTTGTTTGACTGGATGATTGCTATGGGTGGTCTTTCTTTTCCTTCCCTTTTGGATTTCATAGATTTGTGTACTTTTGCTTAATTTCTTCAATTTCCTTAGTACACTGCCTGTGTTCCAGGGGAGTAGCTTCTACTTCATTATTTCCTATAAATATAGTTTTTCTTTACCTATCAAAAAAAAAAAAAATGGGGGCCTAAGTGGAAAACTCCATCCACCCTATTTTCTTTCTTTTCTCCCTTTTCACCCCAACCAAACAATGAAAAATCGCAATATCCCGTCCCTTTTCCTTCCCACCCATTTCCATCCTCTCCCTTTTCACCCCAACCAGACACACACAGCATAAGGAAAAGATAATGGGGGAAAAAAGAGGGGCATGGGGAGAAAAGACGACCTTCTTTGGATTAGATACAAAGTCCTCAAGCCTATCCAAAAAGTTATGAACATCAACAACCACTGTAAACTCAGCACTGTAATACACTCAAAGAAAGAATTTCTTTCTTAATTTTTGACAAAGTAATATGAAAATTTTAGAATTATGATTAAAAGATTAAATTAACTATTTCCTAACAGCTTAAGTTTTTAGGACTGTTAGAAATACATGGTTAAATAATTAAATTTATCATCTGTCAATAACTTAAGTTTTTGGGACAATCAGTAATTTAACATGGTATCAGAGCAAAAGGTCTTGAGTTCGTTCTTTGTCTCCTCTACTGAGTCTACTCTACCTCCCATTTAAAATACCACGTGTTAAGCCTTACCTATTAAAAAAGAAATTTGAGCTCACACGTGAGGGGAAATGTTAGAAGTATGAGGTTAAATGATTAAATTTACCATATCCCAAAAGCTTAAGTATTTGGGACAATCGCCATCAGTCCTCCTATTTGAAATCTCATGTATTAGGCCTCACTTATTAAAAAGGGAATTTTAGTCCATATGTGAGAGAGAGTGTTAGAAATATGTGGTTAAAAGACTAAATTTACCATATCCCAAAAGTTTAAGTATTTGGGACAATTGGTAATTTAACAGGGACAATGAGTAGTTTATCATAGTATTAGACTAGGTGGTCACAAGTTTGAACCCTATACCCAAGCAAAATTCTCAGCCAAAAGAAAGTTCACTCCATTTGAGCACTTTCATGGTAAGTTTTTTCAATATTTTTCAGTATTTTCCAATTTTATTAGTTTGATGCAGCATCTGATACTTTGACGCCAATTGTTAGATATTTTTCCAGAAGTGGGCTGAAGAGGTGGTTTATTGTGCATGAAAAAGTGTTGTTACTTCAGAATTGTTTTCTAAAGTCAAATATATGATAAAGGCATTTAATGGCAAGGTTCACATTCTTTCTCATTTTGTATCTCAAAATAGACTCCCAAGTTCATACTCAACTGTATGAAAGAGTAGCAACTTATACCTTCCTCCTCTAAGAAAATTCCTTTCCATTTAAAAAACTCTACAGCACACTGAGCACAGGCATCTTAAAACAACTTTGAGATTCCTAGCACCATGATGGATTACAGAAGAAAACCCAACTATGTTCTAGGTTTTGAACTACATTGAAGCAAAGCATTTAAGTAAAATATTATGAGCATAATTAACTCTTCCAATAATGTATCATATCTCGTTTCATAATAGTTTACTAAGTTAAAGCACACTTGCCTAACAGAATTGTTAAAAAGTAGACTCATACATACCTTGCTGTAAATACCATACAAGCTTTTTAGTCGGCTAGATAAGGTTACCTCCATACCCGGAACATAACTACAAGGGGAAAAAATTAAAAACAAAAACAAAAACCCTTTAGCTGTGGACAAAGTAACAATGGTGATTCCCACATGGCACATACACCAAATGAGATATATGCATAAATAAAATAATAAATATAATAACATCTTTTAGATCATATTCAGGAAGCACAAGCAGCAAATGATAGTGTGAGAAGCAGAACATACGAAGTTGATATAATTAACTCCCGCTCAAGTGCTTCCTCACAAACCACCAGAGATGATAAAGCGATTCCAGCATCGCGCAAAACCTTGGGTTTTGAGTGTGTCTCCAGAGTGCTTCTGAGACTATTAAGAAATTTAGTCCTTTTTCTCCGATCTAGCAAGATATCAAAAGGAACCACAGCTTCCAAAAGATCCTGTAAGTAAAGAATAATCAACTTAAATGACTAAGAACAAAGCGACTAAATTCCAACTTCTGATTCTTTCAGAGCTAGCACACCTTGCCCTGGTTCATGTCTGCCTTCTGAAAGTCAATATAAATGGTCATTCCAGACACCTCCTTAAATAATAAGCAACTTACATGTATACCATCACAAGTGTTAAAATTACAATTTTAAATAATATCTAGACCATATATTACAACAGGGGAGTGTCCAAAAGTTTAACCTAGAAGTTACAATCTAAAATTCAAGAAGGTCAAGAAAAATGTAAGAAAGAGGCATAAGAAGGGATGCTGCATAAGGCGATTATCCAATATACTATTTCTACGGATATAGTAAACATATAAAAGAAACATAATTTTTAGTTTAAATCTCTTACCTTCATGTTTGTGATGTCCTCATCAATTGCCATGGACCCTTTATCCTCAGAAGCTATGTTTTTTTCATCCAATGGTAGCAAGCTGGCTCTTGCAGATATTCGTCTTGGGTTTCCTGCTCTGCTGCTAGTGCTCCACATGGAAGCTAGATCAGCTCGCATTTTACGAAAAACTTGAGGCTGCACATATGAGTGCAGGACATTGAGACATATAACTAAAGAATCAAAACTACATACCAAATATTAAGGGCATGAACAGTTGAGCACCATGGATATCATTATGATACATGATAGACAGAAAGATTATGATCAAACCTGAAGAACAGCAAAGCACAGATCTTCCATTTCAGCTTTCAATGCCCACAGACCCAATCTGGAAGCAAGTGAGCACCATATAACTAAGGTCTCTTTAGCAACAGCTTGAGCCTTTGGCAGTGGCAGGACGTAACTGTAAAATAAATCACCATCTAGAAGTTTGCTTGTATGGTGAAATTTTAAAGCATAGATTAAGGTCAGGTCAGCCATACAATTTCATTATTTAAAACGTCACAGGATCCACAGTTTCCATATATTTATAATTTATTCAGACCAGTAAGAAAAGGCCCAGGGCAAGCTTTCATGACAAATCGTTATAAAGAACGCAAAAAGATTTTTTCGTAAAAAAAAAAAAAAAAAAAAAAAATACAAGGGAAAAAGTGGTGTTTGCTATTGAGGAATCAATTCAAAAGAAAATTAACACAACATAGTCACTGTTAAAAGGCATAAACTGATAATATTAACAGAAGTAGAGAGTCAATACATGGTTCTCATGTTGTGAAGACGATCTGCAAGCTTGATGAGCACTACACGTGGATCATCAACCATGCCCAATAGCATAACTCGTAAATTATTAGCCTATTAAATGAAAAGTTAAAACATGAGAATCAGAAAACTGCAGCAGCTAAAATATGGTGCTTCTCTCAGAACAAGAACTCATTAGGTTAAATTACAATGATACGGTTAGTAGCATCTAATACAAATAAAAAGCATCCAAATCTTTTCATGCAGTAGCTAAGGTACACCAATGCATGCCCGTGGTTCTCAACACAAGCTTCTACAAGCAATAGGCATATATAAGAATCAGTACTAAATCAGGATATGAGATCATTTCCAATCTATATTTGGATCAATGTGATTGTTCTCATATATTAGACCTAAGGTCACTTGTGATTCAAGTATATTGATAAAATTTCAAAACTAACTTCCATAGAATGGCTTATTGCTTTTACAATTTAGCAAATTAAATTTTATACCTCTTCAGGACCAAGGGTGTCTGGGTTAACATTTATCCTGCGGTTTCTCCGTAAAAGCTGCAAAAATATGTATAAATATGTCAACATGAAGAACACTGCAGGAAAGGAGATGAGAAAAACAAAAATATTAGAATTTTGCAAAAGCCAAAATCAGGGCATTGCAAGTTTGTGATAAACACTATATAAGGAAACCATCAGAACTCATAGATTTAAATGCAATGCCTCCTAATAAACAATAAAAAAGACTTTGGAACATGACCTCAATGCAGTAGGACAAAAATATGAGCACAGCAAATCAGTACATGTATGTCAACCATTTTCTGCTTCAAACACAATCAGCATTGTTTTTTATTCACATTCTGCCATCATGCAGGTGTCATTTATTTACTTGTACTAAGGTAGAACCAAATATTATACGAGAAATTGAAAAAAAAAATTGCATAATTGAAATTCAACTACATAAAATTGAAGTGAAAACACCCCTGCACAGAGAGAATTCTAGATTATATTATAATAAAATTTCTAATCAACAAACCGTCTTCTAAAAGTGACAAAAGTTATTTCTCGCACTTTTGTCTCAGTTGCTCAAAAGGAAAAAACCTGAAAATGACATGATTAGACAAGTTTCCATTGTTTGCAATTTCATAAATGAAAATCATTTCAAAAAATGTCATAAAACTTCTGAAACTTCCTAAATCAACAGGTGAAAAGACCTAATCTGCCACATGAATCTTTGCCCTTAAAAGTTGAAACCAAAAAATAATGGGTATTATTGTAACAATTTGTTTATAATACCTGATTTATATGACTTAACCTGGAAACACCAGCTACCAACTTAGCTACATCATTACCAAACTCTCCTTCTATACTGTGCAAACTTTCGCATGTATCATCAATCACATCGTGAAGAATCCCAGCCACAACTGTATCAACAGCCTGCAGCAGATTTTATAATCTTAATGAAGGAATCGATGGGATGCCATGTGCTTTTGAACAATGAAAGCTTTTCATAAACTACGATTAACACATGCAGCGATATCATAAACAGACCGTAAATATTTCCAGTAATGTTTAGTCATATTGCTTTATATTAAAATTGGTCATTAATTTCATAATCGCCAACGCGGGGGGGGGGAATAAAGTAATTACCCATGTATATTTTGCCCCAAAGGTTTCATAACAAAATTATCAACACAGGCATAATAAAGGATATACAATCAAAGAGAAAGGATCAAATAAAGAGGAAAAGGAAGAAAAATAAAATATATTGAGTACTGTGAATCTCAGAAAATCATTTTCAAGCACCAGTGAACTTGAAATTGAAAAGTATTATTAATGCAGCACAAAATACTATCAAAAAGATTTTGCAGAAAAAACAAACTGAAAAATGATAAACCTAGGAATCAATACCTAGTGTTGCTTAGATACGAAAATAACCTTTACTCTAGGAAATTAAATAAAATACTAATAGCCTATTTAGCTAATAATATTTAAAATAAATTTCAATGGACTAATAGTAAAATCAAATTGACATCTAAAATTAAATAAAACTAAATTAAAATAAAATTGTTTGCATGCTCCCTGCATCAATTATGTTACTACATATTGTACTAGAGGTCCATTATTGATAGGGCATGTTAAGAAATAAGAACCATATACTGTCAAATCAAAAAAGTAGGCAATGAATGCTTCCATCTGTTGCTGTTTATAATCTTTATACGTATGCCTTGTGCACCTAAGCAATAAATGAGACACATGTTTAGATAAACCACTTGGTGCTGGAGGGTCTATCACCCAAAACTAGTACTAATCCTTTTCAAATTAAATCAGGAGCCAGGGGGGTAAAAACAAAGAATGGCCATGAAGTCTTGCATTGGCAGGTTTCCCAAACCAACACTGCTGACTATTCATTTAAGATTTTTCCCATCAATTCGGTCGATCATGTCAAGTTCATGTTGTCCTTTATCAACATGAATAAACTAGAAAACTTAAAAAAACTGCATGTATTTACACAACAACAACCAAAAAAAAAAAAAATGCAAAAATTCAGAAGGTAAGTCATGCATGGATCACAATGGTGAAGAGTGAGATTTGCCACATCCGCATTTAGTGTTTCCTCAGTTTAATTTTCTTTTCCTATTGTGCCTTCTTCTTCTACTTTTTGCTTGAGGTTGTTCTTTATTGTATACTTCTTGCATACTTGAGTTGCACCTCCTTGGCATCTTTTGATGCAACTTACTTATTCTAAAATCAGTCAAGAGTGATAAGTTAATACATGTCTTTTCAACAATATAGAAAATTTTGCAATGTTCTTCACCATTAAAATTTATTACAGAACATTTTGCAAACATAGAAAGGATGTCTTCTTACATTTTTGAAAAAGAGAGTAAGATGTGATGATTATTGCAAGACTATACAAATAAAAAATATAAATGCAAAAAACTTAAATCATAATAAGTAGAAAGAGTTTTGCATACTCGTTTGCCACTTGATGGAACCAACATTGCCAAGATTCTTCCAGTATGAATACAATGAGTTAAATAAGGATCTCCTGTCTTCCGTAATTGTCCATGGTGAGCTTTTTTCGCAAATGCAATAGCCTTTTGCACCTGCCTTCACAGATTGAGTGTTTTAGTGGCAGCAAATGACTATATGGAATTCATGATTCAAGTCAAGATGGTAAACCTTTGCATCACAAAATATAGGACACCCAGTTACATCTACTCCCTCCAGTATAAAAGAACCTGCAGCACAATGATACAATGAATATTTAATTTAATATAAAAATAGAGAAGAAAATGAATCCACAAGTAAAAAATTCATAAGTCAACATTTTCAAGAGCAACACCTGTAAGAGACATGAGTTGGTTTTTTTTTTTAATTATTATTAAAGGATAATAAGCATTTTTTTAAAAAGAAAAAATATTTTAAAAGGTACTGTTCACAAGTATTATTCACTATGCTGTTCACATTTTCATATATATATATATATATATATATATATATAGATTTCTGTCTTTTTCTTTTCTTTTCAACCATAATTAAAATATTTTCTGTTTTGAACCTTAGCCCTTCTCAAGGGGTTCTAAATCCAAAATCCACAAATCTTATACCTAAACCCACCACAATGGCACAACCACACCCACATGTAGACAAATTCCCCAATTTGCTCTACATCAGACTGCTCCTCCATATTAAATTGATCCCAGTCAAAAAGCAAAGTTTCAAGCTATTGGCTGCATCATCAATAGAAAAAAATGTACTACAGCTAACACCTAAATTAAAAACAAGATGTAATTTATATGAGCTTAGATTACCATCAAGTAGCTTTTACCAACCACCAATTCCACTTCCAAAAACAGTTTCACTTAAACGAAAATGGTCATTTTTAACACTTCTGTCTAATGCCTTAATAAAAAAATATTCATATTTCTTTTTTTTTGATAAGTAAGAATGATATAAATATGAAAGGCTACTGTATGCAGGAAAAGTACAGAGCAAACCAGTTACAAGAATGAAAAAAGAAAACAGGGAAAATACCAAAAAAAAAAAAACCAAACAGTAGATTAATTACAAAACAGAAAGAGAACTAAGAAAAGAAGGGGGAGAATTACTAGTCGTGAGTCCCCAGACCCGAGACCAATCAAACAGAGTTCCACTAAACGAAGCACACATCTGATCATCGGACTTATCCAAATCCTCAAAAGTCCGTCAATTCCGTTCCTTCCAAAGACACCATAGTATGCACAACGGAACTAAATTCCACCAGCCAAAAAGCAAATTTAATATCGATCTAGGAATGACCCACGACACTCCAAAGGTTATAAAAACAAAGCTCCATAATCGATAAGCCATCTCGCAATGAAGAAGTAAGTGGTCCACTGTCTCCCCACAGTGTCGACACATAATGCACCAATCCACAAAATCAAAGCCCATCAATCTCAGATTATCACCCGTTAGGATCTTATTCCAAACTACACACCAGACAAAGAAAGAAACACGTCTAGGGACCTTAACTCTCCATATACCTTTCCATGGAAAGACAATTGAGGGGGAATCCCACAACTTGTTATAATAGGACCGGATGTCAAAATCCCCATTAGGCTTCAACTTCCATCTCAACCGATCTCCAACATCCATTGAAAGGGTATTGGCTCCCAAGATACGAAGAAAATGCAACCCTTCCTCCATCTCCCAATCATTAAATTCCCGAATAAAACGAACATCCCAAATTCTTCTATCCTCTGCCCCTTGCCTTGACAAAGAAGCTTCAACAAAGGCCTCCTTATCAATAGCAATGCCATACAGCCTCGGAAAAGCAACTTGGAAAGGTTGATCACCATACCACCCATCCTACCAAAATCTCACTCTATTCCCTAACCCAACAACAAACTAAGTATTTTTGCTAAAGTCCTCCCAGCCCATACGAATATTTCGGCCATGAGAACTACAACATCTGAGAAATTCAAAGTCTACTTGTATTACCTTTCAGTATTAAAAAAATAAAAAATAAAAAATAAAGAGAGTAGTATATGGTTTCAGAAAGCAACTTTTGTAATTTCTTCCAAACTGTTTGAGAACTAAAATATCCAAATCCAAAACAAACAAACAAAAAATGTTTCTCAAAGAAAGAATTCAATCGATACTCAATTGATTGAAAATCATGAACACAATGATGTGTTTTAGTTCTGAAGTCAATGACTTGTTTTTCTAAACCTTACTTGCTACACCTATATAAAGGCTTGTTATACTCGACTTTGTGTCGCTAGTGTACTACACACAGGGAAATCAGATGCCTCCATCCTGGTGAACCCGTGAGTACAGAAACCATATTCTTATCGAGTGTGTGTATACGTGTGATCATAGAGCTTGAAACCACAACCCAGTGAAGTTCACTACAGTATCAACTCTTCAAGGAGGTGCCTTGGAGTCAGAGGTTATGGTCATTAACATGGATGGGTTGTTCCTGAAGGAATTCATGAATAAGAAGTTCAGACATTCATCTATTGCGATTGTAGAGTCTAGGAAATAAGGGTTTTTGTTCTAGATTGTAAACTCCTTTTATAATGCGTTGCCTTATTTGCAGTGTGTCACTCCTGTAGTAGCTTTTTCTTTGGAGATGTTCTCCATCGATTTTCCAATTCATTACCAAATCTGTGTTCTTGATGCTTTATCACTTTATTTACAGATTTTGTATTCGTTGTGGTTGTGATTTAAATTGCGCTAACTGAGATCACATAATTGATTAATCAGCAATAAATTGATAAGTCCACTACATAATTAATTTGGGGTCTAAACCAGTCCTCTCATTTGGGGAGAACACTATTGTTAATTGGTGTTTCATCTATAAATCTAGTGAAGAGTGAGCGGATCATTTGTTACACGGTTTGGTTGCAAAAGAGTTGTAGTCATTAGTAGGTATTTTATTTGAGGTTCAATGGATGAGGGCAAAGGGGGTTGTCAATGTGCTATTTTTATTGGAAAGGGATATTTGAATGCGACAAAAATAGCTCTGTTTGGCATGTGGTCCCATTATGCATTATGTAAATCATATGGAGAGAAGAATAATCAAACCTTCAGCGGTGTTAACCTCTCCTTGGATGCATTAATCTCTCTCTGTCTCTGTCATTCTGTCTGTCTGTCTCGCTCTTTTTCATCGTCTAATACGATGGCTGCTTTAGCCAGTAATCCTATTTCCTCTTTTTTTACAATTTTTTGATCTATTAAAATTCTTTCTTTCTTTTTAATTTTTAATTTTTAATTTTTTTTTGAGGAAAAAAAAGAATTAGGAATCATCCTTAGTTGAAACATATTCTTGTTTTCAGGAAAGGAAACAACATAAATCACATAATTAAAAATCTTCTTTTGTTTTCATTTCATTATAAGTTCCCTCAGCAACCAAATGGAGCACTAAGCTATGCTCAGACACAAGTTTGTTCTAAAACACATTACAAAAGCGTAACCAAAACTCAGTTTCTAAGAAAATGCAGGAAGTGAAAAACATATAGTAGAGTCTTTTCCTGTTCTATTGTTCTTCTTTCGTATGCAAAGTTTAACTCAACCAGCTCCATATATAGTTGTACAAGAATCACTCAAAAAAACAAACTTTTCATTTCATTATTCTGCACCAACATGTTCTTAGCAATCAAATACCCACAAATGCTATTGACAATTAATTCAAAATTGTCTTACTGAAAGCAACCTAGTATCAAACTTCGACTCAAATGTTAATTTTTTTTACAAAACATAACTACATGAAACCATTCATCGAAAGTTTGAAACAAGATTTTGTTTTCAAAAAGCAATTTATCTTACAACAAGTGAACCATATTGATTGCTCCTCCACAGTAAATTGATCCCAGTCAAAAGCTTCATTAGCATCTGTCAAATAATGTACTACATCTAAATTGAAAAAAAAAAAAGGAGGCAATTGATATGAGCCTTAGTTTAACAGAAAGTAACTTTACCATCCACCGATTCCGCTTCCAAAAACAGTTACATTAGTCATTTCTAACGGATTTGTGTAACGCCTTAATCAGAAAATACTCTATCTTATTATTTTCTACTCTGAGAAATTCAAAGTCAACTTATACATTCACCTATACAATTAAAAAAAATAGCAGTATTTGGTTTCGGAAAGCAATTTTTTGAAACATCCAAATCCAAAAACAAAAGCAAAAAAAGTGCTTCTAGAAGCTACTTTTAGCACCGAATTCGCATCATAAAGTTTCGCACTAATTAAAAAAAATAGTAGTATTTGGTTTCGGAAAGCAACTTTTGTAATCGATTCCAATCTATTTGAGAACTCAAACATCTAAAAACAAAAACAAACAAAAAAAAAAAGTGTTTTAAAGAGAGCAGACCTGGCTGTTCCTCCTCAAGCTTGGGCCACAAGAAATCGACCTTGGTGGAGAGACAAGCGCCAGAAGCGATAGCGACGGCGGTGACAGCGACTTGAGTGATGGCGGAAGTGACGGCGCCGTGGACGGCGGAGCCGGAGGAACCGGAGGCGGCGACGATGGCATTGGCGGAGGCGAAGAGGGAGGAGGAGACGGTGAGAGCGGGGGGAAATCGGTAAGAGTAGATGCTGGTGCGGCGGTGGTGGTATTTATGGGAATTGCGGAAACGGTGGTGGAGAGTGTGGAGGAATGAAGGAGGAGTCTTGTGTGCTAAGAGGGACATTATTATTGTGTGTGCGCTTTTTTTCTTTTCTGGTGATGGTTAGTTTGTTTTTGTGTTCACATTTTCTGTATGTTTTATAAAATCAAAGAGAGAGAGAGTGTGAATATGTGGTTGGGAAATGAACGGGTAGGGGAATCTACTAATGGTTATTAGAGTTAGTTGAATAACTGTGTGGGACTGTGAGAGAGAGAGAGAGAGTGTGTGTGACAGTTTTTGAGTATTTTACGGTAACGGTTAGAATAGAAAGATGACAACAAAAAAAAAACAAAAATCTGATCATAGTAAAAGATGTGTGTGCTCTCGTTGAGAGTCGAACTCAAGACCTCCCGCTTACTAAACGGGTGCTCTAACCAACTGAGCTACGAGAGCTTGCTTGCTGTTCTATTTTGAATTTATTTACAAATATGGGTGGAATGAAGTATGATTAAATTAGACATGGCCAAGCTTGAACAAAATTATTGAGAATGAAAGAGTAAACAAAATTAATGAACATGAAAGAGATAATTTTGAACAAAAGACTAAAAACTAGTACAACCATTATACGATAATGATTTGTCTGTAGCTCGAAATCGAGATGAAAATGAAGATATTGTAAAGGTGTGAACTAGAGGTATAATGGCATGTATTCCTATTTTTACTGAAGCTTTTGCCATAGTTGGGTTTTGCAACTGGCTAGAGATAAGAAGTTCTAAAATATAATTGTTGAGGGCAATTCTAAGATCTTTGTTGATGCCTTAAATAACAATTTGGAGGAGTGTTGGGAGATTCTACCACAGTCAAGTGATGCATTAGTCTTGGCTAATTCAACAAAAGAGATGCTAACTTTGTACCACAGTCAGGTTTGTTTTGTACTCAAATATCTCTTTTTTTTGTAACTGTCTATGTCTTCCTTCTGCTGTCATGGAGGCTTGGGAAAGAGATGTATCTCTTTTGCCATTTTACACTAATGAAATTCAAAATGAATATTCACATTTATGAATAACAAAGTATATGGTTATTGCAATAGCCACGAGTGAGCGAGAGAGAGTTTTCCTTCTAGCAATTAAATAGACCTCACAAAAGCTGCATAAAAAAGTGATACAATATGAACTTAATTTTTGGGTGCTGGCAAAGTGGCAATGTCATCCGCAAGAAGAGATTTAGCTCTAAATAGTCTATTTAATCAGAATTTATTTCGTCACCCAGTTTCCAAGACATTGACGGTGAAAACTAACGCCAATCAATTATAAGTGAAAGCTTGCACTCTCCTATATCAATTGGAAACGTTCAACAATGCCAGCACTAAAATTCTCTACATGGAGATCTTTGCTGAGTATCCTCATGCATAATCCCCAGGAACCACATACCAAGTTCATGATGGTATCCCTCACAGCTTCCCTAAACCATTAAGATTTGAGCTTTTGCTTCAGAAATTCACACCAATTCAATCTCGCATAGTTCATCTCCCATAAATCATTCAGTGCATGTATAGCCCAAAGCATTCCTGTGTGTGTGTGTGAGAGAGAGAGACAGAGGGAGAGAGAGAGAAATGTCATTAACCTTCTATATAATATTTAGAATATATGCAAACAGTATTCTAGGAGACAATTCAAAGCATACATAGATCCCCAGATTGGAATTATATTTATCAAAGGCAGGGCCTGCGTCTGCAATATACATTGGAGGAAATCACATGTTTCAGTGTCAAGGCCTGATAATAAGCACCTACTAAACTTCATCAGCTTTAGAACAGCCCAAAAATTTATACAAGTCAGGATCTTCTGATGTCCAAATGGCTGACTTGTCAGCTTTATCAATTGACAGAACCAAGGCCACTTACAACCCTGCAGAAAAAGTGGATGAGAAATAAAATGGAATGGATGGCTTGCCCTCCTTTTGATGCAAGTAGGTAGAGAGTTTCAACCTGGACAATTAGAAAGATGAGGTGCCAACTGAAGAGTATCCAGCAGCTTTCATTTCCTTGAGTGTTCCAGCTAGCCAGTCCAAGCCTTCATAAAGGCCATCTCCCCTAAGCGCACAAGTCCCTTGTATATGCCATTTTCTGTTCTTGAGATCAAACAGACCTAGTCCTTCACATACTTCCATTGGTGTCATTGCTCCTTTCTGAACAGGAGAAGGAGAAAAACAGTATCAAGTAATTATATTGTTCCATTGGACTACCATATGCAAAAAAGTGTGCGCTAGTCAAAGATCAATACTTCTGCAGATAAGGTTATGAGGAGAACATCTCCTGCTAGGGAAATATGAAACATACTTCTTCCAATGATTTTTTAGTGGCCTGCACTATATTACTTGTGTGAAGTTATTAAAGAATGAAGGCTTAAACAACCACCAAATGTTCCTTGAGTTTATTCACAAACTAAAAATGTACAGCCAAATCTGACAACTAAATTGAAAAAGAAAAAAATTACAACAGGTTAAGACATGATAAGACAGGTGAACAAGATCGGTACAGATAAAATGACAAGGAAAACCAGTTTTAACTCATGCATTAACAGCATTCTCATTTTACACCTCCCCTTGTTGGATTTTTGTGGCAACAGGTTTTGTTTAGTTTTGAACTCAGTTAGAAGCCCATGAATGTTTTAAGTAAATAGAAACCAAGATATGTGACAGAACTCCTTTTTTGGAAGAAAACTATTGGTTTAGAAAATATTTCAATATATGGATTCACAGAAAGCAGGTTTGGATGCAAAGATTCTATTTTGGCGGACCTCTCCAGTCTCCAGTACACAAGAAGTCAACAGTTTGAGATCCTAATTGATATTTATAAGAAAAAAAAGTGATTTAAATTTATCTTAAACATAAGAAGAAAAATTCAACAAATAATTCTATTTAGAGTACCAAGCTTTGACTTAATTTCAAAGTTTTAGACACAGACCAATAAAAATTACCTTGGGTTTTTATATATGTTAAGCTAGCATATATTTCCATACACATTCCATTTCTAATATGCTGTTGTGATTCAAGCCAACCCTGAAAATCCAACTTTGTATCCTGTTTAAGGCATCAACAATACTAACTACAAAACCTAGTCATAATACTTACAATCTTTGGAAACCTTGCCAACTTAGATGACAACCTGTACATCTTACACTGTGCCTTTCACTAGTCAAAAGGATTATTTAGAGAGAGAGAGAGACATTTTGTGCACACAGAAATTCTACTCCTGATCCCAAATCAATAATGTCTAAGGTCCACATCTCTCTGAAGATTTTAAAGATGATTTGCTAGGATCAAACAGGATTGCCCAATATGCTCAACCCCAGTCCATAATCCATAGAAAGTCAAACCAATATACTGCAACGTAGACTTAAAAGGTGACAGAGTGCAGTGCTACAAGGCAGTCAACCACACATGAGCTGCTGAACCCAACAGCAACTCTGCAGGCACTCCAGCCCAGTCAACAGTTGCTTTAGTTTTACAAATGATCTGAAGAAAATTCCTACTGTTCAATTATGCAATCAAACTAAGAAGGTTTTTAGTAAACATAGATATAAAAGAGGAAAAAAATATAATTTTACTGTAAAAGAGAATAAAATAACGTCTCAAATATTGACATAGATAAGTCTACACAGTCCAAAAAGAAAGTAAAAGATTTGATGCAATGCTACACTTTTCTGCTTATGTTTATCAAACCAGCTGTTCCAAAAGAACCACATTCTATTTAGACTTTCAGGCCACTTTCCAATCTTTGTCCATCTCAAATGTATCACTAGGTGGGGAGATTTTCTTGATGTCTAGGAGTCGAAGTAAAATAAAACTTTCAAAATATATTTTTCCTATGATTGACATAAAAGTTTCCTACTTTATGTGTAAATGATAATACATAATTCTTCTATCATTTAGGTTCAAGAAAATCAGATATAACAAATGAAACTTACCATGTCTTGTTTATTGGCAAACACCAAGATAACACTGTTGAGCATAAATGGATCCTTGATGATGGCCTGAAAGAAGATTAGTAGGTCAACTGAGAATCCATTACCCACATGATTGTATTCAAGTTATTATACCTTTCTGAATATACAACCTGAAACTCTGCCTTTGCTTTTCCAATTCTCTCGCGATCTAAGGAATCAACAACATAGATCTGCAAAAAGACATTTTTTTTACGGATGTATGACTTCCTTTCACATGTGTGTAAGGATCAATAACAACAACAAAAATTCTAGCTAAGTAATAATACATTAAAAACAACTAGTTTTATCAAGACCACAACAACACAAAAGAAAAAAGAATCAGAAGATAATTATATAATTCTATGTGCCTTCAGCTTCAATGCATAACTAAGAAGCAATGACCAATAACTTGAATGGAACAAAGTAAAGAAACCAAACAGACTAAGGCAATTGTGAACTAAAATGAAAAGGAAATATGTATTTTTGTTGCTTGGTGCAAAATGAATTCAGGGAAAAAAGGGTAATGCTTCTAGAAACTAATCATAATCCAGGAATACCATTGAAGTTACTCACCAGCCCATCTGTATTGTTAAAGTAATGCCTCCAGAGTGGCCTCAATTTTTCTTGCCCGCCAACATCCCAAACAGTGAATATCACATTCTTATATTGAACTTTCTCCACATTGAAACCTACAACAAACCGGGAATATACTAGTGACTATGGGATTTTTTAAATGCAAAAACTGATTAAAGGTTTGAGAAATTACATAAGACAAGCAAAATAATTTCCAAGATGGAAAACCAATAACAAACCCACATAGACCATGTCCAACTGTCAGCTTTTTGCAGACAGTGATTCCATTTAATAAAAAGATATGAAGCTCCCTTGAAATTTTATGGAAGAAAAAATATTAATGTAGCATGATTTTCCCCTTACCAAGGAACCTAGCATTTTTTAAATTTCTAACCTCTTTCTTTCTTTCTTTTTTTCTTCATGAACCCAAATCATGTTTCTATTCAGGTGAAAAAATTTATCTAATTGCATTAGATCAAACAAGTACCTTTTTTATCTATTTATGTTTACTTTCATGCATTTCTTCACATAACTCCTGCATTATTGTCCTAGAATCTAGATTATGGAAAAAGAAAGCTTTCATGGCAATATTCTCACATTATTTCTTCCTTAAAAATGTTTCATTAAAAAGCTTTGTGTCTTGCTTTCATACAAGACAGAAATATTGGGGAGAATGTGCTTCTAGCTCAGGAATGGTTAAGAATTACCATAGGGATAAAGACTATATGTACCATCAAAGTAGATATAAACAAGGCTTATGACTCTGTGAGATGGAACTTTCTTCTGCATTGTTTGAGAGGAATTGATACCCCTGATCAGTTTTATGCCTGGGTTAAGGAATGCATCTCTACTCCTCAATACTACATAGCTCTTAATGTGGGTTTGGTTGGGTACTTTAAGGGAAAAAGGATGCTGAGGCAAGGGGTCCTTTATCCCCATATTTGTTTGTCATAGCCGTAGAGGTATTTTCAAGTATACTGACTAAAGCTGTGAAGGAATGGAAGGAGTTTACATTGCACCCTAAATTTGCTAGAATTCAGTTATGTCACTATCACCTCTGTTTTTCAGACGACTTAATGATCTTTGCTACAGCAGATATTCCAACCATCCAAGTGAACATAAAGGTACTAGATGAGTTTCAGCTATTATTAGGTGTAGTAGATAATACCAGTAAAAGTGAGACCACTTCTTGCTTGGAAAAGTGAGGTAAAGAAAGAGCAGATTCTTTCAGCTTTGCGATTTAAGGAGGGGAAGCTTCCAGTTAGATAGCTGGGAGTCTCTTTAATCTCAGGCAGACTCACTGCTCAAGACTGCAAGCCACTGATAGAGAAGATAATCAACTCTTGGACTGCTAAACACCCATCCTTTGCTACCAAATTGTGACTCAAGTATACTGGACAGATATCTTCATTCTTCCAATCAATGTTATCAAAATAATTGAACAAAAATTAACAGATATCCTTGGAAGGGAAATGATACAGATGTTGCTAAAGCTACGGTATCTTAGGAAAGTATGTGTGCAAAAGCAAGAAGGTGGTCTCTGCTTAAAAAAAGGTGGGGAATGGAATAGGGCTGCTGCCATGAAAAAGCTTTATGCTAAAGCAGGTTCCATACAGATAGCTTCTATATACCACCTATGGTTGCAGAGGAATGCAATGCCACATGATGATCAAATAAAAATGAGGAAGGCATCCTTTAGAAAGGTTGCCTATAGGTTTTACTAGCTAGAGGTGAGTCCAAAGGGATCTTATATCTCAGAGAAGATGGTCTGCAGCAGCCAGCTATGTTGCTGCTTGTATTTCCTTGGATTGGTCTGTTTGAACTACATATAATTTTTTTTTCAAATAAAATTCTCATTCATGAAAAACAATGAAGACTTCATGTCTTTTTATTAGGCAAACTTGGAAAAGGAACAAAACAACCTTCAGTTGCCACCTACCGATAGATAAGAACATAAATTAAATAACAAAATAAAACACAATTATACTGCTCACCAAAAGGTAAACCATAACTTACTTTATGTAAAACATATATTACAGCTGGACCCAACACGTAGAGTGTGAATTGACTGGATGGAAGAAGATTTGATTATATAAGGGAGGAAGATTAACTCTTCTGAACAGTACATTATCCTACCTGCCAACATACTATTTGTCACTATTAACCATTCCTACTTATGTAGTAAATAGAATTGAGAAGTTGCAAAGGAATTGCCTTTGGGAGATATGTTAAGATTCATTTGGAGGAATGGAATACTGTGCACACTCCATTGAAGATGAAGGATTGAAGGTGAGAAAATTAGGCAGCTTCAATCAAGCACAATTGGGGAAATGGTTGTGGGATTATGGAGAGGAAGAAAATAATCTTTGGAGAAGGGTGATTGGTACAAAAATGGGAATGCATGGGGCCAATGGATTGATGAGAATGTTATAACTGCTCATGGGTGTAGTTTAAGGAAGAGTATAAGAGCATTTATGGCCTTATGGGACAAATTTGCAAGTTATATCAGTTACGCAGTTGGATATGGTACAAGGGTTAGATTCTATCATGATAGCCAGTGTGGTGACATGATTATGCACTGAAAGATATGTATAGATTTGTACTCAATTGCAACTGACAAAGATGCATCATAACATCGTTATATTATTCTTTTGAACAGCCGGTTGGAGGAAGGTCTTCCCTATGAAATATCAAAATTGTCCATGGTTTTAACGATTGGAAACTGGAGTTAGTCGTATATTTTTTTACATCCTTTACTCTATTAATCCACATAGAGGTACCCAACATCAATCAAAGTGGAGACCAAAAGGTCTTGTGAAAGATTTTGACACAGGAGATTCTAATTAAAAGAGGTATCACTTTGGTAAATCAATGTCGTACGGACAGATGTACTAGCAAAACTTTTGGTGCATAAAGTACCTCCACTCTCTCAATAAAATCTTATTACTTATTTATTTTTATTTTTTTAAATGTTATTATCAGAATAGTGACTTACCAATTGTAGGAACAGTTGATAAAACTTCTCCAATGTGCAGCTTGTACAGTATAGTTGTTTTGCCAGCTGCATCCAGGCCAAGCATCACAACCTAAGGCATCTCAAATAAAAATTACAAATAAGAAAAGATGCTCCAAGTAAGCTAATAATAAATTGTGTTCATATCATGGAATAATCACTATAAGTCAGGCATATAGGAGGAAGATACTAAAACAAAATTGTTCATAATAGAAGCACCTAACAAGGGAACAAAATTAACAAAGAATACACCCCGGTTTTGGCATAAACAAGGGCATAAAGAGAATGCTACCAGTAAATATTTGGTAAAAAGTATAAGCTGCAATGAAATCAGAAGAACTGGATACAAAGATTTGAGAGAGTGATTTGAGTTTAATCATGTTTCCTACTGAAAATCTCATGAAGAGGTGACAAAAATGGAATAAAGAAAAGAAAAGGAAAAGGTGAAAGATAGATGCAGCTTTAAATGCAACATCAAAATCACTACTCCCACCATGTTCCCATAGAGAATGTTAAATTTGCACCCTTATAAACAAAATCAATAACATGGGCAACATCAACAAGGTCAGCATTAAATTGATAAAGATAGAAAATTAATTTAATCATCATCATTATTATCCTTATTTCATCAATATGTAGCCAAAAATTTAATTTAAATTTACAACAAAGGAGAATTCCAGGAAGAGCAACAAATTCAACAATGATATCTAGCCATATTGTATTATACATGAGATTTTTCTGCTGGTTTGTAGTAGCTTTAACCATATGGAGTTTAATCTTATCAGCAAAATAACCATTTATAAATAAACAGAAAAACAACAAGCAGCTTCCATTATTAATAGGCTACGGTTACGTATCAATAAATGTGTAAGATGAGGGGAAAGCCCCAATCAAAATAGTAGTAGTACTATAGCTCAAATTGTCATAATCTCCACAATTTTGTAACAATCTGTTCAGTAAGGAAGCAAAGATGTTCAAGAATGACAATTGTTCACTGGCAAACTCAAAAGAGCCACAAAAACCATATGACTGAAAAGTAAAACTAGTAAATTTCAACTTACATCCTAGATATTTATAGAACGTGAGGATGCACTACATAAGAACTGAGGGACCCACAAATTAAAAACACTTAGCACCAGGTACAACATCTAGAACACCACGGCAACCTATATGGGTAACCTAACCAGTTAGGTCACTAAATCTTCGGTCATATAAGTTTCTCCTCTAATCAATCTACAACTATACAGCATATATACATTCTTCAATATTTACCAACTAAAGTATACATTATCATTAATCAACTTCTTCTGACATCAAGCTTAGTATGGCAAACGCCAAGACTGAAGAGCCTCATAGCTCAGTGGCATTGCCCAGTGTCCCACCATAGGAAGAAGCAGGGTTCAAATCCCTCTCCCCCCACTTGTAGTAAGCACACAGCTTTCTAAAAAACTGAGGCTTGGTATGATACACCATGTGATGCTTTAATTAATTCACTGACTCTGATTTTTCACCGTTAAGCCATTTGTTACCATATTTGTTTTATTACTATTAGGAAGCACAGACAATTCATTAGGAGAGCCGTACCCATGTGGTCATACGGGTGTCATACCCGCCGTGTCATGTTATAATTTTTCAGAAATTGCTCGTGTCCCCATGCCCGTGTCCGTGCTTCCTAGTTACTATATCATTACTAAGCCTAAGCAAAGCAATTGCATGCTTCTAGTCTGCAATTATTGGGCAGAGACTGAGAGCTATTAATTTAGCTATAAAACACTAAAAGATATTAATTAACCAAGATATTGTCAAAACTTTCCCAATAATTACACTATCCCCAAAACCAAATATGGGGGAAAAAATCACATACTTAACATGACAATAATCACATAAAATTAAACAAAAATCAAACACTAGCTTATTCTTAAACAAACAACCCTAACAATAATCAACAAAAAATGAGCTCTAATACACATAAGATTATCATGCCCTAAATGTTTATTAAAAAAAAAGTGAGTGAGTTTGTGTACCCGCATCTCGGAGTTGCCGAAGAAAGTATCGAAGAGCTTGCGAAAAGCTTGACCCATCGATGCCTCTGATTGTTTCTCTTTGGAAAATCTGCCAAAACCTAAAAGGAAAGCTCGTCGATCACAGAAAAGAAAACCAAAAGAAATGGGGTGGGTGGGTGGATTGTAATTTTGATCAACGAGCTATGCTCTAAAGCTAAAACTAATATCTTGTTGATTTGGTCCGTTGCAAAAAGGTAGCGTTTGCTTTCTTTCCTTCCGGGTTCTCTTTTGATGGCGAAAATTTTTTAAACTATAAAATTTAATATTTAAAAAAAAAAAAAAAAAAAAAAAAAAACACAAAACACAAAACAAAGAATTTTTTTTTTTTTTTTTGAGAAAACAAAACAAAGAACTTTGCTACACACTTTATCGCAACTTGAACGTGTCAAGTGATAATTGAAGGAAAAAGCTAAAAGCAACATTAGTTTAGGAAATATTTTTAGAAACATTTCAGGGAAAAAAAAAAAAAAACTAATTTTTTTTACAAGTTTTTATATTTTCAATAAAATGATATCAACATTTTTCCAAAATAATTCATTAACAAATGTTTCAAGAGCATCTGTTAAACAAATTCATGACTGAATTACTTTTTACCAAGTACCAAGTTGTTGCAAGGTGTGTGGTGAAAGGTGTGCCCATATAAGAACTTCTCAAAATTTGAGCTTAGGTAGCAATCACATTTTTATTTTATTTTTTAACAATTTGTATAATATCTAAAAGTTGAATCCTAACTTTATTCTTGCTACGTTATTTCTAGGTATGTCATAATAACATTTTGGTCTATTTGGTCCAATTCAATCCACTAGGTCCAGTTTGGTCTATTTGGTACATTCAGTTTACTTTAGTTCATTTCGGTCTACTTTGGTCTAATTCGGTTCATTCAATTCACTTCAATCCATTTCTATCTATTCAGTCTATTTTGGACTAATTGGAACTTAAATTGATTCTTTTTGTAGATTACCTTTTTACTTTTGGACTCAAAAACTCTTCTTCATTTAAAAAAAAAAAAAAATTTAAGTTAAAAAGTATAAAATTTTATTCTATTTGGATCAAACTCTTTAATTTTGGACTAAAAAACACAAACAAAATAGATATTAGAATTTAGAGATATTAGTTCTTGACCCATGTTTCGCATGGTTTTTTTCCTTATGAATATTAGAAGTGGACTTGTTTTAAGAAAGTATTTGTTATTAAAATAAAAAAAATAAAAAAAAAGGTAGTATTTGTATAAAGAAGTTTTTTATTATTATTTTATGTTGTCCATTTTTAATTTGTGGTTGAATTTGATTAGAATGTTATAATTGTTTTTCCTTAATATGTTGATCCAAGTTGACCACCTAATCATTCATTAAAAAAATAAAAATAAAGAACTTCACCACATGATCATCAAGTTAGTCCTGGAAAAAAAAAAAAAAAAAAAAAAAAGGAGTCATACTTTTAAGTTTTAACGGTATGTTGCTATCATATTTGTTATTTATTATTTTACACAATAATGCATTATTTTAAGTTTTACTAGTTGATTTTAATAGCAGTAACATCTCTATGGAATAAATACTAATATTAAAACCTATAATAATCTTCATTATATGTTAATTACAACTATATATATATAGTTGTAATTAACATATAATGAAGATTATTATAGGTTTTAATATTAGTATTTATTCCATAGAGATGTTACTGCTATTAAAATCAACTAGTAAGTTGTCTGTGCGATGCACAAATAATGTTACAATGTTTTATGTAATATTATTTTGGAGAATGTTGTATATATATTTTAGCATAATTGTTATAGAACTTTATTAGTAATGAGTTCATCATAAAAAATAACAATTATAAATTACACACATATATCCATTATAATTATTTTGTTGAAGTAATGAGCAATTAAAAAACAACTTAAAAGTGTTGATGCCCATTTTTGCGAATCCGTATCCAAAAGCCCATACAGAGGAAAGCCCAATGAAAAAGTAAGGCCCAAAGGCCTACCAATAAGACCAAAGTGCAAGAGAGGTTCAAAGAAAGAAGTGCAAGGGAAAGCAATCTACAGCAAAACACAAATCTGCCGCAGAATACAGCTTTGCCGCAGAATACAGTTCTCTGGCAAAATGGCTTCGGCAGATGAAAATAAATTGGGCCCAGGACCCTTTTGATCCAGTCAACATTATTTGGCCCACAAAGGCCCAAATCCTTTTGTATAAAAGATAGGCGTGAAAACTGATATGAAGAAGCACAGTGAAAAGAAACAAGGAACGGCAGGAAGTGTCAGCAGTAGGAAACGCGTGAAGAAATAAGACAAAACACGCAGCAGAACAAAACAGAACTAATCTGCTACGGCAGAAATAGCGTGGCAGACAAAAAACAGAAGACAGTGGAGCAAGCACAGAAGGGCCGGGGCACCATCAACCTGTACCCAACCAATACAAGGGAGGTGGGCCCACGGTCAAGGGGATTCAGAGGGTGTGGTTTGGTGGTGGGGGGAAAAGGGGGTCTATATTTGGTTTCCTACCGTGACTTCTTTTGGGGAATATATCCTGTTGGGATGGTATCTTACCCAAAAGAAGTAATAAATGGTTGGGACCATCTGATGCATGTCATAGAACTAGGTAGTGAGGTAAAGGTATACAGCAGGAACAAACAAAAGGGAATTTTGTCGTGAAATGAGTAATGGTGCAGCAGACATGTACTGTACTGAGCAATGGCAGGAGCAACCAATGGGTGGGTGGGTAATCTTGAAAGGATGCCCACAACAAACCAAAAACAGTTGGTGAAGCCCTAGGGGTAAAAGGGAGAAATCCCATTAAGTTAGCTCACTATAAAAGAAAGGTAACCACGGCAGAAATGGGGAGCTCTGGAAGGGATCGAAGGGAATGGGAGGAAAAACAAGGGAAGAGAGAAAAACACCAAAAGAAGGGGACTCAAGGGGGCGGAGGCACCTAAAGGGAAAAACTCATAGTAAGAAAGTAGTAAGCACCTAGAGAGAGGGACCCAAGAAAAGAAAAGACCAAATGAAGAATAACCCACGGCAAGAGAGTAATAGGAAATTAAGAGTAAAAGAACGGAGAGAAAGAAAGAAAGAAAGAAAGAAAGTGGTAAAAAGAAGAGAGAAAACGCGGCAGGAATAAGGGCATGCATTAATAGATCATCTTTTCCCTCCCTCTTAGCAAACCCACTCTTTGATGTCCCCAAAAGTAATAGCTAGTAGCCATTTAGGCCTATTCTCCAAAATGCACAACTTTAATAGCAAAAGCCTATGACAAGGTTGTTCAAGTTGGGGTTTGGGTTCTTTTTTGGTTTACTTATCCCATGAGAAGATTCAATACTTGATTTTGATTGCAAATATATTTGATTTCTCTCATTATAACTTATATCTGTTGTATTTAGTCATCTTGCCGTAGCACATTTTTTATCACGTCTGCTGCATCAGTTGTCCTGTTGTCGTATCTTTACTTGTTGTACAAGTTATTCTGCTGTAGCACATTTTCATTATGTTTACCGTGTTATTACGTGTTTTACTTTTGACACAAACTAATTATTATCCTGCCATAAGTATATATATACATGTATCTTGTTTCTCATGTTCTGCAAAATATATTATATATATATATATGTGTGTGTGTGTGAATACGTATAAGTATATATACTCATATATGTATGTATATATTTGAGAATATGCTAACCCATTTAAACTAACATTTGTTTAATGGGTATTTTATTTGGGTTTTAGATTTGTTTATGTGCAGGAAGTAGAAAAGTATTTCTGCAGTAAAAACGAAGAGTAGTCATTCACATTGCAAAAGGCTTTACTGCACGGCAGGAGACTTTAAAGTACGGCAGACAGCTTTAAAGCACAGCAGATAGCTTTAATGCACAGCAGATAGCTTTAATGCACAGCAGTCAGCTTTATTGCACAGCAGAAGGCTTTACGGCAGAAAGCGTTACTGCACAGCAGGAAGCTTTATTGCACAGCAGAAAGTTTTGCTGCATAGCAGAAAAGTCAGTCCTGCGGCAGAAACTAGAGAAAAGTTCCTTCTATGGCAGAAACAGAGGATAAGCACCACGTTCTGCCTGCCGTAAGCGTGCTCCTGGAAGACGAGGCATAGTTTGCACACAAGCCGGACCAAGTTGAGTTGCAGTTGGACCAATTCCAACTCCTTACTCAGAATACTTGGGCCCAATACCGCAGGAGGAAACCCAGCTCACCGTAACCATAAAAAGGCCCACTACAAAAAGGAATTCACTCTATGTGCACTTTAGTACTCCATCAGATTCCACACACTACCTCGATTTTATAAACAAACCCAAATAGATCTCAATCAATGCCTTTCATAATAATAGTAAGTTGTCTGCGCGATGTACAGATAAATTTATGATATTTTATGTAAGATGGTTTTGAAAAATGTTGTACATATATTATAAAGAAAAAGTAAACTAAAGTAGAGTAAAAAAAATCCATTTTGAGATATTAAAAATTAATTTAATAGCTTCACTTCACATTTGTAGCCTTCTCAAGGTAAAATTAATTTTTAATAAAAAAATCATGAAACCAAAAATAAATACAAAAGAGTAGCAAGACCATGAAAATCAACAAATTTGTGTTGTGTACACGTGTACACAGATTGCATACCATAAAATGAAAGTATACCCAACTCTCTCACTGTCTTGCACTCATCGATAATGTGACATTAAGATACGATGTGGGCAAATGCGTATGCATGTGTCTTTTAGATGATTTAAAACCATCTTAAATATGACTTTATATTGCGCACCAAATACTCTCTCTACCTATATACCCAAAACAAAAACTATCCAATAAAATTACCCAAATCCAAATCATATTTAAGCCCTTATTTTTTTTTTTAAAGAAAAAAAAAATTACCCATAGGGATTTCGGCAGATTGATGGTAGTGGGACTTAGGAGGCCAATATGATGGAGGCCCCTCAGGTTCCTTTTTTCTCTCTTTTACAAATACTTTGTTAATCTCAATTCTTTTATTTTGGTAATAGTGAAATAGTGTATTTCATTTAACAATCCACAACATTTTGTGTCTCTCTATCTCTTCCTAGGGCCTTATCTGGTTAGTTATTATTATTAGTCCTTATTTTTTTTATTTTTTTTGTTACTTTCATTTTTAATACTAGAACGGTGGGTATGCTAAAAGACATGAAGAAGAGAGAAATGTGGGGTGTAAGCTTAAATAATTAATTAGAGATTAATGAGATAACAGTAAAAATAAATTAATGTAAACATTTGGGTAACAATAAAAAAAACTTAATGAAAAGAGGTAAAAAAGACTAAATGCAAAATTAGAGTGCCACATGGTAAGACTTCATGCACTCCAGTATGAGGTCTCTGCTTTTATATATATATATAATGCACTCCAGTATGAGGTCTCTGCTTATATATATATATATATATATATATATATATATATATTGATGATTGGTAATAGTGACTATGATTTTCTAATAAGGCAATATTTATTATTTCTTTAAGAACCGTAAATGCACGGTGGGATCCACCATCAATGTGAGAGGATGGAGCACAATTTCTTCATACTCCGAGAGTACCTAAAAATTTTCCAAATATATTTTTCTTAGCCTTTTGTCTAAGGTCAAGGTGTTGCTATCTCTTAATACAAATTGCCATTGTTGTCGCAATTTATGTTGTTGTAACAGTTGTGTCAAATCACCCTTATTTTTAAAACTATGTTCTTTTTCTTTGTTTATCTTAGCCTTGATGTTTTCTGTCTTTGATCTATCTACACTTTGCAGGTAAAAGAATAATAACCTGAATATGAAATTATCAGAATTCTACTTGTAAAATTATTATAAAACAAAAAATAAAATAAGATCATGTAACCTGCGAAATTAGAAACATAAAACAAAAAGAAGTGTTTCTTTTGACACTGAACCATAGTGTTTTGAACTTATCTTGCAATAATGGACATGCCCTACCCAATTTGGATCTATAAAAATTTGAAGATGCCTGTTGATACCGTATTTTGTCCGCCCTCGATTTGCATGCCAGACCCTGAAAAACCCAAAAATATCATTTTCTCTCCATGGGGTCATGAGAACATATATAATGGCATGGCGCAACCCGTTCAGACACCTGAGCGCTTAAAGTGCCTTTTTTAAGCTAAAATGACCAAAATGCCCCTAGTCAACCTTGGGTTGACCGAAGGTCAAACAAGATCAAAACCCTCACAAAAACAACATTTTCCATAGTTTTACATCAAACCTGAGCTTCTCGGAGATTTTTGGCAACTTTGACCAAGCTTAACCTAGAGTTGACTCCTAACGGGTCTAGAAACCCTAATTTTGATCTGGCCGTTATAATGGGTTAAAACAAATGCCATTGCGAAGATTATCAAATTCTCATTTCAATAACTATTCATGGGTCGAAATCGGAGTTAAAATGGTTGAGATATTGAGAAAACCGTGAAAAGCGCATCAGCATGCTTCTCATGGTCATAACTTTTGATCCAACTGTTGGAATTTTAATTTCTTTGTTTTTCTGAAAACTAGACATCCATATCTTTCCAGAGACATCAAGATCGCCTCAATTAGAGTCCGAAAAGACCTCCAAATGCACATCCAAAGTTGCAACCAAAAAGTGCAACAGGACGAATTTGCCGATGTCACGATGACATCAGCCCGACACACCTTGTTGGGCCACCGGGTCAACCCGGCGGCCCTTGAAGGTGCGTCATGCCTTGAAAAGTGTGCCAAGGGCTATAAATAGCCCTTAGCACCCCAGATTGGACAAGCACAGAAAAATTGGGTTTTTGGGAGTTGTTTGGGCATTTTTCCTCTCTTCCCAACACATTTCTCCACCAAAAACACATAGAAAATATATCAAAACTTCTTAATTCTTCTCTCTTCACCAAAAACACAAGGTATTGTTCTTACCCCTAATCTTCCTCTCCTTGGTTCCATACCTTGGACTTGAGGTTTAGGGGTGTGGATGTAGCTTTTTAGCTACAATCCACACCCCTTTCTTTTCAAAGCTTTTTCCAAGCTTTTATGCCTTAATAACATGATTTATTGCTTTCCTTAGCATGTTTCTTGCTTTATCTTGCTCCTAGCATGTTCTTAGTTTAGATCCATGTTCTTCCATACTTGTTTGCATGTTTTTTTTTGTCTTGATCTACATGTTTTATGCTTTATGTCATGCTTTAGATGCTTAGATCTTCACTTTCCCATGTGTTGATGTTTGGGTCTACATGCTTACATGCTTGTATGATGTTGTTGGCTATGTCTTGCTTGGATCTATGTGTTCATGTATGTATTTCCACGCTATATGGTTAGATCCTGGTCTTCACATGCTTATATGCTTAGATTCATGTTCTTCCATGTTTATGTGCTTAGCTTGTACATGTTGATGTGTATGTTTCTATGCCTACTTGTCTTGACCTATGTTTTCACATGCCTTTGTGCTTGGATCTATGTTCTCTACATGCTTTATACTATCTTCCATGTGCTTGTGCGCTCCATGCCATGTTTGTGTGCCTAGACCTAGGCTATATTTGTCATTGTGAAAGACTGCGCCCCCGGCCCGTTTTTAGGTGTGTTAGGCCAAACCCATATGAATGGGTGGAGTCGTGTTACTGCCTCTCAAAATGGAGGTTCAACTGATTATATTTTTCCCTTTAGATTAAGGGTTTTACAATGGAGTCGCTACTTATTTAATTATTTGAATAAATAAGAAAACCAAAATTGAAAAATTCCTCATTTTATTAATTTGTAATTGAATTTACATTGATTATAGGAAAATTACATGGATTTGGTCCTAAATACAATCTAAGATAAAGTACATGGCTTTGTTTCCTAGTTACAATCTAAAAATCGAAAATTACATGGATAAGCATTTGATCTACTAACCATTGATCTAAACTCGGAGGCTATATTACAAGGTGGGAAGGTGTTAGGCACCCACCTTACCCGGTGAAACTGGTCTTCTAGACTATGATGGCCAACATTCATATCACATCATCCAATATGTTATCAATCAATTTGCATGTTGAATTTAAAGTGTGTGCATGTAATAAACCCTAATTCAATTTATTAAACATTTCATTTGGATTGAAAAATAAATTCTAGTGAATGTGTGTGGATTGTGATATCTTAGATTCATTGATTTGAAAGAATTATGAAACAAACACGTTTTTCATATTTTTGATGTGGATTTAAGATTAAAACTAGTGTTATGTATGAATATGTGATGAACAAACAAGAACATGTGAAGAACACATAAGAACATTTAAGAACATTCAAACATATTCAAAGGAATTTAAATGATTATTATCATGCTTTAATCTTAAATTCTCATCATGGCAACACAAAAAACAATTAGGGAAATGGATTATGCCTTCATATGGTGGAGAAGGAGACTCTTGAGGGAGGTCCTAAGGGTGGAGGAAAAGAAGAGTTAGGAGGGAAAGAGTGAGTCTCACTCAATACCTTGAGTCTCAAGAAGACCAAGATATGACAAGACTACTGAACTTCCTAGAACTCAAGAGAGGAGATGTGGGGTTTATATAGTAGTGGTTGAGGAAATATGAATGGAATGCCATTTAATGAGGGTTGACAAAGAATCATGAACCTAGACCTCATTTTAACCTTTGGGAAAATCTGGTGCATTAAATGGAAAGATTGGTGCGAGTATGGAGCAAGACAAAATTTGGTTTTTCCGTAGCTGCTGTAACAACCTGTAGAGCCAACTTTGAAAAATCATATCTGACTCAATTCTGATCGGAATTGTCTCATTCTTGTGCTCAAATTGAAGCCCCAGATGTCTAGTTTCTGGAAAAATTAACCTCATTCACAGACTCAAAATAGTATAAGAGATATCAATGAAATGGTGAGCAGAGGTCATTTGTTAGAAAACAATTTTAGCACAATTAGCATTAATAGATCCCAAATTAGTTTCCAATTAACACTAATAGGCTCCAATCACTCCCATTTCAGACCTAATTAGTTCCAAATTTACCCTAATTAAAAGATAATTTCACAAATTACTCATTGAATTATTAATATTTAACTATCTAGTTAATTAAATGTGTGCAACCCTACCATAAAATGTATTCCTAACCAATCAAATTATGACACATCATCGATCTCAAATTGATTATACTTATAACCAATTGAAATCAATTGTTCATAATCACATATAGTCGGATTCAATTTGTGATAATGCATCTCAGCCATTCAAACTTGATTTGATTATTACTTTCAATCTGGTGGTCCAATTAGGGCTTATGACCAGTCAATTTGATCGTTACAACATCAAGATCATTTTGGTGAAACGAGATTAAGAATCTAATGACCAGAATCAAGATGCATATTTCCAAGATGAAATTACCCTTTTACCCTCCATGTGAGGTTAAATGTGGGTTGCAAAATGGGGTGTCAACAATCATGCCATGTGCTTTTATAGCCCTTTTGTCGTTTTTGTCTCTCTTTCTTGCATTTTGGCCTATTGGTTCAAACCCGATCTAGACCCTATGGTCTTTGTCATCGTCCATACACCTTAGCCCATATCAAAGGGTTTGGATCATCCTTATTTGCATGTCTATGTTTGCGTGTTTCTATACTTTATGCTTATGTTAGCCTCTCTAGTTCTAGGCTTTGCCACGCTTAACGCCCTTAGCAGGTTTGTGGTTGTGTGGTTACATCCAACGCCCATAAGGCCTTATTTGGATGTAACCATTTCGGATGCATCACCATGATGCCGGTTGCTTCGTGCATACCTTTCTCCTTTTTCGCTCCGTGCAATGATACGCTTGCCATGCTTGTTTGTGCCACCCGTTGGCCTTCTATGCATCTTTACACACTTACTTACATGTTCATGCATGAGTCTCGCTTGCTAGTTTGTCGTCCATACTTCAACACAATGAAGTCATGGACATCCGATCCAAACCTACATTTTTCCCTCGCGGACACCACCTTTTGTTTGCTTTCTTGCTTGTTTGCCTTCTCACTTGTTTGCTTGCTTTCTTGTTTCTTTACTTGCCATGTCTATCATGCTTAGTTGCTTTATGCCTCTTTCATATGCTTTTTGCATCTTTTTCCTTCCATTGCTTGCCTGCTGGTTTCTTGTCTTTGCCTTTGCATGTACACACATGGAGCAAGGACGCATGGAGCTAGGGCATGGTCTCCCAGACGCAAGCAAAAAGGGCGAGGATGCGAGCATGTGGATATAAGCCAAACGGCTATATTCGGTAGATTTAGGGGTCTAGCTTCTCCCATTTGGTTATGTACTCTTTTAAACCCCCTCCCTTCCACCCTCATTTCTCTCTTAAATGGGTTGTATTAGATATTTCATGTCATGTACCATTCGTCCTCATTTCTAAAGTATGGCAACCCCTGTTTACTTTCCCGCACCTATATTTTGGGCCATACTCTAGGGATGTAGGTATTTACTTTCCTGTTCTGTGTGCTTGCATTGTGCATGATTTATGTGTATATATACCTACTTGCCCCTCCTGGTGTGATTGTCACAGTCCATTTCACCTAAGGCAAAGCGATGCCTAATTTCCGCCGCGAAAGTAAAGGTGATGTGTTGCCGAATTTTCGCTGTGGAAATTTGGTACTTTGCCCGAATGCCTTAGAAAAGCATAAATTGGGACCACACCCATTCAAAAGTCAAACCTCAAAGTCCCCCATGCATGCAAAGCCCCGAAAGTCAATGCCAAAATCATTTTTTTACCGCCAATCTCCAAAAATTAAGGTTTTATCAAAACAAAGGTCTGTCCTTGGACAGGCGTTGTGGGGTGCCTAACACCTTCTCCACACGTAACCAAACTTCCGGACTCAAGAATCAAGTTTTTTTACCATCCACATTATATTAGGAAAAATGCTTTTTTTCTTAGCCTAGGATTGGTAATAAAATCAACTAAAAACAGGTAACCAATCACACCTTAGAAAAACCCAATGATTGGTGGCAACTTTACTTACCTTTGGTGATTCCCTTAAAATTTGGCCAAGATCCCTACCACACCTCCAAAGGTAGACCTACATTCCTCCACCGAAAGAGAGAGCACCCGAAGCACCGCGCACGCCAAGCGCACCATATCATCGAGAGGGGCCTCCAATGGGCCCCGCGCGCGGGAGTGTCGCCATGGCGAGTGGTCGAACGAAGGCCCGACGACGGCGGTTTTCCCTCCCGATCGAGGCCCGAACGTCAACAACGCGTTAATAGGTAATTGAGCTTCGTTAAGATTAATTCAAAACTAATATAATTGATTACCTTAGGAAGATTGTTAATTTTTTTTGTTAATAGCAAATGCAATTTAGTTAAGAATGAATAGAAAAATATTATAATTTGTTAAGTATGGTTTTTTACATAACATTTATGTTGGCTTTATTTCATGACAAAAAGTGTTGTAATTGCATTAATTTATTTTCTTGTATTTTGTGGGATTTAATTGTAATGGATTTAGTATTAAATTGGTGAAGATTGCTCAAGACAGTTGATCTTGAGACTTGGCTCGGGACTCAACACCCGCAAAAGGCAATGTGAGGAGCACATGTGGAAGTTCAAGAGTCAGCATATCTCGCAAGTAACTCGCAACTTGGCTAACTTGCGAGATACACTGACAATTGAGATTTTAAGTGTGACTCTTATACCCTTCACACATACTATATATACTCTCATTACCCACAAAATTATAAAGAGTCTATTCAAAAGAAAACCCTAGAGAGGTTTCTACAACACCCACCTTGTTAAAGAGAGCTAAACATCTTCAAGAGAGAAATCATTGTAGTCTCTTCTTCTCTCCTCTCCCCTCCCATTGTTATACCCTGAGAGGAGATTTGTACCCAAATACAACTCACACCTATTCAGAGTGTAGAGAGTGTTTTGGAGCTTAGTAAGCATTAGGTATTTGCCAAAATAAGTCAGTGAGGCTTGGCAGTGCAATCGGGCGATATTGTGGGATCCAGGAAACTAGTGAACACAAGACTCTGAGAAGTCTGTTGGTAGCTGAAACTTGGAGGGCTCAAGTACTTTGGGTTGATTAGGCTTGGAGGGTCTTTTTGGTATCCTTGTACTCCAACTTATTCACTAGTGGATCATTTCAGCTTGGAGGGCCGCGGAGAGGTTTTTATGCCTAGTTCTTCGGTTTTCCTCTTCGATAACATATCGTCATGTTATCTTGGGTTTGCTATTCTTTTACTTACTGCCCTTTCCATTTTAGCATTGCTCTTATTTGTTCATCCATGCAATTGTTAAAAGCTTCAATTGATTAATTTGCTAATCACGTATATTCTGCATTAAGTGTATTAAGCATAAAATTAATCAAGCTATAATTGAAATTGGGGATCTAAACTAGGTATAGTGGTTTACACTTTCGAGCTTTCATAATTAAAAGAAGTTTACCGTAGGAAGATTCCTATAAACTTCTTTATAAATAGTGTTTTTTGTGTACCATTATCTTGAGATGATGGACAATGCCTACCAAATTTGGATATGTAAAACTAATATAATTATAAAGACTGATTCAAAACTAATATAATTAATTACCTTAGGAAGATTGTTAAAACATTTTGTTAACACTTTTAGTCCTTTAGGAGATGTTTTTCCTGAGAAAGCTACATGGAGCTTAATCAACACTCTCTTAGAGTATTTTCTGCTGCAAATGGAATTCAATCCAACGTGTAGTCGGTAATATATATTGTGCAAGCATGGAGAATATAAAAAAATGTAATCTAACGATTAATTTGTCAAATTTCACATTCAATAAAAAAGATATCAAATGGTGTAACATTGCTTAAAGTTACACCAAGTGTAACTTGAACTTATCATTAATCTATATATATCTCTAAAAGTTGAAGCGTAGCATTTATTATTGATACGCTCCTATTGAGCCACATTAATAGCCACATTATCCACTCATTTTCAACATTTTCTCTCTTATTTTTAATTCATTTTTTTTCTTATTAATTTTCCAACTCATTGTTATACTTTCTCTAACTTTTTCCCTCACTTTTACCTTTTTATCTCCCCAATACTGTCTACCTTAATATCACATTTCCTCTATTCCTTTGTCTTCCTTTAATTTTTGTTTTTCTTCTTACTATAAATTTACAATTATCTTTTCCATTCTATTCATTGTTTTTTTATACACAAAATGTTATTTCTCTCTCTTTTTCTCTCTCTCATTTTCCACACACAAAATGTTATTTCTCTCTTTTTCTCTGTCTCTCTCTCTCTCTCTTTCATTTTTGGTGGATTTTTTTTAAAATATTTTTCTTTCATCTTTACTTTAAGTTGATAAGTTTTTGTATTAATTGGAACTCTACTTTGGGTTAATGTGATTAAGTTTTGTATTTTTAAGTTGTTATCTTTTTTATTCTCTTTGATTTCATAGATGTTGTCATATTGCATTATAAAGATAGTATATAAGAATATAATGTTATTTTATTACATAACATGACTTGAATAAGTTGGTGTTTATTACTATATTTTTTATTTTTACTTTTTTTCTTCTCATATTATTTTTTATAAATTTCTTATAATTTGGTGGTTATTCTATTTCTCTTGATTTTTTATTATTTTTTTCAACTCTACTTTATATTGATGAATCATTGTGATTTTTAAAACTCTATTTTCGATTCATACATTTTGGTGTTATATTTTTTAGTTATCCATCACAAGTAATCTCCCTCTCTATGTGGTGGGTCTTTTTGTGTCTTAGGCTAGATTATTCCTGCTGTATCACAGCCCTGTGATTCTGGGGTATGAGAGTCGAGACTGGCCTAACTGAAACACACCTTAGGTCAGCTTGTGCGCAAGTTGGGCCCTTCTTGTGCTGACGCGCCCTAGCAAGAATCTTAAGCATGTCACGTGCTCATGGTGGGAAAGACTGTTACAAAATGTTATAGCAAAAAAACAATGCAGTAGGATAACTAAAATATTCTTAACTAAGACATCTTCTACTAAGAACAATAATACGTGAACTGTTTCACGAAGAAAGATATCACAACGTGATTACAGCAAATAAAGATTAATAGCAAGATGTCAGGTTAGTCATTAATCAACCAAGACAAGAGGAAAAGAAGATTAGTCTGCTAAAAGAATGGGCTTGGCTCTTTAGCAAATTCAAGTCCAAAAGGGAACCAATCTCCAGTGTGGGTAACCTCAAAGGGGAATCCTGCCGTAGAAGTTACACACTTTGGAAAAAGGACCTAGATGGCTTAATCTTGGTTTCTTGATTCATTAAAGAGTGGGCTATTGAGAGGGAGAGAAGTGGATAGCCTACTGATGCATACTTTTACTCCTATCACTCATACTTTTCCATTACTTTGGGTTTTCTCTATTCTTTCTTTCTTTTTTGTTTTTGCTCTGTTTTCTTTCTTTCTCTCTATTTTTCTATATCTCTTGTTTACCGTTTTTCTCTTCCTTTTTTCTCTCCCTTTCCACTGTGCACGTCTATGGCCTTTTATATTGCCTGCCGTGACAGGATTTGCCGTTTTTACCCCTCAACCGCTTTTGGCCTTTTGTGGGTGTCCTTCCAAGACTGTCCACTGGTCTACCGGCTTCCCAGCCACCACCATTACACTGTGTTGGTTATGCCACACCTCATCCTCAAACAAAAGTGGTTTTGTTTTGTCTCTTACTCCCCTTGGCGCTCTCATTCGGATAAGGGTTAAACCCCTCCCTTACCAACCTCTATAGCATGCATCTAGTGATTCCAGCTCATGTTTACCTCTTTTGGATGAGATGTCATCCCAGCAAGACATTTCTCCCAAAAGAGTTTAAGCAGGAACCCCAAAATAGGCTCCCCCTTCTCCCCACCGCCAAACCACACCCTCTCATACCTCTAACCCGTGACCCACCTCCCCTATATTGGCCGGGTACAGGTAGGTGGTGCTTGAGCCTTGTGGCATGCTCCACTTTTATATGAGTCTGTTGCTTTTCTAGCTCTCACGCATTTGTCATTGCCTCCAGGTTTGTCTGATTTTGCTACACGCTCTGGTGCTCGTTTAACTCTTGCGGCGTGTATGAGTCTTTGGGTTTTCATTCTTTGCATCCCATCCCTTCTTCAGGCTGGGCATTGCTTGGGTATGGGCTTTCTCTTCTTTAACTTGGCCCATGTCCCTTTTCATCCTGCATCCGTGGGCTGACTGGTGTTCCTGCCATGTCACTGTATTGCTCATGCTGTGATATTACTTATCTTTTGCCTTGTTGTTACCTCTAGGCTTACGGGATGAAGCACTTGCCATGTCAATTTCTTACCTTATTCCTTCTTTTGGTCTTTACTGCCCAGCATTCTTGCTGGGCCAATCCATTCCATACCTTAGGCTTCCTCAACCCATTTCGTTCCTTGGGCATCCTTGGCCCGTTTCATCATTTCCTACCTCTTTCATTCTCATGGGCTTTTGCTAAATTCTTTAGGCTTCCATGGCCCAATTACCACATCCTTACCTTTAGGCTTATTGGCCTTTGAGTCAACCCCATTTACTAATTCCTTTCTTTGGGCTTCCTCGGCCCATTTTTACTTTCTTTCCATCTCTTACAATTCCCATGGGCCTACTACTTCAATCCTTGGGGCTTCCTCAGCCCGTTTGCTTTCTCTCAGGCTAATTATTATTTTAGTGGGCATGTTGACCATTATTCCTGTCATTCTGGCCCAATGATCTTTGTTTTACTATTTTTTTTTCTATCTTTTTCATATTGTTGGGCTTCTTCTGCTATTGGGCTCTTTTTGTCAAAAATGGGCATCAACACTCTACAATAAAATTTATAAATTAAATTATACATATTCGGTATAAGTTTGATATGAGTTTCAATTATCATGATAATCTCTTTTAAGAGAATGAATAATTTGAATATTTTATTTAAATAAAATTATACATACATACATATATGTATATATTTATTTATTTTTCTTAAATGTATAATCAATCTCATGCAATTCATTTAAAAGTAACGATGTTAAAACAAATGAATAACTGCCATAAAGATTACATTTTTATATTCATAGCTTTTATGTTAAGAAATACTTTCACTTAAATTAGTCGTACCAAAGTGGACTGAAATGCTATGTTAATGTAGCTCAACAAAAGCGTAGCAACAATAAATACTATTCTTAAGATTTTAGATATTCCAAGTTTGAGATTTATATATATATTTTTAATAAATTTGGATTTAGATTAGATGCTTTCAACCCAAACATATCTTTTCCCATTATGTAAGTGCACAAAAATATATTGAAATGGACCAAAATGAACCAAAGTGATCCAGATGGACTGAATTGGACCAAATGGAACAAAGTGGACAGAATAGGACCGAATTGACCAAATAAGAACGAATGGACAGAACGGGAACAAATTGGACCAAATAGGACAGAAATTGACAAACTGGACCAAAGTAGACCGAATAGGACCAATGTGGACTGACTGGACTGAATAGAACCAAAGTGAACAAAATGGACCGAATAGGACCAAATTTGACCGAATGGCCCGAATAAGACTGAAGTGGATCGAAGTGGATAGAATAAACCGAATAGGACCAATGTGGACAAAATGGACCGAATAGGACTAAAGTAGACCAAGTAGCCTGAATAGGATTGAAGTGGATCAAAGTGGACAGAATAGACCGAATAGGACCAATAGAACCAAAGTAGATAGAATGGACTGAAGAGAACCAAAGTGAACAAAATAGGACCAATGTGGATTGAATGGACCGGTTGGACCGAAGTAGACTGAATAAGACCGAATGGACTAAATAGAACTTTAATGGACAGAATGGACCAAATAGGACCAAATGGACCGAATAGAACCAATGTGGACAGAATAAGACTTTTGAATATTTATAATTTTTATTGCATTTTTAGGGCTTATATTTCTAATCTCTAATGTCTATTTTAGTATTTTCTTACTATTTTTTAACTCATAACTAAAGAATTTAGCCCAAATATAGTAAAATTTCATAATTTTCAACCCAAAAATTAAGAAAAATTAATTAATTTTTGAGCTAAAATTGAAAAAAAAAAAAAAAAAACCTACAAAAAGAATTGATTTTAGGCCTAATTAGTCTAAAATGGACTAAAAGGAGACCGAAATTGACCAAATGGACCAAATTGGACCAAAGTAGATCTAATTGGACCGAATGAGACCAAAGTAGACTTAATTGGACCAAATAGAAATTTTTTAATTTTTAAGGAGAACAAATTACCTTAAAAAAATTTAGATAAAAAATTATACATTATATTACAATACAAAATAATTATTTATTCACAAGCATCGCGTGGATTTCCGACTAGTAATTATAATAACCCATTCAATCCAAAAAACCATATTAAAGAGGTGGATGTCTCTTTAGAGCGTTACCATCAGGTGTGTCAAATGCCAAATATTTCGCATTTGACACACCAAACACCAATTTTCATGCTTCATGAGATGTTCTAAATCTCAAATTTTTTTGCAACATGCTACAGTGCGGTTTCATAAATGAAATGGCACTGTAGCGTGTTGCATAAATTTTTTATCATTTCTTTTGTACCTTATGGGAGTATCTCTCATTTCTTCTCTCTCTCTCTCTCTCTCCACTGCTCAAGATCTTTGCTCACCGATCTGAAGCTCAACTCGCCGATCTATGCTCACCAATCTGAAGCAGAGCTCGCCAATCTGAAGCTCTGCTCGCTGATCTGAAGCTCGCCGATCTGAAGCTGCGTCGTCATCCACAGCTCTCGCCGCTGATCTCGCCGCCGATGGTTGGTTAAGTTTGGTCATTGATTGATCTGTTGGGTTGGGGTTTTGTTGAAGATTTTGAGTTTTTTTTTTTTCCTCTTTTGTTGAGGTTTTTGGATTTGGAATTTGTTGGAGGATCCGGTGATTGTGGTTGTAGTTTGTGGCGGTGGTTGTAGCGGTGGTTGTTGGCGACTGCCACTGGGCTGTGTGTTTGTTTATTGCTGGGTTTTGAGTAAATATATTTTTTAATGTGTTGTATATATTATTTTAATGTTTAGAATCAAAGAGTAGAACATATGATGAATGATGTATTGTAAAATGATGTAGTAAAATAATAAAGTAGGTTTTTGGTGTGTTAAAATGACATTTTTTATAGAAGAGCCGATGGGAATGCTCTTATATATATAACCTCCCTCTTTACTCTCTACTTGCAATTTCAAGAGTAGAACCAACCCCTATCTGCGATTTCATGAGTACCTCCCCCATCTAAAGCTACGGTCTCACTTGAAAAATCCAGCAGTGGCATTGTACCTCGTTACTGAGCAACGCATGGCAGCTAGCAAAATTTCAAATAGTCCCATTATTGTTTGGCGATCAACAAATTACCACCCTTCCATTTGGCACTATAATTACATTCAGTCACTAAGAAACGAATATGTAGTACATTTTGTTTTTGTTTTGAATTGTTAGTTTTACTTGGTGCTTGTAACTTTATATTACTTGGAAGTTGACTGGCCCCTTGTTAATAATAAAATTGTGATGTAGGGAGAAACTTGCTCTGGACAAAGTAATATGTTGAAGGAACCTGTGAGGATGATGCTTCACAAAGTGGTGGATCCTTTAGAGCAACTGGAGCTGATAGATACCTTGCAAAGACTATGATTGTCTTATCACTTTGAGAGTGAAATGAAGAGAATCTTGGAAGGTCTATACAACAATGATCATTGTGGTGATACATGGAAGGAGGAGAATTTATATGTCACAGCTCTTCAATTTCGACTGCTTAGGCAACATGGATATAAGGTGTCCGAAGGTAATTTAGGGGAAAAATTCACATTTGGATATTTAAACGGAACAAGATCTGAAGATCGAGAGAGTATGTTTCATGGTTTAGATTTTATTTCTTAAATCCAATAGTGTACAAACTACCATAATATAATTAATGATTGTCACGGGTTGGTCATTGCAGGAGTTTTCAATATTTTCAAGGATGAGAGAGGGAATTTCAATGCATGCCTTTGTGAGGATACCAAGGGTATGCTATCCTTGTATGAAGCCTCATTCCTTTTGACAGAATGTGAGAATAGCTTGGAGAAAGCAAGAGATTTTTCAAACAAGCACCTTGAAGAATACGTCAAGAAAAATAAATATAAAATCTTTTTGCTATAGTGAGCCATGCCTTAGAGCTTCCACTGCATTGGAGGATAACAAGGACAGAAACAAGGTGATTCATGGATTTATATAGAAGCAAAGAAGACATGAACCCTATCTTTCTTGAGCTTGCAGAAATAGGTTTCAATATGTTGCAACCAGTCCACCAAGAAGATTTAAAACAAGTGTCAAGATTAAAAAAGCTATTTAGTCTTCACATTAAGTTGAACTTCATTTGACACATAATTAATAGTTTGGGTTCAAATTACACATAATGTAACTCTAAGTACTATTACACCTCCCAATAACTTATTATTAAATTCATATTTTGAAAATTTCATTGTTGGATTATATATTATGTTTTTAAAATACATTGCACTTTTCATGTCAATTGGATGTTATTTATCATTCGATCCTTAAACTCATCTTTTATGTATTATTTTAAACTGCAAAAACTTGAATTTAAACAATTAATTGATGACATGACTATTGATCTTTGATCACCTTAAAATTTTGCAAGTATGAAAAATATACGAAAATAATGTAATCCAATGGTGGAATTGTCACAATTTGCATCCAAATAAAAAAATATTGAGTTGTGTAACATTTCTTAAAATTTCATCAAATGTAACTTGTATCCAACTCATAATTAATACATTAATTACTTATTTATTGACGACCCTTGAAGGATTATATAGATTCTCTATCAAAGATTTATAGTGTAGAATGATGAATACTAAAATTAAAATAAAATCTCATGGCCACATGAACAAATAATCAAGTTTATTATAGGCTAAAATTTAAAGTTAAAAAAATGATATATATTCTCTTGTCTGATTCATAAAAGGTGGTGGAGGAACATTGCGCTTGGAGAAAAATTGACCAAGGGATAGACTAATATGGAGTATTTATTCTTGTTAGTGGATCTGATATGAACCTCAGTTTGGATATAGTAGGATAGTTTTAACAAAGGTGAGTGCACTATATAGTAATGACAGTTGCCGTTGTTTATGATGTATATGACACTTTTGATGAACTTGAGCTCTTTACAGATGTCATTGAGAGGTTTGTATAAATAGTATGGGCAATGCTAACTAATGCCCTTAGGGCATTGTTTAATAATCCATTTAAAGAAAGTTTTTATGGGGAAAGAAAGAAAAATAATTAATGTTTTGACTGTTTTTTTCATTTCCCACAAAAGTGATGTCAAAACTTTTCTAAAATGGATTGTTAACTAACACCATAAGGGTACTCGTTAGCATGACCCAAATAGTAGGGATTACACCTCAAACCCTTTAAAGCTATCTTTGACGTAAAGACTTAAATGTACTCTTTAATTTCTTTGTGATTCCAGTTGGGAGATCAATGCAATTGATTGACTTCCAGATTATATGAAGATATATTTTCTCATTATCTACAATTCCGTTAATGAAATGGCTTTTGATCCCCTTAAGGAACAAGAATTTCACATCATTCGATACCTTAAAAAAGTAACATTTTCTCAAGGACATGATGGTTTTAATTCCTCTAATTCATGGACCCACTATAATTATTTCAATGGCTAGATTTATGTAGATCTTATTTGCTAGAGGCAAAGCAGTACTATAATGGATATCTACCAAGCCTCGAAGAATACCTTGAGAATGCATGGATTTTGAAAGCTCGAATTTGTGTGAAACACACGAGCTTGTTTAGACCTCCAAAAATAAATTACTGCTTAATTGCTTTTACTCTAACTTATCTAAGTGTGGAACAAGAGTAAATGAAGCGCAATCACCGGATCTACTCTCTAAGCCATAAGCAAGCAAGCAACAATAAATATAAAGCTTAAAGAACAAGGGAAAAGAGATGCAAACATAAGATAACACCAAAACGTGTTATCGAAGAGGAAACCGAAGAATTCGGCGAAAAAAATCTTCGCGACCCTCCAAGTCGAAATCGATCCACTAGAGAATAAAATTGGAGTACACGAATAACAAAAGACCCTCCAAGCCTAGTCTACCCAATGTACTTGAGCCCTCCAAGCTCCTGCTACCAATTGACTTCTCAGAGTTATGTCTTCTCTAGCTTTCCGGATCCCGCAATACCGCCCGATTGCATCCGCCAAGTCTCACCAGCTTCTTTTGGAAAATTCCCAAAACTTCCCAAGCTCCAAAACACTTTCTACACTCTGAATAGGTGTGGGTTGTGTTTTGGTACAAATCTCCTTTCAAGGTATGATGATGGGAGAAGGAAGGAGAAGAGACTACAGTGATTTCTCACTAAAGGATGAGTAACTCTCTCTCTAAAAAATGGGTAGGATGAGTAGCTCTCTTTCTAAAATATGGATGTGTTGTGTTGTAGAAACTTATCTAGGGTTTTATCTCTGAATAGCCTCCTTTACTTTTGTGGGTAATGAGAGTATATATAGTATGGGTGAAGGCTAAGAAAGTCACACTTAAAATCCTTTAAGCAGAGAGTTTCATGGGTACCTCACGAGATGGCCTGTCTCGCGAAGTACTCGTGAAATGCAGCCGACACTTGACTCTTCAACTTCCAGCATGTGCTTCTCACGTGCCCTTTTCGCGAGAACCTTTTTTGCGATCTTCTTGCGAGCTAGTCGCGAAACTGCACTGATCTTCATTTTATGCTCGATTCTTCACCAACTTAATATTAAACCCAATACAATAAAATCTCACAAAATGCAAGGAAATAATTTAATGCACTTACAACACTTTTTGTCATGGAATAGAGCCAACATAAAACATAATTGTAAATCACAACTTCATAGATTTCAATATCAACACCAATTATACTAATGCGTCCTTATTTTATTGTCACAAATCCAATAAAAAAATGAAGTCTTGGATGGCTTGGAAGAGAGCCCCAAATAATCCTTTGGTCATTAATGATTTTACGACTCACAGATGATCTTGGAACCTCTGTAGTATACTAATCATACTATCCTAAGAGTTTCATTAAGAATACTTTCAAGTTTCAACTACTTCACACAATCCTAACCTAACAACGTTGGATTTTTTTTCATTTATTATTATTCATTTAGGAAACTCATGAAGAATTAAAGAAAAGTGATGTTCCTAAATTAATCCAATGTTACATGAATGAAACTATTGCTAGTGAAAAGACGGCCATGTATATGTAAAGTATTTGATTAGTACAGCATGGAAAAAAATAAATGAAGAACGAGATCAAACATTTATTGAAATTGCGATGAACCTTGCAAGGATGAGTCATTGCATGTGCCAACACGGAGAAGAGTTTGGTGTTGCAGACCACAAAACTAAGAACAATATGTTGTCATTACTTATTCAACCCATTCCTCACACCAAAATGTCTCAAGGAAATTCAAATAGTTTAGCCAAACTTGAACATCAATTAAGTGAAGTCTTTATGAAACCTCAATCAGCATCTTTGTGGCACTTTTAAAAGTAAATTTGGAATAATTTCATAAGAATTAGCGTTCAAGCCATAAACCATTGGAAAGCTATGTGTCTCTAATTCTAACGCATCAAATATTTTTTAATTTGATGTTTTTAGAGACAAATGATCATTTTTATTACTATATAATGCAATATATTTAGAGGAACTTATGATTATTTTACTCTAGAGGTATGCACTAGCATAAAACAATTCCAAATAATGGGTCATGTTAGCTTTGTTTTATTGATTTAAATATATTGCAAGTCTTGGCCTTTTGTTAGATATTTTGTCTTGAAAATTAAAGTTGTTTAGTACCTATACTTGGAGGGTTGTTTCAAGTTGGTCCAATTTAAATATAAAATCATGTATGAATTGGAATAAAAGTGATATATTGAATTAGAATTAGTCTTTGACTTGTAAGGAGAAAGCAGTTTTTTTTTTTAATTAAAAAAAAAATTATTTATTAGAAAGCTGTTATTTAACTCTTATCTCGTAGTGAATTTTAATAGGGGGAGAGTCTAATTAAAATAAAAATATTTATTAGAAAGCTGTTATTTAACTCTTATCTCGTAGTGAATTTTAATAGGGGGAGAGTCTCTTACTTTATATCTCTTTTGAGGCATTTTTTATTATGCTTAATTTGTTTTGTATCTTTGGGTAGGGTTCATGAATAGTATCAAAAAGTGGAGTGAATTTCATGAATAATAACAAAAATAAGTTAAATAGTAAAATAATTTTAATTTTTTATTTCAATCCAAACGAACACTAGGATTCAAATGTAAAATTAACAATCAAAAAAATTAGCAATAAGACGAAATACTGGTGAGGACAAAAACTTGATTGTTGCTTAACGGCTGTGTGGCCTAATTAGACGGCACAATTCAAGCAATGAAAGTCAAACAATATAATTTGTATTCAGATAATATTGAGCTTAAGATGAAAGCGAACCACTAACTTCCATGAGTGAGACCCAAAATAGAACAATTAGGTGCAATGAATGAGGAACACAACCACTATCTTGATTGTTGATACCAAAAAATAAAAATATAGTAATAATGTGAACTTTTCGGGGTTTGGTAGTGTACCCACTCTAATAAAGCTCTTTTGTTCGCTCTGACATTTTTATTTTTATTTTTATTTTTGGAAATATTTTCCTACTTGAACTTGGAGAGCTTGTAACAATTTTTTTAATGCTCCTACTTGAACTCTTTTCCAGTTCTGGACCCCAAATAGTTATATCATGAGAGGTGCCAATGGTCCAATACACATGAGACTTGAGAGGCAATTGGTTTTTGTCCCTTTCTGTACCGGTGTATCCTATGCACTTATATGCATGAGAAGTACCAATGGTCCAATATACCTAAGAGGCAGGGGCTATTATTGATTTTCCAAGAAGAGGCAGTTGGTTTTGTAATTGTTAAACTGACTTAGCTAAGTTGTTTTAATGTAATTTATATTTTCTTCTAAAAAATTAGTTTGGGTGGCACGTGCAAAACACGTGCTATCTCTTGAGTGAGAAAATTAAGATAAAATTTTTATTTAAAAAAATATGAAACTATATATATAAAAAATGTATGTAATACAAAGTTAATCTTCTCAAAAAAAAAAAAAAAATCTCATATATATATTACTAAAAGTTGAAGCGTAGCGTTTAATGCTGCTGCTCTCACGTTGCGCCACATCAGCTGCCACGTCATTCTTTTTTTTTTTTTTTCTTTTTTAAAATATAATTTGTCCTACAATTTTAAAATGGTTTTTACAATTTTCAGCCCTATAAATGCAGCCCACTACTTATTTATTTACTTCCACTATCACCCTATAATAAATCTGTATAATTAATCCAGCCCACCTCTTATTTATTTAGTTCCACTATTAAGCCCAACCCAAAGCCTTTTCAGTTCAGCTTTAGAGTTTTGTGTGAGCCTTTTCAGCTTAAAGAAAAAAAAAAAAAAAAAAAAAACGTTGAAGCCTTTCAAGCTTTAGGGGTTTTTTTTTTTTTTTTTTTCAATTTTCTTATAATTGTTTTTAACATTTGTTTTTTTTTTTAATATTTACACTTCTCCAACCTTTCTCTCTCCCTTACCATTTCATCTCCCCACTACTTCTTCAATCTTTCTCCCTCCCTTACCTTTTCATCTCCCCACTACCCTCTACATTAATATCATTCTTCATTTTTCCCTTCATCTTCCTTTATTTTTGTCTCTTCTTATTCACACTCTCTTACTATAAATTTGTCACTATCTCTTCTATTCTATGCATAGTTTTCCCTCACAAAAAAAAAAGGTTCCCTCTCTCTCTCTCTCTCTAAATTTTTTTGTAGATTTTTTTATTTTTCTTGCATCTCTACTTTAGGTTGATATTTTTTATATTCTTTAAAACTCTATTTTGGGTTAATGCGATTTAGTTTTGTTTTTAAATTGTGATTTAGTTTTGTTTTTTAAATTGTTGTTGTTGTTGTTGTTTTTTTTTATTCTCTTTGATTGTTAAATGTTATCCTATTGCATTCTAAAGAATTAAATATAGCATATAAAAATATAATATTATTCTATTACATAGCATTATTTGGATAATTTGGTATTTATTCTGTTACATAGCATGATTTTTTATAATGTTCAATTTAGATGTTAAACTATGAGACTTTACTAATTTTTGTTTATTTTTTAATCCTTTGTAGTGGACAAAGTACTTTTAATAGTTGTATTAGAAGTACTCTATAATGCCATTTATTTAAAGAAAAGCAAAGGTTAGCCAAACGAAAATAATCGGATAGGTGACAAATTTTAACTTTTGCAATTTTATTTTTATTATTATTATTTTATAACAATGCATGTATAGAAATTTAATTATTAGATTTTGCTAATAATTGTTTATTTGATAATATGTTTTGGGCGGCCAAAATTATAATTTCTACAAAGAAAATAACCTTAATAGATTATCAAAAACAAAATTTTATCCTAATATTGGTTCAATTAATCATTGTTAAGTTTTAATTATTAATTTTTTTTAGTTTACGTTTTTTTGGTGTTTTGGATTGTTCCTATATAACATTTATGATTGTTTCTATAATAAATAAAAATATAATTACGAAATACATTACTCATTATTAGATTAGTTTAAATTGTAAAAAAAAAATTTAATAAAACCACCATAAAAATAATTATCAAGCGCAACGCGCTGGTTCACGGCTAGTTCATATAAGAATTTTGATCAAACATTAAAGATAGGGTAGCTATTTAACATATGAATATCTATTTTACTATAATAACTAGCTTGTAACTCCATACATATACATAGATACACTTAAAGATATATAATAAGATGCATAACATAATTCTTATATATATAATTTAAATACTATTGATAGTCATTTTTATATTTTGTTAACTCTTTAAAAAATTTTGTAAGAATATTATTAGGTATAAAATGTAAATTGTATATGTTTTTTTTAAATTATTGTTAAACACTTTTTTTTTACAATTCATTTATTCTAGACTCTTTGGTTTTTGTACTTAATAACTCACTTGGATGAATATTTATGACGTGGCCCCACATTTGATTCTAAAATTAAGAAATAAAACTCTTTAAGAATAAATAATTAGGACACATGGCGCAAAATTGGAACTCTAATTTGGAATTCTAATTTGAGTTTCTCTCAGCTTCACATATTATTATATATATATAGATTTCTTAGTATCTATTTGCTAAATGCAATACATCCACTCACTAAAAACTTCTAAGAATGATAACTGAAAGCTCAGATTTGTGCATAAACACAAGAGCTTGTTCAGACCCCCAAATAAAAATTACAGCTAGATTGCTTTTACTCTACTTAAACTAAGTGAGGAACAAGAGTAAATAAGCACAATGAACCGATAACTCTACCCTAAGCCATATTCATCCATAATCAACAATAAAATGAAAGCTTAAAGAGTAGGGAAGAAAGATGCAAATACAAGATAACACCAAGACGTGTTATCGAAGAGGAAACCGAAGAACTCGGCAAAAAAAAACCTCTTCATGACCCTCCAAGTCGAAATCGATCCACTAGAGAATAAAGTTGGAGTACACGAATAACAAAAGACCCTCTAAGCCTAGTCTACCCCATGTACTTGAGCCCTCCAAGCTCCTGTTACCAACGAACTTCTCGGAGTCTTGTCTTCTCTAGCTTTTCGGATCCCGCAATTCAACCTGATTGCATATGCCAATGAATGGCTCATTCCAATACTTCCCAGCAGCACCAAAATCTCACTTAACACTTAAAATGAGTGTGGTAAGTATTTGTGCTAACAACCTCTCAAGGATCTAGAGATGGAGGGGTAGGAGTTTGAGGAAAACTACAAAGAAATGTGTAGATGATTGTGGATGTAACAATCTTCAACTCTCAAGTGTATTTGTTAGGGTTTTCTCTCTGAAAAACACTTCTTACAATTTGTAGGTGATATATAGTGTGGGTAAAGAATTTGGTAAAGCAAATAAACTTTTTGCCAAACAGAGAGTTTCGTGGGTACTTCGCGAGATGGCCCTTCTCGCGAAACACTCGCGAACTTGACAGCCTGGCATGACTCTTCAGCTTCTAGTCATGTGCTTCATATGTGGCCTTTTCGCGGGTTGCTTCTCGTGAGCTACTCGCAAGCTAGTCGCAAATTCCACTGATTCATCTTTTGAAACTTGATTCTTCACCAATCTCTCACACTCATCCCTTATAAATAAACCCACATACATACAGGGAAATGATTGAAGAAATTACAAACAAATTTGGCACGAAATTAAAGCCAACAAGCTAGTTGGAAATTACAACTTTAAAATAACGAATATCATCATCTTGGAACAATAAGCAACTAAGTTTTGCGAAAAAAAAAAAGGCATGTTTCATCAAATTTTCCATTAAATAAATTATAAGTTTCAAAGATTTAAACCTAGAAAATCAATGTTCTTTAGGTAACAAATAAAAACACCTTATATCATCATTCTAATTTTCCAAGCATTACTACCATTTAAAACTCAAAATACGTGATTTTTTTTTTTTTTTTGGAATGTTAAAATTTAATGGGAGTATTTTAGACATTACACAATAAAATATTTTAAGAATCATAAGTTTTCATTAGGGTTTAATTGAAAGAATAATAATATGACATATTTGCACTTTTTCAAAATATTAAGGGGAAAATTGCTTGATTTTAAAGTTTAAAGGAGGAATTGTGAACTACCCTAAACATAAGGATGAAAAGTGTTTTTATCATAAGTTTTTGTTTTTGTTTTTTTTGTTTTTTTGTAAAACTATGTGTTTTTACTTAAAATTGTACTTAAAGAAAAAAAATACAAAAAAAAAAAAAAAAAAGTCAATCCAAGAAAGCTGTATGTGAAATAGTGAATTTTGGCTCAAAAAAGTTGACCAAATCAAAAAAACAATTTCTAGAAACACAACATTTTCATAATACCTTTATAATTTTGTTATATTTTATTTTGACTTGTAAAGAATTGACACCTCAGCAGTTGTGAAAATATTGTGATGACAACAAGATATCTTAACATTTTCCCAAGAAAAATGTTATATCCACAATATTTTCACAACAAATCATAAGTAGTAGGTTGTTACAGGTTGTTATTGGTAGGCAAAAAAGTAATTTCATTGGTAAGTTTAAATTAAAACTAATAACAATTTACCACTTATGATTTGTTATAAAAGTATTGTGAAAAATGTTATGGATGTAGCACTTTTTTTAGGGATTTTCCAACCAGACAAAGGCATGTCTTATTGGAACTAGTGATGTTCGGCAACGTAGGGAGTGTTTGATACATGCATTTAAAAACTAAAAATATGTGTTTGAAAATATGTGTAGAAATACGTGTGGGTGAAAAAGTGTGTGAAAATACGTGTAATGTTGTTTAAAAACTGGAAACATGTGTTTGAGTGGGTGTATCAAACGAGGGCCGTAGCTCCGGCGGCGATGCTAGGCAACGATTGTGGAGGTTGGAGGAGAGAGAATTTTGATTTTGCAAAAATGGGAAATATGTGTTGTTAATGGCTGGGCTTTGAAATTTTTAGGGGGCATTTTTGTCTTTTTATTTTAAGTGACCTAAGTATGCTGATTTGTCATTTTAATACATGTGTCAATTTATTATTAAACTTAGAAACACCACATGGATGCTAAGTTAGAGATCTAGAAACAGCATATACTTTCTCGTGCTATACAATAAGAGAATAAACATATCTCATATTAAAATTTATTTTACCCATAATCCGAAACACGCAGGGCCCACACACAAAATGTTGTTTGAGAAGTTTTTTAAGTCTTGTTTTGTCGCTGATTTTAGTATTTAAACTACATTATATATATTTTCACACACTTTTTTACGCACATATATTTCTAAAAAATATAAACAACGTTACTAGAATAACGTTACCAAATGCTCTGAATTTCGAAGGCATTGTTGTTTTTTTGGTGACTTTATGGGACCATGTGCAGTCAGTTGTCCCTTCAGACCTACTGCACATTGATAATACCGTCGGCATTTTTCATTTCAATTCTTATTTCTCTTCCATTTCACTTTACTCTTCCCTATGTCAATATGGATGTGTTTCTCAAAAAAAAAAAAAACAAAAAAAAAAACAAAATCCAACTCATAACAAAAGAGAAAGTTATAGATGGGAAGGGATGCGTAAGAAGAAAATAAATAGGTGGTCCTGAACATGAACAGTCAACTAAGAGAACAATTAATGTCCTATCTAACTCCAAATTAGTGAATTGTCCAAACGGCCCAACCTGTCTATTCACTTGGGTCCTTACTGAATCCAGAGTCCATCCAAGAGGTCCAAAACAGGCCACGTCAGCTTGACTTTCCATAAAAACAAATCTATAAATAAACAACCAATCCAAGTACTCACCGTTCTTCATGAAAAAGGTGTAAAATGATTGAAAGTTAAGGCCAACCCACCATTCTTCAGCTTGACATGACAATAAGACTTTCACGAGCAGTTTGATTTCTTATCAACCAACCCACCATTCTTATTGAGAGAAATTTCTAAGCTTTACAATTATTAGTTCGGTGGCTGCAGACTTACCAGTAATTAATGAGAAATTGATTTTGAGAAATTCCTAGCACCTGCAACTTTTGTCATAATTAGGCGCTACTTTTGTCATAGCTCTTGACGTGATAGGTTGTGTCTAAAGAGAAAAATTAGTAGATTTGTCACATTTCACAATCAACCAATTTAACAAACGGTCCAGTTAACAAATTTGTTTTTAAAAAAATTTTATCGAGACCGATAAATTTTTTTTTTTAAATGGTATTTTATTATGTGCTTTTAAGGCACACGTTAGTAAAATTTTTAACAAATTATGATAAAAGCTTATTGCAGGTTTGAATTTGGGGACATCCTTTTAAAGTTAGAATGAGGTAGTTGATTTTGGAAAATAATAGTTATTTCTTAATTTAAGAAATTATTATTATAAAGAATAAGTATAGTTGCCAAAATGTGAATCATATTATAAATTGATTTAATATTTATTTATTTCAATTTATCAAAAAATAAATATTTATTTATTTCATATTATGTATCGTAGATAGTAAGATTCACAAACATCTAAAAAATATAGATATACATATAAAGCGTATATTCATTACAAATTTGAAATATATTTAACTAATGACTAGTTTAATAATTATTTATGTAATAATATTCAATAAAACTAACATGTGTTTGTAATATTCACATTCAAATTAATTAAACCCAAAAGTGTAATATATGACATATGAGCCAAAATAATAATTTATTTATCATCATATTCATCATTTTATCTAATCAATTCCATCTAAGTCAATGTTATTATTATATTCATCATCTTGCAAAATTAACTCTTCATTAACACTTTCTTCCTCATCATCAATATTTACTAACTCTCTTTTTTTTCTTGGCATTCAAGCTTCTTAGAACCAAAAACAAAAAGTAATTTTATTGTCATTTAATACTTTTTTTTTTCCAAAGATTTTCATGCAATACATTACTCCTAGTAAAGAAAATAAATTTGTATGATCGTAAAGTGTCAAGTGTTTAGTCCAAATTTTTTAGTATTATCTATTTATTTAGTAAACGAAAAACTAAGTAAAAGGTTAGATTGTGAGATGGACGTCTCTCTCTCTCTCTCTCTCTCTCTCTCTCTCTCATACAAATCTTATGTACTATTTTTTGAGTTTTATTTTATACTCCACCAATTGTGGTATGTCAATGTAGAGAAAGAAAAATACAAATCATCTGTACTACTTTTTGTACTCAATTTTATGCCCCATCAATTGTAGTATGCCATTTTAGAGAGAGGAATACAAATTATCTATACTATTTCTTATGTTCCATTTTATACTCCACCAATTATGGCTGATGGAGTATAAAATGAAATACAAAAAATTGGCAGAGCAAAATGTGGTGCATAGTATTTGCATTCCTCTTTCTCTCATTGTGGAGCTGTAGTTAGTGGCATTTTAATTTTAATTAATGAAACGGTCCCCATATTTTTTTGCTTGAATTACAATCCCCATCTTTCGAAAATGTCCATGAATATTATGGTGACGTGAGCACTTCAAAAAAGCATATAAATTCCCATGACTCCATTGCTATATATCCTATCAAAAAAGACACAGTACGCACCATATATTCCACCAAGTTGTAATCAACTTTGTCCAATCACAGTAACATCAAACCAACCATGTCCTCTTCCTCGACCAATAATACTGACCCTCACATTGCAGTCTTAGCCTTTCCGTTCGGCACTCACGCCGCCCCACTCCTCACCATCATCCACCGTTTAGCCACTGCTTCTCCAAAAACCCACTTCTCATTCTTCAACACCTCAACATCCAACACCAAAATCTTTCCCACCTCCAAACATGGTGGTGAACTGCTTAACGTTAAGGCCTATGATGTGTGGAATGGTGTGCCTGAGGGCTATGTGCATGTGGGAAAGCCACAGGAAGATATTGAGCTTTTTGTAAAGGCGGCGCCGGAGAGCTTTCGGAAGGGGATAAAGGCGGCGGTGGCAGAGTTGGGGAGGGAGGTGAGTTGCTTGGTCAGTGATGCTTTCTTCTGGTTTGCGGCGGAGATGGCGGAGGAGATGGGTGTGCCTTGGGTGCCATTTTGGACTGCAGGGCCTCACTCACTATCAGCTCACGTTCACACTGAACTCATCAGAGAGACAATTGGAGTTGGAGGTAGTTTTCTCATTTATTAACTGTAAGAGTGGTTATAGATGGTGGACCTATGAGATTAAATGTGTGATTATACGTATTTCTTGATTTCGACCTTGCACTTGAAACTTTATTGTTGTGGTTAAAAGTTTGTGGATTAAGATCTAGGCTATTGTACAATACAATTGCGACTGAGATTGAAAGTTAAAAATTCTACTTTTAACTTTCACTCTTGAATTAGAAAATCATTTTAACTTTTTACACACACATATATATTAATTATATATAAATATATATATATATATATATATATATATTAAAAATGCAATCATGGTTTTAAAACTGATATGGTCAAAGAATCGGTTTTGGTCTGGTTCCCGATTTTACCAAGTTTTTGACCGCTTTTGGAGCTTTTTATCTGGACCGGATTGGTGCTCGGTTCAACTGGTCAGTCCGGTCCGATTTTAAAAACTATGGATGCAATTGCATAGTACAATAACCTTATCTATTGCATCGGATTCATATCCAAAATTTTGTTGCTTACTTCTTCTTATACGAAGAATTTGGATTCAAATCGTCATTTCTCATTTATTATAAATTAAAAATATATACTATTATTAAGTTAAAGTATACATCACTACTATAAATTTGACATGTATGACCTTATAATAATAATAATGAACACTATTAAGTCAGTCAATTGGAGATTCTAAACCTATAGGATTCATTTCCAACTTTATAGGCTGTGTTTTAAAACTTGATTCCATGATCTATGAGGCTCTTCAAGAAGGAAGAGGTTTTCATCTAGTGTATTGGAGTATTGGATGGGACATAATACCAATAAGTGGCCAATTTTAGACACGTGTCGTGTTTGTGTTGTGTCCAGTGCTCAAATGCATTGGATAGAAGCCAAACTCATTTGGGAATTAATTTGTTAAAGGAAAATGCTAAAATTGCTACAAAAAACTTTAGGTTGATGTAGTAATGAATGTGATTAATAGACTTTAATAACATAGTAAATAAATGTTTAATTAATTTATTGTAATTAGTTATACATTCTTTTATAAGAATCATGTTGTAAAATTGTATATCCTTAACATTATTCTTTCACAAACTGAGCTCTTTCGTATTTTTGTGGCTTAAATTAATGCTTATACCAAGTCTCAAGTCATGGATTTAACTGTTTAAGAGAGCTTGTGAGAGAGATTAATGAGAGAGGGTGAGGGGAAAAAAAGAATGGTTTTGAATTACAGGAAAGCAGTAGACCATCATGAATAAGGAATATTATTGTGGTGTCCTAAAAACTTGAAGGAGAAGAATGGTGTCCACGTTTCTGTATGTTTATGTTCCAACGTAATATATCCCAGTTTTAAAGGGTAGGATTACTATCTTGGACTCTACGTCACTGGTCAATGAGTCAATGGCTACAACATTTTAGTGATAGGGTAAGAATGGATCCAGTGCTTTAGTGCACTAGACCCATCATAATTATAACATATATTCATTTTTGGATGTGTCTATTTTTGGTCATGTATCTTGATTTTGATGAGTCTAGTGCACTAGAGCACTAGACCCAAACCAAGTCATCTAAGAATAAGGTCTACATTAGGACGTTAGTTGATGAAAATATTAGCTAAGCAATGCCCGTCTAGTCCTCATTTCATTTGTACCTCTTTGGTGCCAAACTGAAACTCTACGGAGAAATTTGCATTTTTCAGTCTCATACATTGGATTGACAACACCCATCTATATGCAGGAATTGAAGGCCGTGAAAACCAAACTCTCAAATTCATCCCAGGAATGGCCCAAATACGAGTCCGTGACTTGCCTGAAGGAGTAGTTTTTGGGAACCTTGAGTCAGTCTTCTCGCGCATGCTGCACCAGATGGGCCAAATGCTACCACTAGCAACCGCAGTTTTCATAAACTCCTTTGAAGAATTGGACCTCACCACAACAAATCATTTCAAGTCCAAGTTCAACAAATTTCTTAATATCGGTCCCTTCAACCTAGTATCACCACAAGTTTCACAACCAACTTCAGATACAAGTGGTTGCCTCTCTTGGCTTGAGAAACGTAGGACAGCATCAGTGGCATACGTTAGCTTTGGCTCAGTGGCAACTCCACCTCCAAACGAGCTTTTTGCACTAGCTGAGGCCTTAGAAGCTAGTGGGGTACCATTCATTTGGTCACTTAGGGACAATTCAAAGGTCCATTTGCCGAATGGTTTCCTAGAAAAAACAAAAGTAAATGGATTGATTGTACCTTGGGCTCCCCAATTGGACATCCTAGCACACAGTGCAGTTGGAGTGTTTATAACACATTGTGGTTGGAACTCATTGCTAGAGAGTATATCAGGAGGTGTGCCTATGATTTGTAGGCCATTCTTTGGTGATCAAAGGCTAAATGGACAATTGATAGAGGCCGTGTTGGAAGTGGGCCTGAAAGTTGAGGGTGGGATCCTCACAAAGAATGGAGTGATAGGTAGCTTGGATGTCATTTTATATAAAGAAAAAGGGAAGAAAATGAGGGAGAAGATGAAAGCCCTTAAAGAATTTGCCAAAGAAGCAGTCGGACCAGAAGGGAGCTCAGCTCGAAATTTTGAGTCGTTGCTGCAGATAGTATCGAAGCCAAAAACAAATGCAGCAAAGGAATGAAATTTACACTATTCAAAACAAATGTGCTTTGTTGTCAAAAAACAAATTGATGCTGATGCATTGCTTATGATGCTGTTGTCCAATAACAGGCGTTTTGTATGGAAAATAACGTGCCTTCAAGTTTTAACTCTACTCTACTGAGCAATTTATATCTACCAAGTTGGGTTATGTGTCTGACCCTGCACTGCCTCTCCCACTTGCTAGAATTGAATGGGTCTAGTTTCAAGTGAGAATGTGAGATACTAGCATTAAAGATACTCTAATGAAATTTTAGGAGTGTTGGGAAACCCAACTTTTGCAGCAATTTTATGAAACTGAAAAGAAGTAATAGAGCGCATTTGCCTTGAGATTTTGTGGGAAAAATGAAAAAATCAGTGTTTTTAAATAACAACGCGAAGAAAGTTGGCATTTAGCTTTATTATTTAAAGAAAATTGCATTTTAAAAATCAGGCAAACACTGAATCTTCAAATCGTATCTCATAGGGTGCTTTTTCAAAAACGTTTTTAAAAGCATAATTGCGTTTTCATTTTACATTTTTTCACCGGTATGGTACTTTTGCACAGATTTATCGAACTCTCAATTACTTTTTTTAATTAAAAAAAAAAATCACGTTCTCAAATCACTATATATATTTTCAAAAAGCTAACAGACACGTCTATTGTGGCGTTAGTGGAAACAAGACTATGGAGCGAGAGCGAAAAGAATCAGCAACTCTCTCTCTTAACTCTGAATATGTTTGTCGCTAGAATGCTGTTGGCTACATGGGAGGAACTTAGCCCGTGTGAAAGTGGAATCCAAATTATTTGGAGCTGAATACAACTGGTCTCTTACCTACTCTCCGTACTTTTACTAATGCTTTTTTCATTCCCCTACTTTTCAGAGGTCGCTTCTTCACCGTCCAACCTATCTATTATTTTTTATTCCTGGCTTAAACCTCTACATATTTCTTTTAACTCCCATAGTCCACGGTCTCTCCTCTCCATTTCCAGGGTATAAATTTTCTTCTCCGGCTAAATGATAGGAACTACTCAGAACCACAAAGACACCGAGTTTTGATAAATAATAATCACGAAACAGCATGCCAAATATCTAACTGACATTTTTTTTTAATACGATCTAACTGACATTTAGTACTTCAAAGTTCCGATCTGCTTGAATTTCTGTGACTACATACACCAGTTATTGAATTGACAGATTTAAGGCATAGACATTTGAAGAACTCTAGAGTCCAGACTAATATTACTATCAAAAAAATAAACCCAAATTAATATGATAAAATCAGAATTCAGAAGCAATAGAATGCCATACATGAAGTGCAATCAGTACTTGGGAGTGCACTAAAAACTTCTAAATAGTAGGGGAAAAGAAAGAAGCCCTTAAACCAAACACCAAAACATCACATTCTATCAATAAAAACCGATTGAATTTCTACACAACCCCCCAGGGTTAGTATACGTTACACCTAAAGATGAATCATCAATACTTGAAAATGAGCCATTTAAACTGTCTGCATCTCATCCTGCCAATACAAATATTAAGCTGGATCCAGCAAAACCCGTATAATGACTCTTTTTATCCCCCTACCATTAGTAACTAAATAACCTACACACAGCCACCAATAGGGCAGTATCGCCGGCAGCCCAACCATTGCACCCAGGTACCTTACTGATTTATACAAGGTTCAACAAGAAAACTCTGGGGAACAGGAGGGACACATAGGGAAAATTGCTCTTTTCTGCTCATATCCACAGAATCTGGTAAAAATGAATCAAGGTGCCCGCTTGCAACTCTTGAGTTATAGAAGTCCATGACATTAGATTCACATCAGCGTCAGCCATTTATGAGTCCAACATCTCATCTTGTATCTCATTGGGTGCAATAAGCCCTGGAATGGAAAGCATCCGCTGTCGCTCTCTTTCTCTCTGAGCAGCAGCCTCCTCTGCATAAAGGTCTTTGTTGTCCTGCACGAAAATAAGCATTCACAGAACACACACCCATTGTCAGTACAATTTGAAGTAAAAAATATTGCTAAGACAAAGAAGTCAAATTGTTCACAGCAATACATACCAGATCACAAATCCAAACACCAAGTAAACTACAAAGCCTATTATATATTTCAAACAGCCTTACTCTGGACTTTAAAAAATAAAAACCCAAATATGACCCCTACACTTAATTGTTCCATTTTAACATTAGGGATGTTTTAACCATCCACTAGCGAGTAAATTATGTTATTTTACTCAAAAAATTCACACAAGGCTATTATACGCTTAAGGTAACAACTAAGAACCACATCACTTGGTTTAAAAAATAAAGCAACATTTGTAATGCACAAACTATTTTCCTGAGTTGAACCTTTTTGGTTAACTAATTTGGTCCCTCATACCATTGAGACTGACTTAACTTTTTGAAATTTCCACAATTTCCATTATAACCTTTTATAGTTTATATTATATAAACCTATTGTTTGATCTTAAGCTTTAAAATTAGAAATAAGCACTGCCTCAAGTGACTTGTGCAAAAATGAAACTCTCAATCACCACACGAAAAACTAATATTTTTAATAAAAGACAGCCATTTAATCTTTAAAAGGACAAATATAGCAGAGAAGAACAGATCCTTACCTGAGCTGAGAACTCTTTTGACTGCACAAGAAAGTCTCTTATATGATTTTTAAATGCAGAGAGCTCATTTCTTGACTCAAACAGTCCATTCACAAATTGCGTGACCTGAAAGTTCCCTTTCAAATTAGTCATATGCAATCGAGGGAAAAAGGCAAAAAGGAACTGCAGGGGGATCAAACTTCTTTACGATATACCTCTGCTGCAGTCATGTTGGGGAATGAAGTGCTCAGAAGTTTTATTGTGTACTCACGAACAAACATCGTGTTGTTTGGATATGGATAAGGAACTGTGGCAACATCCCACAACGGCTCCGTCAACCCACCAGACTCCACCTGAAAAAAAAAAAAAAAAAAAGAGGGGGTGGGGGGGGGGAAGAATCAATCATAGTAACTGTATGCTTCTCAACTATTTAAGGCATTATGAGATAATTACCAGGCAAAATAAGTGTTGTAGCACCAAGACATGCAACTTGAAACCGGGTTTATGAAAGGTGTCCGTCAATACAGCAAATATTTCTTGCTCAATTTGCAAAAAGTATGACTGGTAGAATTGATTACAAAACTCGGAATTCTGAAAATTTACCAAAAATACTTTTAGCATCCCGCAGTATAAAACATTAGCAGGTTTCCAATAAAATAAGTAAACAACACCTGAAAGTTCTTCAGCATCTCCAATAAAAGATTCAGCCCAGTTTCAGCAATATTCCTTTCTGTGTGCCGAAATGCCCATATAATGGAATCCATGACAAGCTTCAGTTGCTGGACAACAAAGACAGAGAGAGAGAGAGAAACAAGAATAATTTAGCTCATTTGAATGAGTTAAAACAACATAATAACATGAAACGAAAAAAATAAGCAATAAAATTATGTACACAGGAAACCTCATAAAAGAGAAGCTAATCATATCAGGAATTCAAAAACAATGTGAAAAGACGGATACACAAGAAAAATTTAACACAAACCTGACTTGATAAACGAATCAATGCAGGAAAACAATGTGTAGCAATTGCACGAAGTAATGAAAAAAACTTGAGCCGATGCTCTGGGTAATCTTCAAAATTTTTTGTGATCATCTGCGGCACAAAGATCCTTAACATGTTAGCCAAACAACTGAAGCACAATACACAGTTTAAAATTAAATTTACAGATAATGGTTTCAAATAATTTGCACTATGATACATATCACCAACACACAAAGGACTTTAGAAACAACACGTCAGTCGCCACATAGCCTAGTGCAAGTAAAACATGCAAAAATATTTCTTTACAGTTGGTAAGACATTTAATATTAAGGTTGCATAAACTCTAAAATATATAAATAAATAAAAAACCCATATATAAACAAAATGGTGAGAAAAACCAATATCAGGATGTTACATGAGAGAACTTGCAACATTTTAAAGCTTTTTTTTTTTAATACAGTCCAAGATGTTCAACCAGTTTATGTAGTAAAGTAATTACCACATACACTGGTTGGACATCTTGGTCTGTGTTGAAAAGTGTGATCAACACCGAGCTCTAAAAGAGCCCCACAAAAGATATATAAAACAAGAAAATATATTAGCTAAATCCTGACCTCCAATGTGCATTGGAAAACTGCTTCAAATATGCGAGGCACATCATCAATCATTGCAGCTTTATACCTACATATGAAGGATGGGGAGAATGAAACATTAAGATAAGAAAAGATCTCTGCCTCCCAGTAAGGCAACAAGGGATCAGAATAAAGTGAAAATATTGCAAGGGTGATGGAATGTCAATTTATCCCTATAACAAGAAGATCAGAAGATCTAGAACAAGAAATAAAACACAGAAATCCTCGGTGCTGAAGTTCAGTTGACATAAGGCTTAAAATAGGAAAAGGAAATTTGAATGTACAACAGAATTAAGAATTACGCTATTCTCTGAACATGTACACCAATATCTCTACCTCCAAATTCTATTGGAAGGGGGAGTGTTAATATACAAAAAGTTTTATTTTTCCAACTCAAAATAGTGCATATATGCCATCATTAATTGTAGTCAAGTAAATTGTCATTTGCAAGTGAAACACATTTGCGTCTCCCTAACAAAATACAAGAAAAGTTATCTAAAAAAACAAAATACAAGGAAAGTTGCATAATCAACACCATGAGAAGAAGATTGCGTACTTATTTATTATTGTGGCAAAAAGTGAGAGAACTTCTGATTCCCTAGCATCAGGCAAGTTCCTAGCATAGTCACCAAGAACAGGATCCATCATCGGGGGCACAAATTGTTTTCCAATTTGTGGTTGATCTTCTGCCTTGTCCAAGAATGTCTCAATGAGCTTAAGAGTCTCTCTTTTAACCGACCTGATTCATGGATCATATTGAAGATAAGATAAACAAGATATGTGCCTTACATAGCAAACTAAAGGAGAATCGACATAAATGTTACCGTAAAAGTTTCACATAGGATGTTTTAGATGCAAAGGGCCCTCCTTCTGCAATGCTACTTGATATAAGCTCACTGTACATTCTGTTACAAATATTTAAACACTCGTTAGATAATACCAGCAATAAAACTAACTTTTATAAACATAAATGTAGATTAACTATACCTGTAAACGTTAAGCATGTCCAAAAAGATCAGAGAAATTTGAGATAAAAAATATGTTCCAAGTGAATTGGCAACGCTAGTATTTGTCTGCAAAGCAACAATGACTTCTTCAAAACACACTCCACAAGAGGCACTTTAACAAACAAAAAATCTGACAGACAAACGCCACAGTAACAAATTAAACACTCAGTTGAATGGACACGAAAAGTTCTTCAGAGAAGGCTCTTAATAGAAACAATAACGAGGTAATTTGCAACAAAAATTAGTACAATATATTTTTCTCAATAAGGTCGTGTATAAATTCACAGTTTCTTAGATGCATCTTAAAAACGGTCATATAGGTGAATTTGAAATTTGAAAAGTATGAAATAAGACATCATCCATCAGACAATGAACTTACCAACAATTAAACAAACCGGTAAGCGAGGAAAAACAGGTTAAACCTTAAAAGTCAAAGAATGAAACATGGCACTAGAGGAAGACAAGAATACTTCGAGAACGATGGGAAGATTTCAGAAAGAAAAGTTACCCCATCATGGACACGGAGTCCTATTGTGCATTACTGTAATACAGCAAGGAGAACATGCCACTTCTCAGAGCATTTAGAGTTTACAACCGCATACCAGAGGTGGCGCATCATTTCAAAACCCACTTAATATTACCCACAACCAAGCCACCTGGTATACCCACCAATCCTCACCCTGCCCATACCTAAAAAGCCAAGACTAGTAAAAACAACACTCAAACATAACTTTCTATTCCACAATGTCCAAAGAGCCCAACAGAAACCACACTTCTCATTGATTTTTTTTTTTTTTGGTTGACATTGGTGTCCAGGACTCTTAAGAGGGCCTTGACTTATCCCCCAGGCAAGTGTAGCTCCCCCATTACACACACACACCTCATGGATCGTATGAGGTCAGCAAGACAAACCTCTTCAGGTTGACACTGACATTATAAAATAAAGAAAACCAAAAACTATGGGGGGTACCCCATACTGGTTCCACAAGAAACTCATACATGACTGAATCAAATAAAATTTTGCACAATAAAACTAGCCCAATCTCACACATGCACACAAGGGTATGAACAGAGATTTTAAAACCAGTGTCAATTTAGTATATTTCAGATGCACCCCCTTAACCGTTCCCTTGTCCCACAACCAAGACAGGCTTTACTCTCAAGCTGTATACCTGCCATTCCCTGAATAAGACTCCTCCAAACATTCCGATCAGCTAGGGGCAGGGCCCAATCGAAAGAGTGGAATTGCCATTACTAAAATTTAATCTGAAGCACCAATGAGCCTCTTAAAGCCATTAAAAAAACTTCATAGATTAGTTTATATGTGTATCTTACATACAGCAACAATCAAATAGATCTAATGGAAGTTTCAAGGTTGATTAGAAAGCAACACCTGCAATATATTAAGCACAGTCCGGATTACGTCTTGATCCTTCAGGAAATCAACACTTTGACGCGCCTTCCCTATGATCTCAACCCATTTCTGCATCAAAAGAAATGGCGTGCAATAGCTTAAGCCACAAGCTAGGAAGACATCTTGTGCATATTGTATGAGTGTATCTGTGTGTGTGTGCAAGAGAGAGAGTTGGACAAGCAAATTCCAAATCAAAACAAACCTGATTTGGGAGCTCCATCAACCTCTGAAGGTATTCATCCCGCTTCTGGGGATCAGATTCCGCTTGTATCATGTGACCAACCTGAAAATAAAAAATAAAAAGAAACAGTAAAATCTAGCATAAATCCTCTGTTAACAGATTTAGTAAGGACATATAAAATACATACAGATTCATAGAACGTATGAATCTGGTGTGGCTCAAGATCAGCTATGGTTGTCGGAAGGCCTGTTAGAAGTTCAGACACAAATGGTTCATTCTCTCCAACCTGAGAATAAGAGACGCATATCATCAACGTGTAGTAAGTTTCCACTCCCCCCCCCCCCTCCTTTGTGCAAGCGCATGGGGGAGAGCACAGTGCCAAATAGAAACACAAGGGTCACTGTACCAGAAATATACAAGGTTTTCAACACCAACTGAAATTAGAAAATTCTAAAGCAAATGTTACCTGTACAATTACAAACTTCCGCTTGCACTTCTGAACAATTTTCAAGAATGTGTCACAGGCCATATCCTGAAATGAATTCAATACATGGATTTATAAAGCAAGAACATGCAAAAAAAAAAACATAAATAAAATAATAACATATAATTTTATATAAAAATAGAAAAGGGGGGGGGGGGATATAGGACAGATTGAAAATTGGGCATATCTTTGAAAACGTTTGTGTTCAAAAAGGGAATCCCCAACTCATTAACATAAGTTTAATTTTAAATTAGACAATTCAGAAACTAGACACACCACAAATTGCAAATATTTGGTATTAAGGAAAGTTTTAAGGGGAATCCATGCAATTTATATATATATATATATATATATATTTATGGCGACATTAATTCAGTCCAAAGCTTTCAATCTAATAAGACCATTGTTATACAAAATGGTAATAGAAGGGTGGAGATAGAAAAGAAACAGTAAATCTTCAAATTTTAGACTGTACTTCAGGAATCATTTTCTATTTTGTCGAATAAATTAGGACATAATTTTTATGCGACATTACTATCCATAGAGACATTCTACATTATGTACAAGTACAATATTTATGCAGACACATCTGGGACAAGGATACAAATACAGACATACACGCAGTCAAACTGTCATATATAGTGGATATATGCATTGTTCACATACAAAATCCCCACAGCTCATTTAACACAGATATAAATACATAATTTCTTGACAACCACTCCCCCCCCCCCCCCCCCAAAAAAAAAAAAGCCAAAAACAGCAATAAATTTAAAAATGTATATCTTTCATGGCTTTCAAAGATTTAAAGAATGTATGCAGAACCTCCCATTCGTTTACTTCTAGCCCCTGGCTTAGCATCTTATACCAGAACATGAAACTTTACAATTATCAAGAACTCAAAGCAAAACCATACTTAAGCGTAAGAGAACATTAGAGGAACTGAAAACATAACATGGGTAAACACTGCAAAATTGCAGATACATGCTGATACTAGTGCTTACTTTAGTTATGCCTTAGGAATCAATGCAATTCTATCATTATTTGTCATATATAATTTACCTTAACATTTACTTAAGGCATCATATTTAACATAAAGAACAATACTCCTTCCAAAAAAAGCTTCCATATCTAAAAATTTTAAGAGTTAAAAATGGGACATGTAACTTTCACAAAGTAATTTTAAACAAGTATGACCACATTAAATTCCAAATCTTATTGTTGACATCTGAGCTGATATATTACACAATTTCTCATCTTAGTAGGTGCAATAACATCTAGATCCTGATATTAAAAATCATAAAATAAAATCACCTGAACTCCTGGATGAGTCTCATGCATGAACTCAAACAACTTATTCACAACAGTTTTCAAGAATTTCCAATGGGCTCTTAAAAACCTTGGGTACTGCCCAACAACATACCTGCCAAGAAAACCAGCAATTACAAATTTGAAACAGGCAACAACAAATACCAAAAATGTAGAACATATTCCCTACAATCAGTTTGTTCTTGGTTCCCCCAATTACCGATCAAGGCATACCATGCCATTGTACTCAGAAACTGCACTATTACCCTAATGGACAAGTAACTAAGAGATTTCATTTAAAAAAATTACTCTAATAGCATGATGGAAGCACCAAAATGTGGTATGCCTAATGGGTAACTGTAGGAGCTGTGGAGGAGCCAGTTGCAGATGCCCAATAAACTTTCGCACCAGGAATACTTACATAATGTTACTAGCAATAACAGCTTTATTATCTTTCCCTTTTGTGATTTCACATAAATTCAATAAATCACGAATGACCATCACCAAGAATCTGTTTTCCTGCCAATATAGTGAAGGTGTCAGAAATGTCAAGACATATTTAGAACCCATACAAATATTGTGGAAGAAAAGGACCATGTTTGATGCATAAATGTAACAACAAAATGGAAACAGCATTTGCATCAGAAAAATCAATGGCTCTTGTATGCATGTTTATCTAGCATAGGAAAAGTTTGACAGAAATAATAGATCAACGAGTTTATTTCCTATATTATGCCAAGCCCAAAGTTAGACTATAAGGTACATGCTCTCCTCATGCCACACTAGTCAAATATCAACTTGAACAGACTAGGAGATATTTCATCCATTAAATTTATCCAAGTATACAACATTTTTGAAAAACAACAGATGATTATAGGTTGAAAAGTTACCATAAACCATTCTCCCAGTGTATAATGGATAATTCACAAAATCCAATGGTAGCATTCACAAAATACAGGTACCATAGAAAGAATATGGGCAGGGTTACCATAACACATTACTACCAAAAGAGAGGAGCAAGATTTCATTTCAAACAAACAATTCTCATACATCATAACAAATCCAGAACCAATCTCTTCTTTTCTAGGAACATGGAGTAAATCATACCTGTTCCTCCATCATGGAGCCAGATATAGATCCTATTGCCCAGCATAATGTGTTCAAGTTGTTCCAAGTCCAATCCTCACCACTCAACTGCTTACTTAGTTTCTTCAACATCTGTGTATACAAGAACAAAGAGGGAAGCACCAACATTAGTGTATCATAAAGGAGGTTATTCACAGTCAAATGCACCAGTTTTTGGGTTACATCTTAACCACTCGATCAAAACGGTCTTACCCCTGTGTAGGACTCGACTTTTTATTAAGGGGAGTGATGGATGATTAGTGGCTCATGGTGGGGAGAGGTTGAAGATAATTATACAATAAATAATAATTTAATAAATGAAATAATACATATTTTGACTAATACATTCAGTTGCTGGTCCATAAAATATTTTTTCCTATTACAGATCACAAACAATTGCCTATTCAACAATATGACTAACTGGAAACCAGCTAGAACATGATTCATTCTCATCATTAGACCGCAAAAAAGGATAATATGTTCACAACTGTTTAAGGATACAATTCCATGCTGTTACCACCACCATTACGATTCAGAGAGACACAGCATAACAGTATCTGTGTCTTATGATTCAGAGAGAGATAGAAATTACAACTGCCATTAGCAATGTACGAGTGGTTTAATGCGATTGACAATGTCTCCTCTTTGTTTTGTAGGTTTCCTCAATGATATCCAATTTTATTTATTTAGAAGATTTCTTCATATACAACTTGTATAATTAGGTTTCACCTCTTTCTAATAAAATTTTACTGATAGAAAATTAGAATAACAGCTGCCATCATAATACTTTACCTGCTTTTCAGTGTCCTCATGATCAAGATGAGACAAATAGATAAGAGTCTCCCTCATTATCTGCACCAGAGAACTTTGATTAACCATAGAAACAGACATTTTAAAATGCATAATGATTAATCCAATGTACAAGCCACTATAACTTAAAACGTTAAATTAATATTTATTTTATTCAACTACTTATCAAAAAAAAAAATTTATTTTATTCAACTAATATCCTCATGGTGAAAAGCCAGGGTGTCAACATCTTGACCCCTGCAAAGCCAGGGTGTCAACATCTTGACCCCTGCAAAGTGAACCAATAAGATACAGAAATATCCATATGATTGATTATTATTACAAGTCAAAGCATGTACATTTAATATATATCAACAGATATCTTAAGGGGCAACATATTTCTTTGTGTTTAGTAATAGAACTATACTCTGTCTTCCTATATGCACCGAACATAACATAAAGATGCCATTACCTAATACTTGTGAAGGACCATCGTTCTTGACAAGCTAGAACTTCTTATTCATCGAAAATGCATCATAACAAGAATGCACATCATTTCAGTTTTATATTTTTTTTTTCCAAGAGGAAGGGTGGCGGAGATGGGTAGCAGCTAGGCTATTGCAAAGCATGGGGTTCAAATAAATGGAGATGCACATCCATATCCAGAGCCTATATATCAAAGTCTATATTCAGATACCAGCAAAAAGAGGTTTATTACCTTGTATTGAACAAGAACATCATTGTCCTTCATGGTCTCACGAACAATATTCCCATTTTCATCTTCAACTATGAGAACCTCTTCAGGCTTAGCCATTCGACAAATCATAAGCATTCTTAACTTTGACATTGGAATGGCAAAAAGCTGCCGCCTCTGAAGAATTTGTGAACCAATGCCATCAACCATACCAGGAAGCATCGGCATCTGATTGATTAATTACAAATACACCAATAAGGCTTTATATGACCCATGATAGTGAGAGAAAGATTGGCTTGTGTCGCATACAAAAGAATTCTAGTTATATAACTGTATGAGTTCACAAGACTGGCAAAAATGTTTGCATAAACACGCATATTACAGAAAAAATGAACATTAAACCTCCTACAGGAAAGAAAATCAGGAACAAGCTTCTCCTCCCAGACCAATTTAGGGTTCTGAAATTTTAAGCCGGACTTTAGAAGCCCATGGATAACAAATCTGTTAGTGAATTTCCCAAAAAGAAAAGAATAATTATGGTTTGCATCAATCCCGAGATGAGAAGAAGAATTCTAAGTACTAATTTGGCATGTCAGTGGACAAATCTTCTCAACATCTTGTTACTAAAAATTGGGCACAGTCCACCTTCCTCCTAACACACAGATCACCACGTTATTTCACATTGAATGTGAACAAGAAAAGTAAAAAAGGAGAAGTGAGAAGGACAAACCATTAAAAAGGCTCATAAGCAAATAAAAAAAGGGGCCACATAAGAAGAAAAAAAAAGCATGTATGAGAAGGTGAACACACCACAAGTGTTAAAAGAAGAAAATAAACTAAGATTTAACTTTGTGATAGTACAAAAACCCAGCCCAAGTCCCAAAACTTTTAGGTCAAGTATATATCCTCAACAGACTAATCATGGTTGGCCACATGTAACTTCATGATAGTTTTTCCAAATTTTCAAGCAGGATCCCTCTTATGCCAAAGGGACAAACAAAATCATCTGAACATATCATTAATACCTGCAGTCCCATCATATTTGCAGCTGCTACTGCAGGATTATCAATGTTATGGTGTGCCTCAAACAGTTCCAAAACCAAGGAATTCCAGTAATCCAAGCAAACCTGTTCAATCATACGGTATGGTGGAAACGATATCATAACCTTGCAAATTTAGTGAGCATGTGTGTGAGATAGAGAGAGAGAGAAACACATACCTTAAAAACCTCAGTGTCGTCCACATATGAGATGTTAGTAAGATATTCAAGACCCGTTAGCAAAGCAGTTATATTCTCTTGAGTAGCTTCTAGCACTCGAATATGAAACTGCATAAAGTGAAGGTCATCAGCTGCATAGTTCTCAAATGCAAGTAGGCAACATGGTAATCAAAGGCTCAAGGAATAATCATGGTTAGAAGTAATGACGGCATGCCAATGTATTCAATTCAACCTAACAGATTTCAGTGAAGCAATAACTCTTAACAACAGAGTGATGATGGCCTGATGCAATCATATAAACAGTTGGAAGTCAGCCAAGAAATGCAGATGAAATAATGTGTAACACCAAACCCTATGGTATAACAAAGAAAATAACATGAAAAAAAAAAAATCCTAGAATTTAGATACAAACAAACAATCATGTGTGCATACATAGTGTTCAAAAAGCACACAAACATGCACGCTCACCTTTTCCATTGTGCGCTTAATTTGCACAGTTCAAGGCAAAGCACATTTTCATGATTACATGTAAAGTTAAACATAATTGTAAATAATTATATAGCAAGTGTTTCCTAACTATATGGATTTCCTTTTGGTAAGTAAAGAGAATCTCGAGTGCAGTCCTATGCCTCTCTAAATTACATGAAAAACTAAGAATAAATGGCCCAATATGCTCTTTTTTTTTTTTTAGTTAATGGCCTGATATGCAACTGGCAAGGTAAGAACTGTCAAGATACAGCCCAAATTTCAGATGCACTCATGTAAATATGGCTTAAATTTTATTATAAATATCGTCCCACGTGACCGGGGAAAAGAAACTTGCCTTGTAAAATGAAGTGAAAAACAGTGCCAAGTTCTGAATAAATGCCTGAAGTTACAACCAAAAAAAAAAAAATACTTTAGTTACGAGCACAGAGAAAAATTAGGCTTTGAGCTCTAAAATTAGAAACACTCACTTGTTCCTCACTACTTCCATGTGCATAAGCCTCAGGGATGTTTGTAGTAGGGGGGAGAATAACCTGTACAACATCAAAAAGACCCAAGAATTCAAGCTAACAAAAATAGAAAACAGAAGAACGATTGAAGTTAAAAATTAAAAAACTAAAAGAATAAAATGTTTAATATATCTACAAATCTTAATTGTCAAACATTCATTTGCAGATAAAACCGTAGAAGTAATTATGCTCAGACACACCTGTAACTGCACCATGAAGATACTATACATCTTAACATACTGCACATTGTAGAAGTCCCCAAAATTAAGGGCTGCAACCTGCAAAAATAAAAAATAAACAGTTACTGCTCAACAATTCCAAATAAAAAACTATAATTACTTGTATATAATTACAGTCGAACAACAACACACCTCAGTTAAGCATTGAAGGGTAAGATTCCGATACGCTGGCACAGGGAAGAATTTTAGGAGTGTCTCAAGCTAAGACACAGACAACAAGGGAGGTAAGTTCCAGTATAATTTTCTTACATAGGGAAAAGGTCAACTACGCAAGAAGATTGTACATACCAATGGTGACTCAAAAATATAACCCAAGGGAATCCATGAAAGGAAAGCATGCAATGTGGACAATGTAGCACGTATAAGCTCAGTTCTTTGAGATGCCGATAGAACATATAAGCATAACTCATGAATGAGTTGAAACTCACTATAAACAAACAAAAACACATTTGTCAATAAGAGATGGATAGACATATAAAGTGAGTTGCAGATTTAAAGGTACTATATCAAAAACAAAAATGATAAGCTCAATGAAATCAAGAAATTGACATTTAATGGTCTTTCTGCACATATAACACACTGTCAATGGATACAGTGTAAACTGTTAATGGATATGGTGTCTTTTGATGAGATATTGATAGTACTTTGAAAGCTCAACCTGAAGCAATAGGGCATTCAAGAACAGGCTGATCTAAAAATAACTGACTTCTGACAATTCAATTACAAAATATTCTAAAAATTCCCCAAATATGCAGAACTTGTCAAGTTCGAGATATATTAGCCCTCACAACTTACAAAGCAGTAGATGCAAAGGAGACAGATACCCAGAGAAACAACAACCTAAAGTACCACTTCACAATATAGCCATCTAGCAATTACCTGTTCAATGATTGCTTAAGATCTTTGATCTTCTGTTGAGTCATCTCCCCCCTCGAGAAATCAAAAACCTCTTCACTTAGAAGCTGTAAGGCAACAGCCAAAGTTACTTGCATATTCCACAACCAAATTAAATGAATAAGAATAGATCAATAGACTTACTTTTAGTATAGCCATGCAATTCTCACAAATTGTTTCACTAGTTTTAGCTGCTGCAACAAGATCAGGAATAAAGCTTCGCCATCTGACTGGCCACTCATGCTTCAATATCTGTATATAGAGTACACATTATTACTAGAACATGAACTAAAGTCAATTTATATTCATATAAAAACAAGCTAGAATTAATTAAACAGAGAATTTGTGAAGGAAAAATTATAATGCAAGGTCACAACATCTACAACTCAATTAGAAGTGTCTGAATTATAGTTAAATGATTAAATTCACCATTTCCTAACAGGTTAAGCTTTTGAGATAATCGATAATTTAACATAGTATCAGAGCAAGAGATCCTAGGTACGATCCCTAACTCCACTCTACCTCCCATTTAAAATGTTAAAAATCCCACGTGGGCCTCACTTATTAAGGGGGAGTTTGGACCCACACGTGAGTGGGAGTGTTAAAATTATAGTTAAATGATTAAGTTCACCAATTCCTAACAACTTAAGTTGTTGAGACAAGTGGTAATTTAACAAGAAGAATGACTGCAAAGGAGCACGCAGTCACTATTGCTCAGCTTCAGCTACAAACAAGCAAAACATGCCTCCATCCAAAAAAGTAAAATAAAATAAGAATCTCCCAGCTGTCATAAACCATCATGCATGCTTGCTACAACAAATTACAAAATACCAAGGGCTACAGTTATCATCCGTTAAACAAAACTTAGGGGGATAAAGCAGAATCTACCTGAACCAATATAACATTGAGTTTGTTGACATACAGTCGTTCAATTCGAAAAGAGGACTCATTACTAGAAAGCTGTGCAAGAAAAATTAAAATGTAAGAAGAAATATAGTTGTGAAAGCATGTGATGCCAACAGAAAAGATGCAAACCAACGAAACTCCTCTCCTGGGGAGAAAAAATATCACTATATGAGCTGCACCTGCACAATGACATCAGATATGTAATTTTTCATTCCATCTCGCTGTTCAACAGGCAATGCATTCCACCGGTACTTAATAACTCCTTCTAGGACCTGGTATAGAAGCACAGAAATACATACTTTGATCAGCATTCAGAATAATAATTGCAAATTCAAGAGGAAATATTCTAACACCCTTTCGAACAACTAAAATTCAAGAGGAAATATTCTCTCTCAAGTAGAATGCATTAGTTTTTCAGAAACAAAAACAAAAACCATTACTTAGCCAGTTGAATGCATATACAACAAATTAAAAACATCGATACAATTGTGCCAAGCATGGTTGTCAAAATCGCGATCCGGATCGTAAAATCGCACGATTTTACGATCCCACCTCACAAAAAAGTTTAAAATCGTAGCAGGATCGCAAAAATTGTAAGATCGTATGGGATCCTACCGATCCTACCATTTGGCTTGATTTTTTTTTTTAAGTGAAATTCATTTGGGTTAGATAATCCACCTAAACCCACAAGCCCAACGGGTTATCAGAAGCCCAATAATGAATTGAAATCCCAAATTTACCCCTATGTCAACATAAAATCTCAAAAAAACCTATAGTACTTAAGTTTAACGTTTTGGATGTTGATACTAGGAAGGATATAAATGATGAAATGGGATATGACAATGACAGTGATTAGATTAGAAAAACCTTAGAATGGGAATTCTCTTTTGGATTTCATATTTGTAATTAGCTAGTTTACCTTAGATTGAGAATTCTCTTTTGGATTACATATTGTAAATTTGTAGTTAGCTAGTTTTTATATGCTAACTAGGCTAACTTATTTAGGATTTGGAACTTAGAATTTGGAAAACATTTTCCATGTGTAGATAATATTTTGGTACTTAGTTGCTAATTAAACATGTACTGAACTTTTTAGATACATTATGTCAAAAGTTAAATATATTTTGTTTCGTTAGAATGACATAAGAACGATGTAGTGCGTGCAAATTACATTTTATGATGCAATTTTTTTTTTAATGGATGGATTCATATTTTAAGTGATTATATAACATACAAAGTCACTATCAATAGGTTTTTTGCTTAAAATCTGAAAATAGATAGGATCTTACAATCCATGATCCGATCCTACGATTCACGATCCTACCTACCTCTCATGATCCTACATAGGATCCCGATTTTGACAACCTTGGTGCCAGGAGTCACTAAGTAGATGATATGAAGACACAGAAGTGATCCTAGAATCATCAACATTAACAATTAAGCCTGTATAGGCTCTACAGAGACTTTATATGAGATCTTATTGCCCTGTGTGGGGCTTGCAAGACCAATCTGTACATGTGTCAGAAGGCCTTTTGGCCAAGGGAAGAGTCAAAGATCTTGAGTCCAAGGCTAGTGTTTTGAACATCTAAGATGCCTTTTAAGTATTTTTTATCATGCACAAGGACTGGAATCTTTTTGGATTCAGGCAAGCCTATGAACTATTTCATTTAGCTACATACACTATATGTGAAATTCAAATGCATAAATCCAATAGACCTAATAGCAATTTATTTCCAAGCAAATGGCATACATTATTTTCCATGAAGCTTGACCCATCAAATTAATTTACAGGTAGATACAAATACACATTACTGAGATTGATCCATGACCCCATCCCCACACGCCTTTATCTATGAGGGGAGGTGCCATTTGGTCCAAGGCCCATATGCCACGTCACACAGAGAAAACTTATAAGATAAAGTTTTACAAAACTAGAAATATCAACAAAACTACCAACAGATCTAAGAAAAATACTGATGAAGCACTACTCCATGTGCATAAGGAATCCATTGATAGGTTGTGGAAAGATTGAATACAGATGCAACAACAAAATTGAAGAACAGAAAATAAAAGATTAAAAAATACCTAGACACCTAAGGTTGGTTAAACTTAACACCAGACCATTGGAAAATTTCCATGAGCTATTTTATTAATCAATTAAACTGTATAATAAAACTAAACCCAGGGTTCCTTAAATAGAGTTGCAATCTTCTTATCCTAGTAGGAATAGAAAATAATTTTACTACCCTAGTAAGAAAAGGAATTAAACTCCTAAGCCAAATAGGAAAAGAAAAAAAAAACCAATTAAATAAATAAATCCTAAACATTTAATTAATCAGGCTTAGGTCTTAAGGCCCAATTAGTAGCAAGCTCCATCCATAATGCCGCAGGTGGAGTTGTCTACTCACTCTTTTTTTAATAGATACAATAGGAATTTCAAACCTATGGCATCCAGTCCATCATGATTTCTCTTGCAACGTGGCCAAAACACCAATGAGATTCTTTACCAATTGAGCTAATTGGAACCACGTTGGTCAGACCGTATTCTTTTTGGGTCTACATCCATAAGGTTGTGTAATTGGAAGCCTATATCTTGTATCCACATCACTATCTTTCTAACAAAATATAGATCAGCTATTTTCTGGCTAATTTAAACCAAAGCAATTGGATATTCTACCAAGCCCATACAACATGTCCAATCAATAGAAATAGTCAGCACCCCACCATTGTCATATATGATATATTCCACACCAGCATCATATTCATAGTTAGCACATTCATCATAGTTAAAAGCTCTAGCTCCGTATCAAGGTCACAGTAACCACAATAACGATAAACAGGGAAGAAGAGAGGCAAGGAAATTGAATTTTGACAAAAAGACCCACACCCAGTTTCTCTAACTTTGGCTCCACTATTGTGATCATGATATTCCTATTCAAAAGTCCTTCCCTATGTTGACAGATAAAAGAAAGTTTATTTTCGAAAGGTAGAAAAAGGTGAATTCTTTCTTTCTCAAGCAAAATTAAAATTAGGAAAGTATAAAAACTGATGTGCTTACAAACAAAAAAGTAAGAAATCTGAGTATCTAGGCTCTTAGCCCTCTCTCGTATGATTCAATCCAGTTCCCATTTGCCAAAATAAAAACCAAATAGCGAAAACATCAACCAATTAATTTCCCAAAACCAATGCTCTCACAGGACCTCATCTTTTCTCAGAAATAGTAACATATTGCCATGCCAGCCAGCATTTGGAAAAGACCATGTTTGAATTAGAAGTACAAAACCATCATTTCACTCTAATTATGCAAGCAAAAAGATGAAAAAAAGAAAAGAAAAGGCAAAGCATGAAAATGCTGAAAAATGCATAACTTATATTCACACACGTCCTTCAAAAAAACATATACCAAATAAGCGATAGCTTTTATGCCCCCCACACCCCCCCCCCCTTCCCCTCCAATAAACAATCCAGCACACAGCATCAAAGTGTTAAAAGAACGTTTCTTTCTTGGTTCATCTATAAAATTTCTTACAACTTATAAGTAACAAGAAGCTTGTTGTTAACCATTAATTTGCAATATCCAATGCTCAACATGCAATTCCCCGGAAGCTAACATTACTGATACAAGCATTCCATTGGTATGAAACTAAAATTTTGAGATGACGCACACTGCACAAGCCCAAGTATTAATTGATTACCACTAAAGTTCCTTGACAATCATTTCTAGGGGTTATCATTTCCAATAGCAAGAGCTTTCGTCCCACTCATTAATACTATTCTGTGCACTGATACAACTCCATAGATCCAACTAAGTTAACATTCAGCCACCATTTCTGAATCCTGTGAGCTAACTAACACAACCTAAAGACCAGACTGCATTTTTTTTCCACAATCTTCGCAAGACTGTCGAAATGGAGCTAGAGTACTGTCCAACAACCACAGGATGCAAAAGAATAATAAATAACAAATAACATATCAAATTAACCAGGGGACTCATTTCATCTCACATGATAGGGTTTTCAGAAATCTAGGCTAGTGTTCCAATAGAGACACTCATGGCTAAACAATTAGAAACAGGAGTTATTTCAAAGATATTGGTATTGACCAGGAACAAGCTGTTCTTCCTGAGTCACATATATTATAAACACATGATTCATGGTTACTAAAAGAGATACGATCATGCTAGTGAATTATGCCGATATATCTAATCACTTTAATCTCACCTAATGACCTAAAACGTATGGCACTCCGTAGAATGCCTTAGACCTACAATAGATGCTTATGATTGAGAATATTCAAATTTAAGCAATAAAAGCATTACTGGTACAAGTTGTTATTGCAATAAGTCAACTAACCTGCAGGGCAAAGAACTTGGTGTTTAGGTTCTTTGTATTTTGAAGAATATGCATAACCTGGAGCCACATATCTGGATTGTTTTGCAAATCACGCAAAATCTGGTCTGCTGCAGTCCTCTGGTCACCAACATAGAGTGTGAAGGGCATAAAAAATTAATGAAAAAAAATATACACACAATAAAACAAATGCATAGTGAAAATACAAAATTAAGCTTATATTTCACTACAATATCCATATATCAAAAAAACCATGCATTCAGATTAAAGACCAATATACCAGCAGAAATAACATTCCAGATTTGAGTAAATGATAGTTCTACAATGATTGCAACCAAAGAAAAATTTACCAATTGACATAAATGTTGTGATTGAGCCCAAGACATTAACATTCAGTTTAGCAAGCAAACCAAAAAGGTGTAAAAGAATAATGCAAGTTTGTCAAGGCATCACATCACACTTCATTTATAAAAATATGGATGCATAAATCATAAGCCTATTAATTGCAACAGTTCCCGCCAAAAAGAACTCATAAGTGAAAAATAATTCCTTGAACATAACCAAGTAGAAGAAAGTCTTTCAAAATATTTTTTTTTTTTTTTTTATATAAGTAATCGAGATTTTATTTCACATGAAAGGAATTACTCTATGTTCACGACAGTAAACATAAAGCACCTTAAAGAATAAATCTGTCAAAATATTTCTTTTAAAAGAGTCCTTCTCAAAAATCAAAAATCATTAACAGAGTTTATCAATATACATATTAATCATCATTTGCTATGTTAAGGCCAGTTTGCTTAACCGGCTGTTCTTATTTGTAAACACTACTTGACTTATGAAAGATAATAATGATAATGGGTTATTAAAAAAGGAACGCACTACTTTGCCCTACATTAGTATAAGTAAGTGGCTTAGAAATTAAAAGTCAGAATTCCTCGCATTCAGAGAAGGCATTGTTTAGTCACTATTTTAAGAACTACGTAAAACCAGGACCAAAAATAAAAAAGACGCAATGTAATTTCCCACAGGTTACATTTCTTAGCAGCCAAACAGTGAGCAAGAAAATGAAAGCACAACAATAACACCAACTATGTTAAGTATGATTAATTCAATAGCATTTTCCACAATAATTCGTCGCAGACTAAATGTACTTTCTATATTCTAAAGAACAAAATAGTAGAACAATTACTACATTCCAATCATTGTTTCCCTAATTTCTGGGCAACATAACACAGGGTTTAAGAAGGCAAAACAATACAACCTCAATATGTAGAAATTGAACCACAAAGCCCAGATCACAATGCCTCTCACTAGGAGTTAAAACCCTAATTTATTTCCCGAGAAAACACACCCAAACTTAACCCTAAATACACTGATAGCAAAGGTTTATAAGTACTAAACCCTAAAGAATTGAAAAATGAAAATTTCCCTCCATTTCCCCTAACTTTCATACGAGCCAAACAGAGAGAGTAACTAAAAAGAGAGTGAGTGACTGTTTCAAATAACTCCTTTGAAGCAAACTCTTTAACATAGTTTAAACCCTAGAACTCTCTAGAGTTTAACTTTTTCCCTCGAATTTTCCTGCGAACCAAACAGAGAGAGCAGAACGAAAAAAAAAAGAAAAAAAAAAAAAGCAATCTCTCACCTCTTCCTTAGATCCGGTGCCATAGAAGGCCGCAACGGTGGCATCTAGCAAAGCCACATCGATCGGCTGGCTCAAATCCCTAAGCTTCTCGGCCGCCATCGCCGAAAAACCACCACACAACACAAACTCACAGATAAACCCTAGAGAAGAAAACGTACGGTCCGAGCAGTGCCAAAGCACCGAGAACGAAAACCCTAGAAAATAGAGAGAGAAGAAGAAGAAGAAGAAGATTCTAGAAAGAGATAAAGGGAAAGAGGTTCAAAAAAGAGTTTTAAGGAGAGGAAGAGCAAGAGAGAAAGTGAGGCTGGGGTTTTATAAGAGAGAGAGAGATATATATATATATATACACACATACATATAAAAGACAGCTTGAAAATGAAGCAGAGTTTTAAGAGAGGGACTTTAAAAAAATTGGGTTTTTTTTTTTTTTTTTTTTTAAATGGACGCTTTGTCTAATTTTCTTTCCCTCCTGTTTGCGAGTGATGTTGAGTGAGAGTGAACTGTGTGTGCGTGAGAGAGAGAGAGAGAGTTTGGGGCCCTTGAGTGTAGAAATGGCTTAAATGGTTGCACTATTGGTTGTTTTTTTAAAAAGGGGTTTAAGAAGAAGATGGGCTTTTGTTGGTCAACAAGTTGTCATGGAATAATGGTTTTATGGAATTTTTACTACTTTATGAGAGAGTACTACTCCGTATGTGTATTATGAGGAGACTGAAGAATAAACTATTGAATGGGATTGGGAGAGGCATGTCACTGTGACAACTAGGTATTATGTATGGCTTTTTTTTTCCTTTTTCTTTTTCTTTTTTTACCTCAAGGTTTAGAGAAATGGAATGTCTACCACGATATTTTCACAACAAATTTTAAATAATAGTTTGTTACAAGCTGTTAGCGGTAGGCAAAAAGAGTCATTTCAATAATGGATTCAAATTAGAACCATAAATAACTTACTACCTATAATTTTTTGTGAAAATATTATAGACACAACATTTTCTCTCAAGTTGTTTCTTAAAAAGAACGCTTCTCTCAAGTTTTTGTATGACTTTTTTGTTTAGATTTTAACATTATTTTGTTTATTTTCAAACCTCACTTTTCTAAAAGTATAAGTATATTTTAGTCTACTTTCAAAAAAATAGCAATTAGCAAAAAGTTCATAAGTTGTTGCCAAACACATACACTTTCTAAGATCGTCTTTTGTCTTCTTTTAATCAATAAAAATAAAAATAAATAAATATCTTGCCTCTTGTATTATGTTTATGTGAGTTTTTTTTTTTTTTTTTTTTGGTGTTTAACACTATATTTTGAAAACACATTATAAACTGTTTTTAGTTTTTAAGTAACATTGCTTAATAGCATTGTTTTAACCCACACATACTGACACAAATCATAAAATGACTCTCTCTCTCTCTCTCTTTATTTCTTTGTGTTTTCACTTTATGGGTTTCTCACTGGTTTGAGTTGTTTCTATTAAATTCGAAAATAGATGAGCTCAAAACAATGAGACTCTGAAAACCATAAAGCCCACCCATAAAAGAAGGAAACCCATAAAACCCATCTCTCTCTAATTTTGTTGTAATTTTATTTTTAGATAATATTAGGTTTTTTTTTGGCTGGGGTTATGTGATGGTGATTTGATATTGAGCTCAATATTTGGTATTGTAATCGTTCGAAGTACAATGAGGGAGATGGAAGAAGATACAGAACAAAAAGGAAGAGTTGTTAGCCTGTTAGGCATGGGAGTCTCTCTCTCTCTCTCTTCAAAAAAAAAATCACTGTTCATGTTTAAAAAGTTATACACTTTTTTTCTAAAAACACACACCCATACCAAATAACCAATTGTGTTTCTTCAGTTTTGAAAATATATATTATTAGCAGTGGCGGCTCCAGAAATTTTGTTTAAGGGGGTCATTAAGAAACTTAAATTAAAAAAAATTTAATAAAAAAGAGAACTTGAATATATCAAGTTATCAACAACAACAAAAAAAAAAAAATTACAATTTCCTTCTACAAGTTTTCAAATTTTGAATTGTTACATGATAGTTCATAAACAAAGTTTAGTTACAAAATCGATTGTAGCCTTAGGCTACAAACTTACTCAATATCTTTTTATTGGAGGTGAATTTTGACAAATCCACCATTGGATTACATCTTCTTCTTATATCCTCCATGTTTGCAAAATTTCAAGAAAATTAAAGATCAATAGCTATGTCATCAATAAATTTTTAAATTGCAAGTTTTTGTAATTTAAAATTATGCATAAAATATAAGATTATAGATTATATAGTAAATAATATCCGATTGACACAAAAATTAAAAATTGACATGTGTATTAAGAGCGTAAAGAACATGTAATTCAACGGTTAGATTTTCAAAATATGCAGTAATATTTATTTTATTGAGTAAGTTTGTAGCCTAAGGCTACAACCAATTTTGTAGCTAAATTTTGTCCATAGTTTATTATGAGTATTTATTGCCAATGTGGGTAGCTATGACCATTTTATTTTGTTAAGTTTGTCTAACATTTTTATTTTTATGCAATTGTTATTATCTATTAATTTGTCATTTATTTTATAAAAATATTTTAAACTTAACTCATTGGCTCTGTATTAATTATTGACGCACACAACCACATTCATTCATACATAAAATAATATATTACGTGTCTACTTAACCAATTAAATGCTTGAATAATCACTAACTTTACAATTTTTCTTCTTGAATTTTTTTGACTTTATAACAAAAATTTATTATAACATAATAACAATACACACACATGTAATAAACCCTCTCTATTTTCTAATTATTAAATTATATAAAGTTATATTATATTAAATATATTTATACTGTACACACAAATATCCGCACACATTATTATTCACACAAATAACATTATAACAAAAGTAATGCATACAATTAATATTAGACACACTCACACACATAAAATATAAATTTATAATAAAGAGTGACACTTACAGTTCATAAATACTTACTCGTACTCTTAGAGTTGGAAATACTTGTAGTAAGAGTGATTAAGATTTAAATTAAGGTGTGCAAAAATATTTTTAAGAATAAATTGAAGTATTAAACTAACAAAAAAATTATAAATATATATAATACTTTAAACACGTATTTTCATAATACTTTTTAAATCACAGTTTTCACCTTATTTTGAAAACCAATACGTAAACACTGCTATCAAATAGAACCTTAATTTCAAATGTAATGATTTAGGTGTTGTCTTTGTTGAAAAATAGGGCATGGTTGCATCTTAAGTTTACATTGATTTTGACAAGTTTCTAAGTAGCATATAATAAATTTGTGACTTTGTAATATACTAGGGGTGGAAACTAGTAGCATTTAGGACAAGAAATGCCTCCATATACACCCAAAATGAAACTCTAGTGCATCTGATTTGGAGAAAAGAATTCATAAATAAATTTTTTTTTTTTTTTATCATGCTCAAAATCAGTTGTTACATGTTTCATTTAGAATCTAGAAGACCTATAAAGATCATAAAGAGCTAAGACTTGATAATGGTGTTGTGTCGGCCAAAGTTACTTTGATGCTATTAAGTCAACACTCACAAATAATGTGAAAATAGACGATGTCTATTAGTGTTCTCACATTCCTTGATACGCACATGGATGGATGCATATACAGGGTGTTCCAACCTTTCCCCATATTTTTCCCCCTTGTCATGCCAATATGGTTCGTTGACTAATGATTTTAGATCGCTATACGGTCAAGCTGGGATGAATGGACAAATTGGTAGCCATTAAGTTTCATACAAGTTGACGGCCCACATTTCCCTCTATCATTGTGTTAATCAAATATCGCTAGTCTATTTCTTTCTACCCTTCATTCTCTCTCCCATTTGTCAACAAGCCTGACTCATATTTAAGGATTCTAAAATTAAATTTTGAATATTTGCATGCTTATATTTCCTATGAGGGTCTAGTATAATAAAATGTAAACATAATTACTACCGTTAGTAAAAACCTCAAGGAGATAAATATGTCGAAAAAATATTATTTCTCAAAAAAAAAAAATTGATATATGGTTGTTCAAAATGGGTACTGTCTTTTTTTTAGTTAAATTTATTATCTTTATTTTTGAAGATATGGCAAACTATAAGATATTAAAAAAAACTACTATAATTAAAATTGAATTACGAAATATGTGTATAAACTTAAAAAGTTTCATTATTTATTTTAAATTATTTAAGTCATTTATCATAAATTTTTTGTTGTATTAATAAAAGTTAAGTCTTACATGTCAAGTTTTGTGTTATGTTTTTTTTTTTTGAAGCATACAATGTGCTTTCACTACGTAGCAGACTATTAATACACTAATAATGTGGTATAATAAAACTATAACGTTCTATTACAAATATTTTAGTAGGAAGAAATAGAATGGGTATAAGAAAACACTCATTTTTTTTTTTTTTTAGATAGTTACAATATGCTGTTAATTCTGCAACTCAAACTCTTTTCCCCTAGACCTCTAAGTACTTTGTACATGGAGAAATGTCAATTAACCTACAAGGCTCTTGGCCTCATTAAGGACGGCAATTTTGTTCCGCCCCGCTTAACCGGCCCCTCCCCGCGCAGGTTTTCCCTGTCCTCAAAGGTGGTGGGTTGGAGATGGAGCAAGATTTTAGCTCTGTACCACGGGACGGAGTAGGGATGGGTTTAGACTTTTTAGACCCACCCTGCCCTACTTTGCCCCATCCCCGCCCCGCCCCCGCCCCGCTTCGCTCCACGTTGATAAATGTTATAATTGTAAATTTTTCATATCTTAAAACTCTATCATTTAAACAAACATATCAATATTAGCTTATTTGATTTTACCTAATGCAGCTCTCTGCCTCTATTTTGTTATTTGTTATACTTTGAGATTTTTGTTTTTGTTGTGATATTATCTTGTTAAACATGCACTTGGATAATATTATACTTTTTAAGTAAAAATTAGTTCGATTTGGATAGATAAATTTAGTCAGAATTTCGAGTATATTTTATTAATTTAAACATGTTTTATTAAAAAAATTGTAATATTTGTGGGACAAATTAACAAAAGTAAGTTTTACTTCTGGTCGAGTAAGATTTAGCTTTGCACCACGGGTGGCTAAGGTGGATGGGTTTAGACTTTTACCCAATCTCACCCTCGTTTCGTCTCTATCCTCTCCCCCCACCCCCACTCCCGCCCGTCCGCATTGATAAATGTTATAATTAGCGAATTTTTCTATAATTCTAAAACTCTACTATTTAAACAAACATATCAATATTACCTATTTGATTTTACCCAACGTATCGCTCTATTTTGTTAGTTTTGTTATACTTTGAAATTTTTTGTTGTTGTGATATTATCTTGTTAAACATGCACTTGGATAATATTATACAGTTTTTGCTAAAAATTAGTTTGATTTGATAGGATAAATTTAGTTGTAATTTCGAGTATATTTTTATTAATGAAACATGTTTTATTAAAAAAATTGTAATATTTGTGGGACAAATTAACAAAAAGTAAAGTTTACGTAATGCAGAAGAAGATTTTAAATTTCTGTACCACGGGGCTTATATGGTGGATGGGCTTTAGACCCTTTGCACTCCACCCACCCGTTTTGCCCTATCCCTCCGCCCTAATCTCCGCTCCGCTCCGCATTGATAAATGTTATAATTGTGAATTTTTCATACCCTAAAACTCTATTATTTAAACAAACATATCAATATTAGCTTATTTGATTTTACCCAACGTGGCTCTCTGCCTCTATTTTGTTATTTGTTATACTTTGAAATTTTTGTTTTTGTTGTGATATTATCTTGTTAAATATGCACTCGGATAATATTATACAATTTTTGCTAAAATTTAATTTGATTTGATAGGATAAATTTAGTTGTAATTTCAAGTATATTTTTATTAATGAAACATGTTTTATTAAAAAATTGTAATATTTGGCAAATTAAAAAGTAGAGTTTTACTTCAGCGGTGGGCTTCACAGGTCTCTAAGTGCGATACTGCAGAAGAAAAAAAATTTTTCACGCCATACTGGGCATTTATAATGGGCAAATAAACCATGCTGGCGGGGGTGAAGATCTCATCCTTCGGCCATGCCCCACCCCATTGCCATCCTAGGCATCATTCTTCTATATTCCCTTAAATCATTAAATTTTCATTCCCCAAAATGGAAGGAATCTAAGAGAATGGAATTAGGTTTAATAAAATTTTCACTAAAACTTTCAAAATACTCTCATACATTCAACAATTTATTTTTAAATAAGGGTTTAATATTAATATTGTCATAAAATTATTTAATTCATTTTCTATGTTACACCCAAATAAGGTTACGTATCTCCCATTCCACTTCATTTTTTTATGAACTTCCAAATGAAGTGTCGAAGTTTGTGCTTTTCACCTTAAGTTTGATAGTTAAGATAATTTCTAATAGTGTATTATGACTAGATCCATTAAAGTGTGTTGGGTTGGAGGTGTTTTAAGGAATAGGGGAAGAAAAAGATGAGAGAAAATGTTATTTTCTTTTGTTTGATATGGAAGAAAATAGGGTGAAAGGAAATTGGGGTCAAGTGAGTTTTTCTCCTTAAGCCTACAAAAATATGTCTCTCCAAAATGAAGAGAAAACACATGGAGAAAACTCGAGGGAGGTAAATATCATGAGTACCCCCAACTTTTCCATCCTTATTCTTTAATAATAAGGTCATAATAGTAATTAACTCTATATCATTCTTTTTTGTTGAGAAACGACTTTATAGCATTCTACTTTTTCCACTATCTCTACCAAACACACAGAGTGGAAAACACAAATGTTTCATATTTTCACACTTTTCTATCATCCCGACCAAAAGGAGCCTTAGTCTGACCAACATTTTCTTTAGGAGTTTTGGTTAGTTTTGTGGCTTAGTAATTCAATAATTGGGAGTGGAAGATTTGAATACTGGACGTCTTTGTTGAAATCACCAAGATATTTCAATTAAGTTACAATGTTCTTGACACCAACCTTTTATTTAAGAACTTATAAAATTTAGGTTTTTTTTTTTTTTTTTTTTTTTTTTTGATAATTATAATGGGGGAGTGAAATTTTTGAACCCTGAATATCCTTAAGGCTCTTTACTATCAAATTTTGGTATTTCTTCTGGGTTTTGGTTAATTTTGTGATTTGTAGAGGCAATCTCATGAATTGAATAGCCTTTTCTTTAACGACACAGAAAAAATTTGACCATCTTTCAAAGCTTGGTTTAATTTAATAACTGAAATCATCTATTATAATATTTTCTCAAAAAGAAAAAAGAAAAAAAAATCTACCATAGCCTAAGACTCTTCTCAAAAAATAAAATAAAATCTTAGACGATGATTTAGTGTGTATTTGGCAAAAATTATTTTACTATTCAACTTATTTTTGCTACTATTCGTGGGTCTCACGGTACTATTTCAGCTAACTTTTACCTTTATCTATAGTACTTTCAGCAAAAAGTTTTCAGTTTCAGCAAAATAAGCGAATCCCAAATAGACCCTTAGTGTGCGTTTGACATTGGCTCAAAAAGTTAGTTTTTTTTACTATTCTGCTTATTTTTGCTATTATTCAGCTTATTTTTAGTACTATTCATCGGTTCTATTGCACTTTTGTTACTATTCATGGGTCTCACTGTACTATTCATTTATCTTTTAGCTTTATTTACAATACATTCAGTAAAAAATTTATAATTTTAGCTAAACAAATTGTTTTTTTTTTTTTTGGTAAACAGGGTAATTGAGATTAACTAAAAAACAGCAGATACAACAGCTTGGGACCGTACATACATGGTTCCCACAGCATCAAGAAAGCAACATCAGCCGGGGGGGGGGGGATGGAAAATTACAAAATCTTGAGAAAGCAAGGCACCTCTCCTAGTAAGAGCATCGGTATATTTATTTGCTTCTCTATAACAATGTTGAATTCGGACTCAGAATTTTCTTTAATCCCTCTTTGCAATCAGCAATAAGAACGTCATTACCATGAGTTTTCTCTTCACCATTCAGTAACAGGTCTACCACAATCTTCGCATCCATTTCAATCAACACATTAGTCAAGTTCAAATCAATGCATAAATTGATTCCATCCCTTAGCGCCCATAGTTCTGCCGCCACACTTGTGGTATGGCCAATAGCTCGAGCATAACCACGCACCCAATTCCCAATGGAGTTTCTAATAATACCACCACCACCAGCTTTGCCTGTATTACCCAAGGAGGACCCGTCGGAGTTTAGCTTAAACCAGTTTTCAGGAGGAGGGAGCCAATGTACCTGAATAGAGCATGTGGTGCATTTAAGCCTTTCGTTTAATCCAAGGTAGGAAAACTCTGAAACTTTGGCTAATGTTTCAGCCATGTTTGGTTTAAGAGTGGTATGGTCCCTAAAAATTACCTTGTTCCGCCGTAGCCATAGACTCCAAACTCCAAAGGGGAAAATAATTCCCCACCTAATGCCAATACCAGCAGCCTTGTGGGATGTGCAGTTGATTTTGAGCCAGTCCGAGAGGTTTGCACCATAAAATAAGTTAGGGTGGATGGGAGGAGGGAAGGAATCTCAAAAAACTCGAACCTGAGGACAATCTCTAAGCATGTGCAAGATTGATTCCGTTGCGGAGTTGCAAATCGGACAACAAAGGGGGACGTTGAGGCCTCTAGCAGCAAGGACTTCTCTAACTGGTATGCTTTTATGGAGGCATTGCCATAAAAAGCATTTGATTTTAGGTAGAGTGATCGTCTTCCAAACCCACTTCCCTGCAAAAGATCCGTATGGGTGGTTGTTATTGTCCATACAAGCCAGCTTGTAGGCTTCTTTGAGATCAAAATCCCCATTGGGTGAAAAAGTCCATGTGATGCGATCCATACTATTTGCAGCCAAGGGGAAGGGGGTGGCTTTGATTTTTTGCCAGATGGTAGAGGGAAGTGCAAAAGAAAGTCCACTAAGACTCCAATCTCTGTGATGAATAACATCCTTCAACAAAAGATCCTCCTCCCCTCTTTGAAAAGGACCTTCAATCATATTTCTCAACGACCCATCATTCAACCATTTATCATGCCAAAAGGATAAACCACTATTCATACCTGCTATTCATTTAGTGCCTTTCATGAAGATTGGTTCAACTTTTTTAAGAGCTGCCCATGTGGTTGAACAAGCTCTAGGTTTCAAAAGATACTGTTTCAAATAGACATTTAAATTTTAAAATAACTTAAAGACTACACATGGACGTATTGCTATTCAGCAAAAAAAAAAAACATGGACGTATTGCTAATGCCAAGAGCCACATTAGTCGTTGTCGAACTCACCGGTGGACTGTTCCTCAAAAAAAAAAAAAAAAACTCACCGTTGGACTCGTTTGATATGGCAAGGTATGGAATTCGTGGGAATAAGATTAGTTACTAGTTAGAACAAGGTTAGTCTCTGACACGCGCTGCAGATCCGCGCGTTACAATGGGTCAACGTTAAAAAATCCGAAAGTAAACAGAACTGACTTGAGGAAAAAAAAAGAACAGTAGTCAAGAAAGACTCTGTGAGAGTCTCGCAAACCACACAACCACAACCACAACCAAAGAAAGGAAGAGAAAACATTGGAATTGAGAGAGTGAGCAGAAATGAACTTGTTCAGATTATTGGGGGACATGACCCATCTCCTTTGCATTGTGTTCCTCCTCCTCAAGATTCGCAACATGAAATCCTGTGCTGGTACATACTTTGTTCTTGCTCAATTGCCTCTTCTTTCTTTTTTTCTCTTTTGCCTTTTCAAGTCAATGTGGCTTGACTTTGTTGTTCTTGTATGGTGCTTATTTGGTTCCAATTAATGCTACAGTAAATAATAGTTGGTGGTTGTTTGCAAAGTTTAACACTTTTGGCTTTGCAACTTGGGTTGAAAATTATTTTCCTTCTTATAATCCTGAATGCCCATTTCTTGTTTTCTAATTTTTTACCTGAATTTTAAGTGCCCATTTTTGTTGGTTCCAGTTTGGTTACTGTTTCTTTAAGAATTACTACTTGATAGGAGAGTGAGTGCAGTTTGTCATCTGAAAATTTCTGAATTTTGTGGGGATTTTGATTTAATACACAATTTCCTAAATTTTGTAAGTACACAGATTTTTTTTTTTTTTTTGAAAAAGAGCTTTTATCTTGCACTTGATACAACATACACGAATGGATGAAGCTGATAGTTTTGGGACTTTTTGTAGAAGTAACCCAGTTTTGTAAGCAAACTTTAGTGCCAGTTCCATGTGCGCTTTGGTGCTGATATGATTTTTATGCATTCAAAAACTGGTGATTGTTAGAAGAATGCAAACGATAGAATGGAAGATTTATATTTTTGAGAAATGAATATGAACAATTTTTCACTCCATTTTCTGTTCTGAATTTCTTTCCTCAAGAATAAGAGTATGTTGGTAGTTTTTCAAATTTCAAGTCCTCCAAGGAATGAAGGGGGTTTCATTTATAGTTGTATTTCTGAAACTTCAACTGGAACCCAGACATAAAATCTAAAAGTATCTTTTTGTCTGAATTTTTTTGAAAGTTGCAAGGTAGTGCTTCATTTAATTTCTCTTACTTACATATATAAAACAAGGTAATGCTTCATAGAAGAATGAGTAGGTTTTCTGGTTGGAAAGTTGTGCTATTTGCTTTTATAAAATTAAATAATTATTTTCCTGGAATCTTTGCACTCCTGTTTCTCATACACAATAATTATCATAAAGTACTGTTTGATGGAAGAACCAGACAGCTTGTTAGTTTATAGTTGCATTCTTGCACAGAAGCCTATTGCGAAATCACTGGATGCTCATTCTTCTTTCCACTTGCCATTCTTCTGCTACTACTCTCTGTCATTTACTCTAGTTTAGAATTTGTAAATTTAGAACCTTGATTCAAGTGTCACCTTAACAAAAGGTGCTTAATAAAAAAAATGCAACTTTTATTAATTTTTTTTTTTTCGCTTTGAAAGTTAATTTAGCATTTATTCCATATCTCTTTGCACTGTTTATTATTTTAATTTTTTTTTAAAAGTATAATCTTTATTGAAAGAGAAGATTACTTCATGTTCATGATGATGAACACAAAGTATCTTAATAAATTACAAAGAATCAAGCAGACCATTAAAGTGAGTCTTGGAACTCAAAAATAGAATTACAAAGTGCAAAAACCCCACGCGTGAGACCAATCAAACAAGGTACGACTCTTTGCACTGGTTATGGATGGACTAATTAATTGATTAAGAAGACGTCCCTTGGTATATGCTTTTTGTAGATGATATAGTTTTAGTAAATGAAACTAGATGTGGAGTTAATGTTAAGTAAGAAATTTAGAGAGATACTTTAGAATCTAAAGGCTTTTGGGCTGGTTGGACTAAAACAGAGTACATGGAATGTAAGTTTAGTAAAATAGAAACAAAGATGAAAGGGTGTTAAGACTCAGGGGTGGAGCTGCGTTGGTGACTGGGAGGGCCAAACGTTTTTAAAATTGTTTAGAGTAGATAAAACTGGAGACTTGGACCATTTTTGTAAGAACTGTCCCCCCCACTAAAAACAATTTGCCCCTTCCCCCCACCTTCCCCCCCCCCCCCACGTTAGTGTTCCTTTCAAACTTACTTTTCACCTTTTAATATTTTCACTCATTTATTATTAGTATTTACTATTGGAACTCCTTCACATGTTAGACCATTGGCTTGATTTAGAAGTTTTGCCTTTCTCTGTTGCAAGCTGATGTTGTTGTCCTGACCTGTTGTGACTTTCTGTTGTTGTTTTCCTGCTCTGTTTTTTCTGATCTATTTTCCTGTGGCCATTCTTTTGGCTTTGTATTCTTTCTTTTATTTGAATAAAATTTATACCTTTATCTCAAAAAAGAGAGTGTTGAGCTTATTTGAAACTAGCAAAAATTACTTCAAAATATTGAGAGGTACTAAATTCTTCTTCTCCTTTTTTTATTAAACCAATTGATAAGCTTTATTCAGAATTTCAGTTTTGGCTTCTATTCTACTCAGCCAAATATGAAAGTCATCTTGTATTTTTATTTATAATTTCATATTGGCTTATAATTATTTTGTTATATTTAATTTCTAAAAATATTATATCTTCTTGTAGACGTAGTTGTTATATTTATATATTGAATTTCTTGAATGGTATGGACTTATGGTTGTTAAAAGGAAAAGGAGAAACTTAGGAGGGAAAATGAACTTAAGATAAATAATTGGTCATTTAGTTTTGTTAAGTGCTAATAAGAATTACATTGATTAAACCAATGCACAAAGACATATATGTAGTATTTTGAATTTTTCTTGAATTGTGACTCAATACAAGATAGTTTAAGCTCCCTTTAAAAAAAATTCTTGGCTCTGCCCTTTGGTAAGACTTTATGGTCAAGAGATACCAAAGAATGAGTGCTTTCGGTATCATGGATTAAAATTGATAAAGATGGGAAGATTAAAGGGAGTGTGAATTATAGGATAAGAGAAGAGTAGATGAAGTGGAAAAGGGCATCAAGAGTATTGTGTAATCGAAGGATACCTATTAAGTTAAAGGAAAAATCTTATGAGAGTATTATATGATCAGCTGTGCTTTTTGGTACTAAGTGTTGATCTATTAAGAAACAACATGTTTATAAAATGAGTGTAATCTAAATGAGAATGTTAAAGTGAATAAGTGGAAATATAGGATTTGAAATGAAGGAATCCCCTTAAAGATAAGGGTGACCATTATTGATGAACAAAGTGGGGGAGTTGTTTGAGATGGATTGATAATGTGTAGAGGAGATTAAAACATCAATGAGGAAAAGTGTGTTGATTCAAGTTGTGAGAATGAAAAAAAGGTAGAGGCAGACCTAAAAACCATTACTAGTTGTAAAAATGACATGTCTATTAAGGAGATGATGGAGAGTATGATTTTGGATAGGATAGAACGGAGGAAAAGAATATAAGTGACTAACCTTGATTAGTTTGTTGAGGATCCATAGCTGGCCATAGAGTTTTGGGAAGAAGGTTTGGTTGTTGTTTTTTGTTGTTACTTTGAAAGTTAATTAAAAAGCTACTTCTATAGCCACTCTTGTTCTTTTCCTGAGGACAATGAAAGAAATTCATTTAGGTGGATATGATGATAGTAACTTTCTCCAATTGAAAATATGGTCAGAATCAAGTATGTAGGATTGGATTTGATTGAGTTCTCTTTGGTAATGTTCGCAATAACAAGGTGATCGCTGTTGTATCTAGGGGACAATGAAAATCCTTTTTGGGCGTAAAAAAATACTTGTTAACTTTTAGTTCTGTTGTACTCTGCTATGTTTGAGTTGTTTATGATTGCATTTGTGAGGGGCAGAGTTGATCTGTATTTTTTCATTGTATAGTTTATGTGGGGAGCTGTTCACTTATTTTTTATTCAAATAAATATATTCACCAACCAAAAAAGGTCTTCTTTTACCCCTCAACATTGTTGTTGTTTGGTGCACATATAGTTCTAAATTTCTAATTTTTATTAGAACTTTTGATTCATGGTAGGTAGGTTGCTCATTTAAAAAGTCTTACTTATGTAACATTGATACAAAAACTCACTTCTCAAAAGGGTTGTTATTTCTGAAAAGTTTTTATTTTTTTATTGAAGAACTTTAATTTTGAATGCCTGCACTTTTGGAGCTTTGATCTAACTCTAAGTGACAATTTTCCTGAAGCCTTTTGTTGTTTTAATTAGCTCTTGGTAGTTTGTTACTAGTTTCACAGATCTAACTTTTTTGGAACTATAAAATTCCTTTTCCCCTGAATAACTAAATATTTGTTTTCAAATTGTTCTTCCTATTCTTCTATTCTATTATTCTTCATTACTACTGCTGAGGGGAATAGTGGTGGACTTCATGAACATTTCGTATTTATAAATACAATTGTTTTGACAAGAGATTCCAAAAGTTCTTCCATTAATTAATGCTCAATAGTTTGTTAGCAATGAAATATTTATGCATGTATGTCATCATATACATGTATATTGAAAGCCTTTCTTGGAAGGACCCTTTTTCTTGAAATTACTAAGCACGCAATATCCTTACTTCTTGTTGCTCATGATGTTCTTTTATTTTGTTCTTGATGCTATCTTTGAGTTTTGATGAAATTCTATTCTTTTATTAGTAAAAAAAAAATGCATCAGGTATTAAGATTCTTTATTGTTGACTAAAATCCCCAAAATTACAAATAACTTATAGATAGAACTTTTCAGTACTGCTCAGGAGTTTTTGGATTTTATACCGGCTGAATATTGTCTGGTTCTAGGTGACCTCGTTGGAACAGGACTGAGATGGTATATAAATGAGAGGAAGATAAGGTTGCATAATTGTAATTCTATGGGATTTATCCTTCAGAAATCAGGACTTGAAATAGATGAACAACTTGCAATTTACATTCTTGCATATATGCTTCAATCTAGGGAACCTGGTTAAGGGATTCTGTGACTTGGTGGGATCTTAATGCAAGCAAGAGGCACAAATATAAATTTTCCCCTTTTTTAAAAATATATAGATTTACAAAAATTTTGGACTTTCATTTATGTGAATATTCTTTTGCCTCTCTTAAGTCTTACATTATTTTTTACTTGCCCCAGGAATTTCGCTTAAGACTCAAGAACTGTATGTCATAGTGTTTCTCACTCGGTACCTAGACTTGTTCACAATGTATAACTCTCTCTATCAAATTGCGATGAAGCTAGTCTTTGTTGGAACTTCTATTGGTATTGTTTGGTATATGAGGTACCACAAAGTAGTGAAGCAAACATACAGCAAGGATGAAGATACCTTTAGACATTACTTTCTTATACTCCCATGCTTTGTGCTGGCTCTTTTTGTCCACCTTGATTTTACTGTAGTTGAGGTAAGGAAAATTTTGTCATTATTTTTTTGGTTTGTTTTTTCTTAGATTTAATTTTTTTTTTTTTATGAAGAAACTTACCTAAAGAGGATCATATATCAACTATTATTTGATAACATATTTGAAAAAAAAAAAGGATGTGCCCAGTGCACAAAGCTCCCACTTTCGCGTAGAGTTTGAAAGAGATCGTGGTAGACAGCCTTACCTCCAATTTCTTGGAGAGGCTGATTCCTGGACTCAAGCCTGTGATTTGTTGCTTTGATAGCATATGCTACAAATAATTGTCAAGACTTGTCGACCTTTGAACTAAGGTCAAACATGGTGCTTTAATCCACAACTTGGGTCTGACCTTTCTTTGTTATTTGAAATATGACATTTTAGTGTTATAGTTCTTCTTTCAGCAACTAGCAACTAAATATTTGCTTTTCAATTATAGAGGCCACATTTGAATATCAGAGGATTAGAATGTTTAAAATGTGTTGAAAAAACTGCCTTACCAGACCACATTCACAGAAATGATTTAAGATTGGGAAAGACATCCATCAGGAAAATAGTATTATGCAGCTAGCCAAAGTGTTTCTCCAGATATGGGAATCATCAAATTAGTTTCGTTCTAGCACTCCTACATGGTTTAAAAGAAAAAGAAGACATATACATGGTTAAATTTTCTAGACAGAATGCAACAAATAACAATTGTGGTTTCAAGGCCCTGCCATGAAAATTTGATGAGAGCACAAGTGCAATTATGTGGATTGAGTCAATATTTTTTAAAAAGTTAGACTGACCCACAGATCTTATAATGTTTTTTCTTGAATATGTGGAAAATGAGATGACTGCAAAGGAACATATGGAACTCAAAAAGAGGGACAAATCTAGGCTGATAGCATTTTAACCGAATAAAAAATTTCACTCCACACTGTGAAGCACAAATTTTTTTCAATACCCCAAAGAAATTTCTCTCCCTTTTTTCTTCTTTAGGAGAAGTTGGTAACTTTTTACAAAATTTTTGTATAAATAGCTCCAATATGTCCCTTATTGGGATAGAAAGATCTCTTATGTAACACTATTCATTGGGATGAAAGATGGCTTCCTTTTTCCTTCAACAGTTTCTTACACAACTCTGTGGTCAGAGTGGTAGAACATTAAAGTTTAAACAGAATAAGGCACTAGGCAGGACAAGTAATGTACCTAAATAAGCACAAGTAAGGCATTAAAGTTCATCTGGTTTTAAAAAATATAGTCACCCCCGTATCATATAATTAAAGTATAAGTAGGCTCTAGTTCTAACCTTATCATCATAAAAATGATACCTAACCTGGTGGCAGTGTTTGAATATAAATAAAGGGGAAATAATTATAAACTCCAAAAAAATAAAAACAAATATAAATATTCAGTTCACAAAATATCATCAAATGAAGCAGGTTCCATGAGTTACCATAAAGAATGTTACAATTTCAAGGGAAGGGGCTAACGGCTGTGATTTTTGCTCTTGTAAGAGGCTTAAACCATCTCATGCAACAACATCAAGGGAGGAAAGATACTTTACAATCATATGGGTTTGGTTTATTATTCTTAGTATTATCAGTAATCTCATCTTCTACCTTGCTCTTACAAGAGAAAGAAGTGACGTTGAGCTAGAGCTCATTGGCTCATATAGGTTTTGTTTTAAGAAAAAGTTTCTTCAACCTAATTATTATTGAAAAATGTACTAGTCAGGGGCTGCAACCACAAGCAGTTATATAGCTTATGAATGTGTTTTGTCTTTTCTTTCTTGCTTCAGAAATGTTTGATTGACCTACAAATTGTTCCTTTTTTTTTGGATAAGTAAATGATATTAAAACTATATAACAATCACACATCTTTCATGTTGTTACTAATCATTTATGGTATTTCTACTTTGTTTAATCTATTCTGGTTCTTAATTAAATGAATCTATCAGATTTTATATTACCTTCTTTGTAAATTGAATATAATTTCTGATGGAAACTTGACTTAATTTGGAGGTTCTGTGGTCATTTTCGCTATACCTTGAAGCTGTAGCAATCTTACCGCAATTGGTATTACTACAAAGGTCAAGGAACATTGACACCTTAACGGGGGACTACGTATTTCTTCTTGGGTATGCCACCTTTATTATTTCGTAGAAGCTGGGCTACATTCTTTCTGTCCTATTGACCTTGCTGCTTTGATTGAATTTAGTTTAATCAAATATCATATTGTTCTGCTTTGGATTAATTATTGTCATTCTACATACACAGACTTTTTCTTTTTTGTGGATTGTTTATGTTTTATATTGTTAGACAGTATCGCTCCAACTTTAGTGTGTGTCTACCCAAATGCTTGTGCATAAACACACAGATAACCTTATTATTTTCATGATGTAAGTAATAGGTAGTTTTGTTAGGTTTAATTACCTGGTTAGTAGGCTATGAAGTTCCTGGAAAAAATATAGTTTTGTGATATTATCTGTTTAGACTGCAATAGAAACCCTTGAAAATACTATTATGATATATTTTAGGGTTTGTAATTTCAGCATTTACATCTCTCAATCAGGATTGTGAGATAATGACTGACGTAAACAAATCAGCTCCAGTTAAAAGAAATATGTTTGTGATGTTGTCATATTCGAATAATGTTTCTCTTTGATATTTCTATCAGAATTATAATTTTAAAGGGACAAGTTGAAAGGCAGAGTTCCTGGCGGAAAATGGGATGAAGAGATTGTTCGGCATGGGGATCATTCTGAAAAGGAAAATGATAGAAAAACGAGGATTTTGAGGTTTGGTTTGTCATGCAATGGTGAATAAAGTAAATTTTCTGGTGAGATTTAATAATTGACAGTAGTTTGGGATTTTTTTTATGGCACTTGGAGGGAGCTTTAGAAATTTGATAAGTTCAGTGCACTAGTAAAATTGAGAAAGTATATTTAATTTAAGATCTTTCTCTCTCTCTTGTTTGGTGCCCTAGGCTGGGTTTTAACCCAATATCTTTCCCAGTCCTACTCTTCTACCTGAGAAGCCAAGTCCCAATCACCTGATGAAAAGGTTTCTAATGAATGACAAAATAGTTATCGCCTTTAGGACTCAAGGGATTTTAGGCAGTGCGAAAGATATTTTTGATTGGACCACCTCTAAATTTTCATGGTGGTGACTAGATGGACCCATGTTGATTTTGCACAAGTTTATGGAAATCAAATGAATGTTATGGCACAATCATTCTGGGGGAAGTTGCAGTACTCTTTGTGGTTATGTCAATATTTCAGGGTGTTGTAAGATTATTCCTCAAATCATTATTTTAATGATGTTTATAGTGTCTTCAATTTCATGAATAATTAGTGTAGTATATTTGTATTTCTTCTATTGTGGTGGCTGGAGAACTCAGTTGAGTCATTTGGGTTGACATAGTTATGTTCTTTGTCAATAGTGGAGTCAGAGGGGGTGGTCACCATGCTGTTGAGGATGTGGATTATCACGGTTAGAATGACTGGGGAAGCAGCAGTGTTGGTGCTATTATATAGAGAGATATATGATGGTTGTGTTGGTTTTATTGGGAAACTAGTGGTGGAGGTGATGGTGGTCAGTCTCTAGAAGTATTACCGGTCTTCATGTTAGTATGGCCCCCATAGTGCTGCTCTTTTGGTTGTTTGATGATGGTGAAGAAGATTTCTGGTGGTATTATTTTGGGGATTGAAACTGGTATCATGAATGGTTAGAAAATGAGACTTGAAATTTATATTGGGACAAAAATGATTATGCTTTTAGCTATAAGTCCCTGGCAATTATCTCAAGCATCTAAATAGCTGTTAGTATGTAGATTACCTTTATCTGCTAGAACCTAATAACACATACAAGAAACATCTTTAATTTTAGTCTTCTTTGCTAACAACTATGGAAAATAAAGACTTTCTCTACTAGTGCTGCTATTCCAATGCTTTTTAGTCTATGGAAGACTGATTCACTAGTTTCTTACATACACATGTTCTGATGGAGTCAAAGTTGCATGCACCCCCAAGCATGCTATTTGTGGTCATAACCATAATTCATAACCTTTTTTATTCGGGTGAAAGAGCCTTATAGAACTCTATTTTCTTAACTTCCATAGTGTGGCAAAATAAATATTCCACTTAGCTACATGGCTGTTGTTGGATGAATACGATTTTGAATGATCTGTTATGAACTTCAAATTTTTTTTTAGGAAATAGAGAAAGCTATTAAATTCATTTTAAGAATCTCAATGTGCTAAAGATTACATTGTCCTCATATGCCTTGATGTCACTCCCATGATGTTGATCAACCATTTCTATAGAAAGTAAATTAATTTGTTGCATCTGACTTGGCATTTCCAAAGTATTTGGTAGCATAGTACAGATGTACCGAATTAATAAATTTATTTTGCTTGGTTTCTGAACACTTTTGCACAGTGATTTCAATAATTGAATTGGTCCAAACTTAATATGTTGTATGCGAATATTTAGTTTTTTGAAAGATGGAGGGACTGCTAAATAAATGAAGCTATATGACTTTTGGCCGAACTTTTATGTCACATATTAACTGAATTATCTTGGATTTGAAAGTAGTAAATATGGCTTGCTTTATGTTTGATTGCCATGCATATGTTTTTGTTTGGTGATATTTTCTGTCCCATAATCTTGCAGTGTTTACCGAGTTTTATATCTCCTCAATTGGGTTTACCGCTTCTTTATGGAGATTCACCAAATACGCTGGATACGTAAGTTTGGCTTTGCTTGCATTTTAATTATAGTCCAGCTCATTTTATAGTAATATTTTATTAATGAGCTCTTGTCAAATGCTAAACACAGCTTGGGTTTCGGGCTTGATTCAGACAGCTCTTTATGCTGACTTTTTCTACTACTATATCAAGAGGTACTTTCCATTCCGATGCTGTTAAATAAGTTTGTAACACTCACTACTATTTCTTTTCCTCCCTGCTGGGAAATAAGTCGGTAACAGTTACATAGAAACAAACTTGGAAAAACTGGCTTCTGTAGGTTGCTTTCTTACTAACTTATATGATTTGTGTTCAGCTGGAAGAACCGTGAGAAGCTTAAGCTTCCTGCTTGAAGTTGATATTTCTTGGCCTATTGAGAGAATTTTACTGACAGAAGAATAAAGTTACCTCAGGGTGTTAACTTACTGGCTTTCATTTCTTTCTTTTTTTGCTTTTTGATGAATATTTTCTTGTTTTTGGACAGCTTTTATACTTGCTACAAAAATGTTCTTTGAAGTTTGAACTAGAGAAAAATGACAAGAATCACCATAGTTGAATTCCTGTCCTGGTTACACCAATGATAATAATAATAATAAAACTGTACTTGTTAATGGATGGTGTAATTTGCAAACTGCTGCTAGTAGCACTGCTGGCTTGGTAGAATTCTGCTTTTGCAGCCTGTAAGCATATCTTGTCCCATCATCTCTGCAAGGTGAAATTATTTAGTGCATTGGTATATTACGCCTTCCTCTCATCTAAAGTCTCACCTGTAGATTCCGCACATGAGCCACACCCCTTATTTGTGAGCGAGGCAATGAGGCATATTACACTGAGTGTACAGAATAATCTTTCCTTGAAAGGAGCCTTCTTAACATGAGATTTTGAAAGGACAAATCTTGTATGGGCACTGACTAGATTCATCTTTTGAAAATCCCAATTGTGAAGGTCCCAAAACAGTCAAATTATATGCTCAGTTCATTCTTGCGCTGTGCCATGTTGCAGTTTGCAGGTCATATAGATAATGGGCCTATGCCTTTAAAGTTTTAAAGGGCTGTGATTCTGTGGGCTATTTGGATGGATTCCGATCCTTAGTACTTTTTTTTGTTTAATAAATAGTTAGAAGTGGGGAAATTTAAACTTTGGATATGTCCGTTAAAAATACCTGAATGTGTCAATTAGTTGAACTATATGGCTCTTAGCATTTGACCCTTATTGGAATCGTCCGATGGGTTTGGACTCTTTTCATGTAAGAATAGTCCACCCTTCATATGCGTCTAATTTTATGTCTAACTAGTTGCAAACCTACGCTATTAGTGGGAAAATATAATATAATTATTTTATAAGAATAAAATGTAAAATTTGTAGGTCAAATAGTGAATGTATTATTTAAAAGTATTTTATATTTTTATAAGTTTTATGTATTGGAACTTGTAATGTATTTTGCATTCAACAATAATACATAGTGATATATATATATATATATATATGTATGTATGTATGTATGTATGTATTTAATACAAAGATTTAAATTACATAATTATAATATTGTTTTATATAAATGAAGAAGATGTTATTAAAATGATATATATATATATATATATGTATGTATGTATGTATGTATGTATGTATACCATAATCAGTTAATTGATTTGAACATATACAAGAATATGGGAAAAAAATGTAACAATAAGTTTAAATTATTATATAAGTTTAAAATTGTAGATTTTTCTTTTCTTTTCAAATATAAGTATATAATGTCTATATTATTGAAACTTAAATTTCAAGGTAATCTTTTGGATACTTATCATATTTATTGTTTTTTTAGGCTCTACATCTCTAATTTCTAATGTCTATTTTGTTTGTATTTTTAGCAAAAAACTAAAGAGTTTTACCTAAATTTAATAAAATTTCATACTTTTTAACCCAAAAATTAAGGAAAAAAAAAGAATAAATTTTGAGCTCAAAATTGAAAAGGCAATCTACAAAAAAGAATTAATATAAGGTTCAATTAGCCCAAAATGGATTGAGTGGACTGAAATGGACTGAATTAAACCAGATTGAACTGAAATACTGAAGTGGACCAAATGGACCGAATTGGAACGAAATACTATATTGATGTGGCTAAAAAAGATCTTTTAAATAATGCATCTTATGAATGTTTTCATTTAAATTTTTAATAGTAAAAAAGAACATTTATACAATATCGTTTACTAACTAAAAAAATTTACAAAGTGACATGATTGGTTAGTTTCACATCAACAACACAATAAACAAATTCCTAATTATTTTTTAGTGATACTATATATAGTTAGTACAAATTTTACTACACATATTTAATACTTAAAAATCTATATAATATCTAAAAGTTAAAATGTAGCATTTATAGTAATCTAACATTTTCTTATAGGGTCCGTTTGGATATAGCTTATTTTGCTGAAAATTGAAAACTGAAAACACTGTAGCAAAATAATTTTTAAATGTGTAAATAGTATCGTGAGACCTATTTTTAATATATATTTTTTTTTCTGAATAAAGTGGTTGTGGGTCTTGTGAACAGTGCGTGAACAGTACATAAACAGTGCGTGAACAGTGCTCAACAATGCATGAACAATACTAGTTGTCCCCTAAAGCTTAGACACGTGAAAAAAAAAAAAAAAAAAAAAACGCTGAAACGCCAGATGTGTGAGTTTTCAGCTGGATCGAAACGCTACCATAGTTGTCAAACTTAGAAGGGAAAAAGAACAAGATGAAATATCAATAATTGAGAAGACCTTGATACCAAATATGATGGAACCTCCGTGCATGGGAAGGGGAAATGGATAACTACTTCCATTCTTGAGATATATGATTATAGCACCTGTTAGGGTCATAATTTTATATAATTGGCTAATCTTTTGATAAAATGTACTTTACTTGTAATTGGGTAGATCTAAGTTGGGTTTAATACATTAAGAAATATGTTGTTCAAGCATATCAAGTGTTCGTATTAAAGACATGAACATTGATCCAAGAAACAAGTGAAGAAAAACTGTTTCATTAAATCTTAACAGATACTGCTATCGAGACTAAATGAGAAGCTCAATCTATCGAGAATTGCGACTTTCAATTTTTCAGATCTAAAATTCGGCCTAAGCTTATGTATTTGTTTAGGGTTTCTTTTCTCAAAACCCTAGATATATATAAAGCTTATTTTAAGAACTGTCACACGTGGATATAAAGACAAAAATAGATTATTTTTCTCTGGGAGAAGCTATTGCGTTTGTACGCCATAGGGTTTTGTAACCAAGTACTTTCTGATCTTCATTGTTGATGAGGTGAAGAATTTTGCAGTTAACAACATTTGTTTAAGTTGCTGGAGTTAGTCACGTATTGGGATCCGTGCAAAGGGTTAGTCATAGATTGAAGATATGTGCATAAAAAAAAAGAAGGTTAAGGGTTTTGTAACCAAGTGCTTCTTGATCTTCATTGTTGATGGAGTGAAGAACTTTACAACCAACAACATCTGTTCAAGTTGTTGGAGTTAGTCACATATTGGGATTCGTGCAAAGGGTTAGTCATAGATTCAAGATTTGTGTATCAAGGGAAAGAAGGCTACTGCAAGATCAAGTTTAATTGGGTATTGGAGCGAAGGTTCAACTGTAAGTTGGTATTTTGGGATAGGTCAAGGTAGTGGTAAGATTCTTTATACTTGTAACCACTTAATTGTTGATTAGTAGATTTTTGCCTTGCAAGAGATTTTCCCAATTTGTCATCAAATCACCGTGTTAATTTATTTTCCGTTGCATTTAGTTTAATTGGTGATTTGTTGGTGTCTTTATGATTACCATGTTATTGAACTTGATCAATCAACTTAGGTAATTGAATTAATTAACTGAGGTTAAGCTATCTTAACCCAACAGTACTATAAATGGTTGCTCGCCACCGTTCATTATGAGCATGCCGTAGTAAGGTTCCTTTTTTCTGTATAAAATATATTCTTTTGGCTAAAACTATCATCCTATTGTATTGGAAACTGTATGATATATTCAGAACTATCCGACTATGGATTTCTTAGCTGTTTTACACCATGCCTTCAAAATTATAAGTAATGTCATATATGATATATGGAATAGTAACAGTTATTTCTTTCATCATTTTGTCTCTCTCACACACACAAACATAGCTGGCTAGGCATGTACGTAGTAGGCACACACATCAGTACACATACAGAACAAAAATGCACAGAGAGTCGTTACAAGTGAATACTGAATGGTTATGTTAGTTATAATGGCCCTTGTTATGAACATCAACAATGAATCAATGATAGTGTCTCCTTTGTGAACATATAGTGTTGGTCCAACAAACTTGCCATTAACTGATGTTCTTTGTGCTGCACAGTCTCGTACATGGAGCTTCTTATACCTACGTACAATCAAAAGTTTACACATATTTTCGACAACTCATAAGTCATTACCAAGCATGCACGTTTTTATATTAATAGGTGCACAACTACATGCATGCAAGCGTACGTACGTACATGTAACTTTTTTTTTTTTTTTTGAGAAACTACGTACATGTAACTTTATTCATGACATAAAGAATTAATCAATAAATTAATGAATAACATGATCCTCATAGATGCTTGGTAATGACTCATATATATATATATATATGTGTATGTATGTATGTATGGTTATAGGCCCATCATTGGTAGGCCATTGGGCTATAGGTCTAATACCAATTCCCCGATGGGCCTAATCCATGGTGCTCGGGAGATTGGGCCCTGAACTGATTAGTTCTCGAGGACCTTGCTTGGGGTCTGCTTCGAGTGTATCTTGGTAATGCCTTGGGGGATATCGCCGCCGAGCAATATCCGATGTCTGTTGCGAGTCCCAAAGGCTAAAATCCTCGTTTCCAAAGTGGGGCCCATGTCTATCAAGAATAATCTTGAAGGGCCCAACTTGCACAAAAAATACTAAAAGCAATCATTGCTGATCCACTAAGGAAGGATATAAATAGGGAAAGAGAGGGAGGAAGAGGGGGTTAGACACAAGAGGGTAAGGAACAAGAAAGCTACAGACCGAGAGAGAGAGAAACCGAGAACAAACAACCCTAGGTAGAAGGAAGATATCCGAATCACAAATACTAACTTTGGTCCGAAGGAACTTCCCATTGTAGGATATCCATACACCCACTACAACGGATAAATTGTGAGCCCAATAAAGGAGTTAGCACATCAACCAAAATTTTGGCACGCACAATATATATATATATATATATATATTTATATATATATATTTATAGGGAAGATAGTGTGGAAGATTGCTCAAATTGATTAACAAAATTACAAAGCAATATCAATAATATACTAGTAAAACAAGATATGCTTAGATTAATTTATAAATAAAATAGATAAGTGCAAAAGCGTATAAATTTAAGGATTAAGTAAACCTTATCGCTGAGGCATGAAACTAAATTTGCTGTTCTTAAGAAGCGATTTCGCCGTCACTGGAATGAATTCGTTGGTGCAAATGGCTCAGACGGTCGCTCTTCAGAATACAACGGCAATTCTGTTAATGTGTACTCACAAACAGAGTTTCGAACTTGTCATAAATGCCCAAGAGAAAGTTTTTGATATAGAAACAAACAAGAAAATTATCAAAGTGTCATTTCTCTTTTTTTTTTTTTTGGGAATCAATTATATATATAAACTAGAACATGCACTTGGAATAAATGAGCTTACGGTGGTGAAAGACGAAATTGGAGGAATTTGTTTTTCAATCGGTGCCGCTAGTCAAAGTGTATTTTCTTAAAAATAAGAAAAGATGCGGCATACCTGTTGCTAAGGAAAGGAGATAATTGTGGGATTTGTTTGCTGCCAATAATACCCACGCAACCTAAGGAAGATTCTAGTTGTAGATTGTTTGTGCTTTTTCCAACTAAAAGAATTAATGGGCTTAGTTTTTAAAACATACCCAACAATACACACACATATATAAAATTTGTTTTGGAGAAAAAAATTGCAAATTCCATTAAAGAAAAGTTAAATCGGCTTGAATTGCAGCATTGAAATTTGAAGGAACATGTTTAATCTATATCAAAATGCCTGTGACATGCTTATCATATTGATTAGGGATAGTTGTGAATTTTCTATTTGGGCCAATATATTGGACAAAGAATATGGGTTTGCATTTTCAAAATCTCTTAAATAAAATATGTGGTATATATATATATATAGAGAGAGAGATAATCCAATCTTGATGAATCATACAAATATCTAGCCAATAATAATACTTGATTTATTTCTACGTACTACCTAATCACACAGCTTTATTTAATTCCATATACAATGTATACCATATACTATGAAAACAAATAAATTACTTCTTCCACAACAATTTCATTATTTTCCTCCACATATTGTTGTGGAAGCAACAGTGATTGTCATGGTAATAATTCCACAAATTATAATTATAAACAATAATATTATAGACATACCGAACAAATTAAGAGCACGGTGAAAACAAACAAACAAATAAATGAATTGACTGGCCCAATTCATAAATGCTTATGTCTCCCATATCATTTGATGTAACTACTCATGAGGAATGAACCAACATGATATTTGAAGCGTGCAGCTAACTTCAACAGGGTGGCATGTCTAGTGGTGGTGGTAAAATATGCGTTTTTCGACCTTTCCCATTTTTCACTACAAATGCCATGTCCATGCCCCATGTCATATGCCGATCAAAATGGTAGTGCAAAAACCAAACTCCTATCATCACAAAACATAAACAACAACAACATCATCATTGTAGTATTAAGTGTGAGGGGCAAAGGTTGCATCTGGAGCATTGGATAGAATACAAGACTAACACGTGGTCAGATATATATTGTATCTAACACTCTAATGTACTGGACATAAGTTAAATCTTAATATCCTGAATACTTAACGGAATCCAAAATTGACACGTGTTCAATTTTGAACACGTTCACATTTAGTGTTCCAATGCACCGGACACAAATTGAACCTTAAATGGGAGTTATTAAAAAAAAAAAAAAAACAAAAAAAGAAACAAAGAAGAAAATAGTTTTAGTAGTTTGACAAACCAGGATTGTTGGCCGTGAATCTAATGGCAGTCTAGGCTATCCAGCCATCTAGGGGAACAGCAATGGTGTTCATAAGAGGAGGGTCAACAAGATTATATCTCAATGAGTCCTTATCCTTGTCAAAGTTTCCAAGACCCATTCCAACCACATAGAAACTGTATCCATGGAGATGCATTGGATGATCATTTCCACCCACCAAAGTTGTGCCTTGAAAAACAAGTTCCACAGTCATGTTATACTTCAGTATCTTAACCTTGGTCCCATGTCTAGGTGTCTCTAGGTACAATGGCAAGTCCTCAACAGTGAGATTAAATAAATATGGTGGGAAATCTGGAAAATTAGTCCCAAATACTCCATTGACATGACCATAATAAGCTTGTAATATATCGATGTATGGGTCCACGAAGCTTATGTTATTGACACTAGTGGCTAGTTGTGTCCCATTAGGCCCTGCACATGAATTGTTAGGACATGAGAACGTGTTGACTGAGATTACAAAAAATAAATGTTTGGTTATGTTTATTGGGACATTGATTGGATGATTTTTATCGGCTAAGCTTTTGAGGCTACTAGTGAAACTAACTGAGGCTTTGATATTATTAAAGTAAGGAAGATTATTAGGTAGGGAAGGAGGTGAAGATGGGGTATAGTTTCCATCGTATTCGAGAATAGTAGTGGTGGTTGTGTTATCATAAGCAACACTAGGTGCAACAGAGTATGCTCTAGCAGCCATGTAATAGTGGTCAGATTTCTGGTTCGCTTTCAGCAAAACATTGATGGTTTGGCCAGGGGATATTGTTACATAACTTGATTCCAATGGCTTGGTGTAACTACCATCTGTCCCCACAACAGTGACATTGTGTTTGGCAATGGCGAAAAAGAGAATATCCATCACGGCAGAGTTGATAAGGCGGAGGAGATAAGTCTTGCCATGATCAACCTTTAGCTTGAATGTGTCTGCAAGTAGTAAATCGCATTAGTAGACTAACACTTTAGCCAAAAAGAGAAAACAAAAGAAGATAGTTTATGGATACAACTTTTATACCATAATCTTTTTTACTACTTAAAGACGGTAATTGTGATCATGATATATGGAATAATTTTAAGGTATATGTGAAAGTAATTGTTCACTATTCACAATTGACCATTTGTAACAAAAATTGTGATAAATAGTATAGTCCTAAAAAAATTGATATAAAAAAGAGTATCATTTGATAAAAACTTAGTAACTTGACAATTGATTATTGCCTTTCTAAGAAGGATGATTTTTTTCTTTCTTTCTTAGGGCTAAGACGATGACTTTATTATTCTAACCATCTTTAAGTATTACCGCCACTTGCATCTTATTGGGTTAAAGTTCACCGAGTCTGGGAACTACTGTTTGAACTATGACATTTACCAATTGCAAGTAATTTCCTCAATAAGTCTAAGTATAGTATCAAATGTTAATATTTATCAATTTAAAATATATGGATCATAAATCAATGAGCCTTAATCCTTGAAGAAAGTTAATCATTTTTCATAAAAAAGTTACTTACATTTAAATTAACTAAGTGGCACTAATACTAAGACGCCTTAATTTTGAGTCAAAAAAACTACTCAATGTAATAAACCCCTCACACATTACAAACATATATTAAATCAAATCCGTGTTATTTGTTGTTGTTGTTTTTTTACTGAATGATCAACTACTCCATGCTTTAGGTGCTAAAAAAATTTACTAAGAAAAAACCATACTGGGGTTTAAACAATAATGGATAAGAAATATGATGATAAGTATTAGAAAATTGTTAAATAATTAAATTCATATTTTTCCTAACCATTTACGTTTTTAAGTCAATTGATAATTTATCATTAGCAATCAAAACATGATTAAGAGTTTGTTTGGGAGTACTTTAGGCCAAGGCCAACATAACTTGACTTGAATCTTTTATTTTATAGATTAATTTATAACTTTGAAATTAATTAAGCCATTTACTTAACCTCAGTGACGGAGTCAGGATTTTAGTTTAGGGGGGGCAAGGTTACAAGATATGATTGGAAAAAAAATTAATCTAAAAAATATTAGTTTGCATCAATAAAAATAAATAAATAAAGATATCAATTCATATTAAATAAAAATTAATTGAAGACATTAATCAATGTATTTATTTACAATTCAAGAAATTAATCAATTACTCAAAATAAACCGTGAGATTATCTCAATGAAAAAGTGTAATAAATATAACAATATATTTGAAAAGTTGTATAATGACTCATTGGACCATTGGCTATAGACCTACTGCTTTGAGCTGAAGTGGTGAGAAATTTAAACTTTGTTTGGTAGAAGATTATTTTAATAATAAAAAAGACTTAAGAAATATTGTGATATGAGAAAAATCAATTTTAATTATTGTGAAAGATAAGTGTAGTGAGTCAATTTTTATGTATCTATTATCTTATATACTTAAAACATTTTTAATTTTTTAATAGATAATAGATAATAGTGTTTTTTTTATATGAAAATTTTCACTTCATTGTTAAATTAAAAATAATGGTACTTTCTTCTCAAAAAAAAAAAAAAAAAAAAATTATGGTACAATAAGTATATGAATTAGCAAGAACCATTTCAACATGGCCACATTCATCCCATTGCATGTTAATTTTTAATTGACGCGTGGTGTACTCCTTGATTACTAGCATTATGAGTGTTGGACATATATTAGCTTAAACTAAATTCATTAACCTGAGAGGAATATCATCTAACAAAACCCTCTCTCTAGTGCTCACCCTCACCTAATGAAAATTTGGCTGACTTAAAAAAAACACTGTTTTTGGGCCAAAAAAATGAGCATATCTCCTAACATGAAAGGCAAATAGCACAACTTGGATAGCCACCAACAAGTGTAAAATTTGTAAATCAACTAAAACTCTTCCTCTCTTACTCTCTTAGATGTTATGCTTATATCTTTGTAGGGGGACCAACTAATCTAACTATCCAATAGTAAAGGAGTTTTGCTGGAGGTCAAGGGGGGCAGTTACCCCCTCTCGCCCCCCTTGGCTCCGCCCCTGCTTAACCTTAATTATAATTTAGGTGAAGAGGTTTGGACCTAAGGACGAATTGATAGAGGTTCAAAAATCAAAATTCCAGTCATTATGCTTATTAATTCATGTATAAAAGGAAATAAAGTTAATCAAGAGCAAGCTTAAGCCTGTTTGAAAAACTAATAAACCAAACCCCATTATATGGTCCAGGTCTAGCTTGCTGGTGATAAGACCATGCTTTAATAAAAACTGATCACCGTGTACATTTTAATGTTCAACCCCACTTGGACTAGGATATATACTGTCAAAAACATCGTTTCCTACTTCATTTTTTTTCCTTGGAAGTTGGGACACTGTTTCTATGGGATTAGCAGTGTGTTTATCTTCTTACCGGTACTCTTCAATCTTCCTCCCTTTTCATTCTAATTAGTAACGTCAATCTTAGACGCATTTGGTAGAAAATAAAGGATTATAAACATTTTATACATATAAAACTGTAGGAATCTTTGACCTGGTTTTGAGCACGGATAAAGAACACCAGGTTGTCCATTGAGAGTATAAGCATCAGAAACATCAGGGGCTCCTCCAGTATAAATAGTTTCATCATAAATTGCCAATATTTCTTGCTTCCACCACTCTCCTGCATAATCAAAGATTTCCAGTCATTTCAAAAATATTTTTCTGGTCAAATTGTGTAACATTTTCTTTACTTTTAAGTTGCATACAGCTTGACTCTTCAAATTTGAAAGACAAAAAAAAAGAAAAAAAAAAGGTCCCAATTATTGAGAAGGCTAATCTTATAATACCAAATATGATTGGAACCTCTGCATGAGGAAGAGGGAAAGGATATTTGGTTCCCTTCTTGGGATGAATGATTATAGCACCATGAACGTCACCACTCACTATGAGCATGCCACCATAGGGTCCCTACTTCTGTGGAAAATATAATCTTTTGCCTAAACCTTCCACCCGGTTGTATGGAGCATTGTGTAATGTATTCAGGGCCATTTGACCAAGGATATCTTGGTTGTTTTACTCCATACCTATAAAATTGTAAATTAATATTATCATATACAATGCATAGTTAATTAGCAGTTCCTTATATATTTCGATTTCTTCTGTCAAAACAAAAGTGCACGGATCAGAATGATACCAATGAATAGTTATGTTAAAACTGCCCTGGTTATGGACATCAACAAAGATAGTATCTCCTTGGTGAACATGTAGTGCCGGTCCTGGAAACTGGTCATTTACTGTAAAGATGTTCTTTGTGCTGCGCAGTCTCGTGTATGGAGTTTCTTTTACCTACAATCCAAAGTTTACACACATAGATGCTATAACCCATAACAAGGCATGTGTACATATTAATAGGTATACAACTACGTACATGCATGCAGTGTGAACTTACAGATATCTCTATTCATGTTGTAGAAAATCAAACAATTGCATTTCATGAAATGAATAGTGAAATTTTATCGTATTAGTTACTTACCACAAAAGTATGATGAACATAAGCTTGGCAATGAATGGCACCGACAATTAAGACTAGCCAACTCAAAAATTTTAGGTTCAACCACATTTTTTTTTTGGGAGCGGTGGGAGTGGGTGATGGAAACCTTTTTATTTTTCCTTTCAGTCTTGTAGTTTTTTAGTGAATTCCTTAGGTACCGTTTATATAGACATGAGGCTAACAGGAAACGTGATTAACTTTACTGGTGAAGGTGGCATGGGACCATTTAGATGCTTAACTAATTGTACACTTAACTTCAAAAATTTTAGGAGTACAACTAATTCTATACCCATTTTCACAGCTATATTTGATATGACTTATTGTGAATGGTGGGAAAAAAATGGTCGATCAATGTGAAAGTAATAAATAACCCGTTACAGTTTGTCATATGTATAAGATAGTTGTGAAAATAAGTATGAAATTGGTTGTAGTTTTAGAATAATGTTCAGAGAAGCAAACATCTTTTCAATTTTAATTTATCAAATAGGATATGACTTATAGCCATCTTTTCTTCTCAAATTTTTTTATTTTTATTTTTTAGTTTAACTTGAGATAAGTGCTACATCCACAACATTTTAATAACAAATCATGAGTGGTTAGTTGTTACTGTCACTAGGAAAAAAAAAAGGGAGAGAGAGAGGGTAAGTAAGCATGTTTGGCCTGGTTTATAAGTCGGTCTATTTGATTATTTGACTTATGTATAGATTTTTAAATTTTCTTTTATTTATATAAATAATTTTTAAAGTATTATAAACTAATATACCTAATAACTTCATTCAAACACAAAATCATATTTAAAAAATTCAGCATTCATTTGCACGTATATACAATATGGAATTTGCTTGAATTATTTTAAAAAATGAGTTGATGAAGAAATAATTATGAGTACGTACTATAATTATGTGAGGTAAGAATTTTAGTTAAATTTCTTAAGGACTGAAATGCTAAACACAAAGGAAGCAATTTTGTTTTTGTTCAAAATGAAAATTAATGAATATATTCTTGTTTATCTGAAAAACAGATAGAACATTCCAAATGATTCACTTTTGATTTTCGAGTAACAAAACTTTTCCACGTTCCAAATGACTTCTAACTTTTGAGCAACATTTCATGAAGAGCATGACAATGTCAATCCATATAAAAAACATAGTTTTAAAGCTAGAAGCAAAGTTATAATATTAATTAGTTTGCCAATTCTAAAATCAACTTGAAATTAAAGCAAGGTATTTCTATTAAAAAAAATTTCTTTTAGAAGAGGCGATAACATTAATAAAAAAAAAAAAAATACTCGTTGTGTTGTTGTCAACAGTATTATATATCTTTAACTTGATCTTGAAGAAAATGAAAATCTCATGGGAAAATACAAGTCATCATCAACCTGAACCGTTACCCTATATATCATTGTTCAATTATTTTTGGGGCTAAGGACCTAGATAAATTGAAAACTAGAAAAATTTAAGTTATACAATAAATTAAAAGAAATGCTAAATTTACAATATTTTCATAATATTTTCATAATAAATCCTAAGTGACAGGTTGTTACTGGTTGTTATTATTGAAGTAAAAAAGTAATCTCAGTAGTACGTTCAAATTTAAATCGAATAGTGTTACCTTTAATTTATAGATATTATAATGGGTTATAAAACCAGGATGGGAAACTTAATTTCATTAAAATTAATTATTATTATCAATTTTAGAATATCAATACTGCGTTTCAAAAGATGGAAAGATAAGAGAAAATGAAAGAAAGATGAAAAAAGGACAATTGATTTTCTCCATTAGGTTGATAAGAATGAAAAGAAAAACGTAGAAAGCAAATCCTCCAAGATTCAATTTTTGCAATCCACCCAATTTGAATGGAAACCACCCCAAAAAAGAGAAGGGAAAAGTGAAGGCTAAAATTTAACCTTTCATGACTCAAAATTTAGATTTTTACCCATGACTTTAAATTCATCCCTGTTTCAAATTCATCTGAACATAAAAGTATAATAATAATAATAACAATAATAACATTTTGGTTAAATTACAAATTGAACCCTTTAACTTTAATCAAAAATTAATTTAGTCCTTAAACCTTTCTTTTAATTAAGTCCTTTAATTTTTAAGTTTATTCAATTCAAACCTCTGTAGTCTCCTTTAAAAAACTCTATTAAGAACCCTCTAATGCTTGAGTAGGTATTTCATGCACATGACGCATACTATTTTTGCCTAAAACAAAAATTAGGCAGTATAAAACATCATTTTTTTTATTGAGTCACTAATAGAGATTTTAAAAATTTTTTTTTAATGAAAATTAAGAAAAACTTAAATTGAATAAACTTAAAAATTAACATACTTAATTGAACGAATGCAAAGGATTAAATTTCAATAAAAAATAGAAGTTGTACTTTATAATTTAGCGTAACATTTTTATTTCCTTTTGCCAACCAAAGGAAAGAAAAATAATATTTCTTCTTTCTTCCTATCTCTAAACATACTGTTATCTTCATCACCTGCAACCAGCCAAAGTGTAAATGTCTATTTCTGATTATCAAAAAAAAAAAGAAGAAGAAGGTATATTTCTAGGTTGAAACCCTGTTATCTTCCAATTTTTGTTTAAACCCTATATTAGAATTTCGGTAAATTATATTTTCTATGAATATATAGTAGAATATATAACTCTATATATCAACACAATCAAAATAAATGCTTAATACCACATATATATATATATATATATATATATATATACACACACATATAAATCATCAAACTCTAATGTGTGTTGAAAATCCGCTACACTATCTGAGAAGACGAAAAGTTTTTGACCACAAATTTCAAAGAGATAAGAAAAAAAACGTAGACCAAAGAAGTCAAACTAATTGAAGCCACATTTTGGCTACTAGGTTGAATATTACTTATTTCTTTTCAAAAAAAAAGGTTGAATATTACTTATGATGGTTTTTAGACCCCTTACAACACAATTGGATTAACCTAGTTAATTAGCTAAGTTGTTACTTAGTCCAAATTCCAAGTCTAGGTTATCACAATCTAACAATCATATCATGCAAAGCAGCGGAAAGATAAATAATACAATGATATGATCACCCAAGAAACCAAACTGGTAAAAACCTGGGGAGGATTTAACCTAACTATCCTCAAGGTAAACCTGAATCCACTATGAAAGAATCGAAGTTTTACAATAGCGACTTAGACCATTAACATCCTATTGCTACCTACCAGTAGAAACTTACTGACACGACCACGTGCAAGCTCCGAGACCACGAACTCCTTTTTTCTTGGATTCTCCAGCAAGTACAAGCACACCCACTTGTGTATCTTTAAGCTCTTATGGCAGCAACTAAATGATCATCAAGCTCTTGAAGAAATCTCCTTCTTGATAATCCAAAGCTTGTGTAAAGGAAAGCTCCTCACAGATTTCACAAGAGATTCACACAAACAGTAATATGAGCAACACAAAAACGTGGCTAGGGTTTGCCTTATATACATAGGGCAAAACATAAAACCCTAAACGTTTTAATGAGCTAGGGCTGAGTTGGAATTATGCAGAAAACACATCAGACCCGAAATTCGATCGATCCAACCTAAGCTTCGATCGATCGAGCCAGGCCAAGATGCATAGTAACTTCTGCATCAGCTCGATTCCAACTTTACAAAAACGGCACAACTTTGAGCAAGTCTAAACAAGACTAAACAACCTGTTTTGATCATGGTTTGCCAACAATACAAATTAGAATTCTAAATACATTAATTCTAAGTCTTTAGAACCTAACAAACTCTCCCTTTGGCAATCCGTGACAAAACATAACTAAAAGCTCAAAGTTTACAAAGAAAAAAGCCCTTTACATATAAAAATGCTCATAAAAACAAATCCAATCCTAAGTACTATCCATTAGTTGCAAGTGTAGACAACAGCTTAATTGAATCAACCTGTATATTTCCTGAAACACTTAAACAAAACGCATAACCGCATGTGTGGAAAATACAAGTAAACAAAATAAATTCTTGATTTCACTTAACACAAAATAAAGACATATATCAATGAATAACTCATAAATAATTCAATAAGCAGTGAAATAAGAAACATAGATAACAAAGTATCTCAAAGTATCTCCCCCTATCATGAATAGCCCAACAAAAATACATTAAGAGCCAAAAAAGGTAAATACAAAATGAAGCACCTATATACAATCTAATAGCTCCACAAGCTCCAACATAAAACAAACTCTCCCCCTGAAAACAAAAACTTTACAAGTGCTCAAAACCTAAAGTACTCCCCCTTTTTGTGACGGAATGCCAAAGGGCAATCAAAATCTATCATCAAAAGGAGGTGGCGGTGAGGATCGTCGAAACTCTGCCAACTCTGTGCGCAAAGCACGAATCTCATTAAGCATGTCCACCAAAATCTATCCATGAGCTGCCTGAACGGTCAAGACATGATCCAACGTACGTCGAATGTCTGAAACATCCGAAGTAGTCGGTGGAGGAACATCAGCATCAGCAGCAGCAGCACCAGACGCCTCAGCTGTATCAGCACCTGTAGAAGAGGGAGGAGGGGGAACAGCACCAGATGTCTCATCTCTAGGACGCGTAGAGCCAACTCTCAAGTGAGCAGCCCTCTACCTAAGGAAGGTGGCACCTATGGGAGCAACAACATGCACGGACTCACCGGCAGGGAAATTAGTTAGACCAAGAAACAACAAAATCCTATGAATGAAAATAGGAGGGATAAGAGCATGAGCAACAGCAGAACTCCTATAAACTTCGTTCAAAGAACGAAGAAACAAATGAGGAAAGCTGATAGATGCACCAGAAACAAAAGCATACAGAAACACACATCGCTCAAGAGGGATGGTGTGAAGATGAGAAATAGGCCACAAAGAATGACACGCTATCCTAAAGAAAAGATAGGTAGTCTTAGTAAGCTCAGCAGACATGATCCGAGGATCAGAACCCCACTGGATAGAAGACCCAGTGATGTATGACATGACGTCATCTAAGGGTGGAGACTCCTCATAGGGATAAACAGGCTCCCTAACGACTAGAACCCCAAGAGCATCAGCCACTACCCTAGGGGTAATGGTGAACTCAACACCTTGTATCCAACTCCTAACAAGGGTGTTGGAATCATAGACGTGACAAGAAAGATTCGAAAAGAACTCTCTAATCAGGGCGGTTGGGGGTGGATGATCTACCTCTAACAAGGGCAGCCAACCTTGACGCTCAAGGTTTGCCTTAACGGCAGGATCGACCTCATATAATACAACAGAACGCTCAGCCCAAATCTTACGCTTACAGTTCAGTTTCTCAAAAACCTCTCTGCAACGGTCATTCCTAAACAGCTGACTCGTAAAGGGAGACACAGAGGAAAGGGAGGGAGTCCTATTAGCTCTAGTCTTCCTAGGCATGGTGCTAGTATAAGGACAGAGACACAAAAACAGAACCAACAAAAACAGAAAGAAAAACCAAAGGCAGACTGCAAGTTAGCACAAAAAACAATAGAACAAAAATCTATATGATGCATGAACAGTTCAAATGTCATGATGCATGCTCTAATGCAGTGAGACTAAGTTCAATTTAAGTTCAAATTTACAAAATTGGCTTGAGCATAGAGTTTCTAAAAAAAACCCCAAAAATTTGAAAAACCACTTGAACAATTTGTAATAAATTGACGAATTGATCATCACACATGAGAGAAAACAGATAAAGATGATCAATTACATCAATACAACAAGCCAATTTCATCAATTAAACCTATTTAGAACAAAATCCCCAATTCAGGTTAATTACAAGCCCTAGAATTTTCAATTTCTCAAAAAACCACAAAATTGATCAAATTAAACCACAAGGATCATGTTTATAACATCCTAGAACAAAAACCCAATGATCAATTTCACAAAATACGGTTTTGAATCATAAAAAATAAAACCCCAAAATATGCGAAGTCTGAAAATAACCCTTCAATACATGAAAAAAGATGCATGTAAAACTTAAAATAAATGAAAAAGAGAGGGTAATATGGACATACCGGCTTATGGAGAGAGAAACCTTGCAAGAAATTAGGAAGAAAACGACAAAAAATTTGTTGTGGAGCCTTGCTGAGTCGGAGAGAGAGAGAAAAGTTTGAAAACTTTTGAAAAAGGTGATTTGAAAAAGTCAAGATCTGATTTTTTAAAAACTCGATTCACGATTTTCAATTGATCGAAATTCAGTTTCGATTGATCGAAACAGACAGAGGCTCCCTTAAATTTTTAATCGCAATTTCGATTGATCGAAATACAGCCTCGATCGATCGAAATTCTGGAAAAAACACATTTTTGAAAAACAGCTCAGTTTTGTGCATAAACTCCTCCAAGCATTGAAAAATATGAATAAAATGCATGAGTATGAGATGCAAAGTTTTTCAAAAACACAAGTTTTAAACCCCGTTTTCCCAAAATTAAGATTTTCACACATTCTCCCTTTAAATTCTCAAGCAACAAATCTATTTTGCATAAAACGCAAGGTATTTTTAAACTTGATTGGTCAAACAAAAAACACACACAATAACATGTACACAGTTTAGCAAAGAGTAACTTGTGTAGAGTGTGCAACTAGCAAAAGCTTGAAATACATGTGAGGTGATATGTGTATAGAAATCAACCACAAAGTTTACAAAATTCATCTCATAGAATTTGAAAGAGACTATCACCTAAAGAGTTACATCATATAACTCCCACATCTCCTAGAACATAAGCTTGCAATCATGTAAATTTCTTGATTTTGCCTCATATTATACACACAAATTTTAATTGTTCAGAAACTTAATAAAATAGCTGGGATAATGTACACACCAATTTTACTTATTTGATTTAGCTTTAAGTCCAATAATATACACACCAATTTTAGCATTTAAACCGAGGCTACACCTTATGTTCTTTTTGTGCATGTGCTTCACTTTCTTGAGCACAAAATCTTACGATATGCACTAAGGTATTCATGATTGGCTAGTGAACAGTGGTGAGATGGTTATTTATGCCTTTCTCAAAAGGATCAAGTCCAACAGTCAAAAACATGTGACTTAAAGATCAAGACAAAGTGATCAACACCATAAACATCTTTCCCACACAACATGCACTACAAAGCTTCAACTAGTAAAGTGCAATAAAAAAAACTCATCAAAGCTAAACAAGGTACATAAACATGTTATGTGAAAATAAATTGATCAACCTTGTTTTCAAAAACCAAGCAAGTAATACAAAACACAATTTGCTTCCTTTTCCTTTTTTTATTTTATTTTTTATTTTTTTTATTTTGAAAAGAAGAAACAAAAACAGTCCTAGAATGTAATGCATGAATGTTATGCAATGCAAGTCCTAGAAACAAAAAAGAAAAAAGAAAAAAGAAAAAAGAAAAAAGAAAAAAGAAAAAAGAAAAAAACAAAGAACAAAGGTCACAAAGAGTAGAGCAATGAAGCACAAGGACCATGTTAGAAAGACTCAATTAGATTGAGCCTTTTGCATCCAAAGCTTTTTAGATGCACCTCGAGCATTGGAGTTCTTATTCACATAAGAATGATTACAAACTCCAGGATTGGAATAAAGGTTTAGAGCCTTTACCAATTCACCAATAAGCACCATAGGATCTTGTGCTTGAGGCACAGGTACTTTTGGTTTAGTTGCTCTCTTAGCAGTTTGCAGCTTGTAATAGTGTGGATGAATGTGTCCAGACTTTCCACAAAAATGACAAACCCAGGCAGACTTATCATGTGTCTTGTCCTTAGAAAGGGTAGTCTTCTTAGGTTTGAATTTTTTAAGATCAACCCTAATCTTCCTAGGAGGTATAACTTCTAAGGGTTTGACAACCTCACTCACAACCTCACTTACATGGGGCTCAGAAGAAGATGAAGGAACAAAGATAGTGGAATTAGGTGCAGACACATTGATGCTTTCAACAAAACCTAATCCAGATTTGTTAGAAGGAGACTTTTGAACACTCAGCATATGATCAAGTTTAGAATTAGCAGATCTAGCAACAGATAAATCAAGTTCTAAATTCTTAACTTTATCAAGAAAAAGCATATTCTCAGTTTTCACATTGTTCAAAAGTTCATTAGCATCAAACAGTTTCACAAGCAGATTATTCTTATCACGCTCAAGAGATGCAATTTTCTTCGAGCCTAAATCAACATTCATGGCATCCTTTGCAGCAACCTTGCAAAATTTATTGTAGGCTTCTTGAAGATCTGCATCTTCAGAGAGTTCCCCATCACAAGGGTTCTCTTCAGCAGATACACTTTCATTGACTACAGCAGTAGCAGTGAAAGGAATGAAGTTTCCATCCTTGTCACAACCAGACTCATCATCAGAAACTTCACAATCACTAAGGGTTATAGTCATAGCCTTACCCTTAGACTTCAAATAAGTAGGACATTGAGATTTCATGTGACCATACCCTTGACATCCAAAACATTGAGGACCCATAGAATTATTAGGAGATTGACCTACTTTTTCTCTAGGTTTATCAGTGTTGTTAACCTTAATGGGATTATTCTTCCTAAAGTTTCTAGGTTCAGCAGTGTTCTTATCTCTTGCCCTTCTGTTGTTATTTCTGAGGAAATTCCTAAAATTCTTGGCAAGGTAAGCAATCTCTGTAGCAGAGAGCTCATCATCAAACCCACCAACATCAACATCATCAACAGACTTTAGAGCCATTAATTTGGATTTGCTAGTCTTAAGTAGGTCCAACTCATAAGATTGAAGAGATCTTACAAGTTCATCAACAGGGATGGAGTCCACATCTTTACTCTTAGTGATGGCAGTCACTTTGGGTCTAAAATCTTCAGTCAAGGATCTAAGAATCTTCCTAACAATTTTAGGTTGATCATAGATTTCACCCAAGTTATAAGCAGAATTAACAATATCATTAAGTTTAGCATAGAATTCATCAAAAGATTCATCATCAGCTATCCTAATGCTTTCAAATCTAGTAGTTAATTGCTGTAACTTATTTATTTTGACAGCTTTTGTGCCTTCATGCACAGTCTGGAGAATAGTCCAAGCAGTATGAGCAACCTCAACATTAGAGATTCTCTTAAATTCCTCCATAGAAACAGCATTAAAGATAGCATTCATAGCTTTGCTATTGAAAGCTGCTGCTTCTTTCTGAGAAGTTTCCCACTCACTAACAGGAGTAGTGGGCTTCTCCCATCTGTACTCAACGGAGTTCCAGACTCTCTCATCAATGGATTTTAGGAATGCTTTCATCCTTACTTTCCAATAAGCATAATTATTCCCATCAAAGTGAGGAGGAATAACAAGAGAGTGTCCGTGTTCCATGACAACAGGGGTCAAGGATCAGCTCAGAGATCAAAAGATCAAAAACAAAAGAGCAACCCGCTCTGATACCACTTAATGGTTTTTAGACCCCTTACAACACAATTGGAAAAACCTAGTTAATTAGCCAAGTTGTTACTTAGTCCAAATTCCAAGTCTAGGTTATCACAATCTAACAATCATATCATGCAAAGCAGCGGAAAGATAAATAACAAAATGATATGATCACCCAGGAAACCAAACTGGTAAAAACTTGGGGAGGATTTAACCTAGCTATCCTCAAGGTAAACCTGAATCCATTATGAAAGAATCGAAGTTTTACAATAGCGACTTAGACCACTAACATCCTATTGCTACCCACCAGTAGAAACTTGCTGACATGACCATGTGCAAGCTCCGAGACCACAGACTCTTTCTTTCTTGGATTCTCCAGTAAGTACAAGCACACTCGCTTATGTATCTTTAAGCTCTTATGGCAGCAACTAAATGATCATCAAGCTCTTGAAGAAATTTCCTTCTTGATAATCCTAAGCTTGTGTAAAGGAAAGCTCCTCACAGATCTCACAAGAGATTCACACAAACAGCAATATGAGCAACACAAAAACGTGGCTAGGGTTTGCCTTATATACCTAGGGCAAAACATAAAACCCTAAACGTTTTAATGAGCTAGGGCTGAGTTGGAATTATGCAGAAAAACACATTAGACCCGAAATTCGATCGATCCAGCCTAAGCTTTGATCGATCGAGCCAAACCGAGATGCATAGTAACTTCTACATTAGCTCGATTCCAACTTTACAAAAACGGCACAACTTTGAGCAGGTCTAAACAAGACTAAACAACCTGTTTTGATCATGGTTTGCCAATAATACAAATTAGAATTCTAAATACATTAATTCTAAGTCTTTAGAACCTAACAACTTACTATGAAATTAAAAAGAAAATATTTTTATAACAAAATGCAAAACCAAAAACTAAACTAAGAAAGTAGCATATAGACCTTTTCTTGTTGGGTTGGGTAAGACAAGTCACCCTGGAATGTCTTGGTAGTTGGTAGCCAAAGTGCAAACAAATTATGATCGACAATAGCAATGCTAAAATTTTCACATGGTACTTCTCATAATGTTGATTAATGCTAGGTCTACAACGATTTTACAATATTTTCACAATAAATTATAAGTGGTAAGTTGTTATTGGTTTTCATTTGAACTTACCGCTTATATAACTTTTTTATTTACCAACAATAATTTGCTACTTAAAATTTATTATGAAATTATTATGAAAATATTATGATGTTGCATTACTTATACTAGAATAGACTTTATAATCCCAGCCAAATAAATAAAATATATAGATGTTGATAATATTAAAATCATTTCTCTCTTCTAACTTAAATATAATTAATTTTAAAATGTGGCCCCCCAAAATAAAAATTCTGGTCCTTCCGGTAAACCTTAAATAAGTCAGCACCTAACAAATTTGTGAAATGTAGATGTGAGATGTAGGCGAAAATTTTACTCAAGAATCCAGTTATGGTTGCAGGGAGACTTGCAGTTGCCTACATGTGGTATTCATAGGTAGACGAGAGAGGCAAATATTGGCTGGAACAGTACTTGCATCTTCTTAATTAATTTCTTTTATATTATATGTAAAGGGAGAAGAAATTATTGGCTAAAGCTATGTGATCATGAAAGCATAGTATGTGTACTATTTTTTTTTTAATTATCAAAACCCATAATTTAAAATAAATTATTATAATGATTGAAAATAAATATGCGATTTCTTTTAAAATTCTTCAAATCTTTATTAATAGAATTTTATTCGGAAATATATTTTAAAATTTTAAAAAATAGTAATATAGTTTCATATAGTATAAATTATGTTAGTGATTTTAATGCATTTACAATGAGGCACACAGTAGAAGCACATTATACAATTTCTAATACTTATATCGAGAAAACACAACATGCATGCCATGTGTATTGATTACAAAAAATCACATAACGTGAACACAAATTCAGGAATAATAAATATTTAATTTATTAGGTGTAATGCGTATTGTAAGGACACGGTTTGGTGCCCATGCCCAAAGTGTAAATAGATATTGGCCCAACGAGCCCCGTACAATGAATTTGTAGAGAGTGGATCAGAAAACTAGACCCTAATGAGTTGAATAACGGTTAGAATGGATTTAAAAGACAATCAAGTAAAAGCAGGAAGGATTTGTCTAAGTGAATTCGCCCTCGGCACTATCCGAGAAGGTCTTATTCTTATATGAATCAATTGTTCAGATTACAAATACAATTTTGATTGCTTCAATGCTTTCTCTCTCTCCCTTTTTTTCCCTTTGTCTCAGGGTCTTCCCTCTAATTTATACTATCTCTTTCTTCTCACCTTCTCCCTACATGTGGACAATAGATTGTTCATGTTGATCCTTGTCCTATCAGCACCATTCTGAAGTCTTTGGGGGTAGCTGTAAGGCTGAAAAACAGTGTTCAGAGATCACTTTCTCATTAATGCGGCCAGAGGGTTAGTTATAGAGCATTCAATGTGGTGGTAGTAGCTTTCTCTTAGATATTTCTGAGCTTCCATCCCTCTAGTACGTTCATAATTCACGTCATTATTAGTGGAATTTCCTGGAAGGTCACTTTGAATGATAGGATATGCATTTGGTTTGTGCTTCGTTTATCCGAGGAGATACTTCTCCTTGGACCACCTCTCCCAACCTTTCCACTTGCAACATACTCATGGGACTCAAAGCATAACACCCCTACTACTGTTTATTCGTCCTTGGACCAACCAACGTCCTCGGCCAAGACCCAAGGCCCAATATATAATTTTGAATCCTTATCCCTACAATAGCCCCTCAAAATTTCGGTTTTTCCCTCTTATCCGAGGAGAAAAAGTGGGGTTTTGATTTTTAAGAGTTAAGCCCATTCATTTCTTTGGTTTACACATGTGGGAGTACTGTTTTGAGCGCCCCATAACTGTTACTGACGCTTCGTAGCCCGCGATGCGTCATTAATTGCTCTAGGTGGCGCTTTGTTCGCCGCATCTAACGGTGAGACGTAGATCTTACAGTTGATATTTCTCATTGAATTTTGAGCAGGATAACTCCTACTCAATTCCACCTTCTATATAAGGCACTCGGGGAAATCATTTTTCCTCATTTCACAAGTCTTCAAGCTCTCCAGAGATCCCAAACACTCAGACCCTCAAGGCTTCCTAAGTTCCCAAACTTCCCAAGTCCTTTTCTTAAAAAATCTTTGAATCTTTTAAAGGTTCAAGGATCAATACACGTGCTTATTCTCGTAAGTTTCTACCTCTTTAAGCTTTTTTCTCCTCGGCTAATCTCCTCAACCATCTATTCTTTGTTTTCTTTCTTTGAAAATCTCTTTCGCATCCCTTTAGCTCGCCTAGATGGGTAGGTTTAAGCACCTCGTAGATTCTACGACCGGTATGGAGGGCTTCAGGGCTAGGTACCGCATTCCACAAGGAGTAGCCCTGCGGTATTGTGTCCCAGACCAAATACTTACAGATAGAAAAGAAGGTGAAGTTGTCATTCCAATGATTGCCTTCATAGAGGGAGGAATGATGCTTCCCATGGGTAGGGTAACCTGGGACTACCTAATCAACCACAGATTGTGCCCCCACCAGTGCGCTCCCAACCTGTTTAGAGTCTTAGGGAGTGTAGATGCTCTTAATGAGCAGATGAACTTAGGGCTCACATGGCACGATGTCGTTCACATGTACGAGTGTCATTCCCTTGCTGATGCGGGATTTTACCTTAAGTCCCGGTCCATTATTGTTAGAATGGTATCATGTCTTCCGAAGTCCAATAAGGGCATGAAGGATGATTACTTGATCGCGTCCGGGGAGTGGCACGATGGTCTTCACTGTCTAACTCGGGAGGGAGAACCAGGTGGGGTACCCTATGATTAGGTCCCTCGGCATGGGATTTAGCCCTTTTAGTTTTATTACCTTTCCCCCTTAACATTTTGTCTTCCTTTGATGGCAAGTTTTGTTGGTCTAACCATGATTTCCTCCTCGGATGTTTTTGCAGATAAAAGTCACACTGCTCCGAGACTCAGCTTGGTCAACGTTCAAGGTCTCAACAAGTTGTTGAGGTCGGAGATATTTATAAGTGAAGACAGGCAGTTGCGAGTCGTGCACTTGATACTCGATTTCGAGCCTTTGTCTAACATATTCTAGGACGCGGGCCAAGCAATAAGAGCTGGTGATCCCAGACTAGCTCGTATAGACATTTCTATGCCTGGCTTCTTGGCCCGAAGAGACCTTCCACCAGTTGAATTGCCTCTTCAACGTTTTCCCCGGGAAGTAGCTGTTTCGAGGGAGGAAATAGCCTCCTCACATCTCTCCCTTGAGGCCAAGATTGACCAATTTCGCCTCAAAGAAGAAGGAGAGGTGCCAGAAAGGCTTATGGAGCTCTCGGATTCTGAAGCTGAATTTGACAGATTTTCTGCGGCCCATTCTTCTAGACTTGTAGTTGCCCGGGTTGATCCCAGCTCCGAGGAAGAGGAAGAAATGGCCTTGAACCCAAGGAGAGGCCTGAAAGACCTTGTTGCTTGGAGGAACAAGGGATCCTCATCTAAAGAGGTTTCTAAGTCTCAAGCTGCCGATAATCTCCCTTTCCCCCTCCTCTTCCCATAACCTCACTTGGGCTGATCCCCCTCCCCAATCTGAAGAAGAAGAAAAAGGAGCAGGACTTGGAGGAGGGTGAGGTGGTCCTTCAAAAGGGGGCTAAGCAGCAGAAAACTGTTAAAGACAAACGGGCCTCCTCTGTGGATAGCAGGGAGGACCCTGTTGGGGCCGAGGTGTGCCGCCAACAACACACTTGGGCACGTTGGCTGGAGCTGGATGGCGCTGCCATCTCATGGGATGCTTCGGTTCGGGAGTTCCAGAAAGGGCATTCAGCCTACATTGCTGAAGCCCTAGAGCAGTTGTGCACTTGATACTTGATTTCGAGCCTCTGTCTAACATATTCCAGGATGCGGGCCAAGCAATAAGAGCTGGTGATCCCAGACTAGCTCGTATAGACATTTCTGTGCCTGGCTTCTTGGCTCGAAGAGACCTTCCACTAGTTGAACTGCCTCTTTAACATTTTCCCCGGGAAGTAGTTGTTCCGAGGGAGGAAATAGCCTCCTCACATCTCTCCCTTGAGGCCGAGATTGACCAATTTCACCTCGAAGAAGAAGGAGAGGCGCCAGAAAGGCTTGTGGAGCTCTCAGATTCTAAAGCTGAATTTGACAGATTTTCTGCGGCCTATTCTCCTAGACTTGTAGTTGCCCGGGTTGATCCCAGCTCCGAGGAAGAGGAAGAAATGACCTTGAACTCGAGGAAAGGCCTGAAAGACCTTGTTGCTGGGAGGAATAAGGGA